>ULGU01000003.1:1362287-1563390 GCA_900519015.1 Yarrowia osloensis
CATGCTCCATCGGCTGCAGTATAAACTCACGGTTAACCAACAGGACCCTGACTCATGGATTACACATCACCACTAATGACATATACCATCGAAGCCGACAGATCCGTGCATCATACGGCACCGAATAGACACCCACACATTCGCGCTAATACTCAATTGAGTCTATGAAGCTGAGCATCACCGTCCATTACACTCAAGCCACATGAGGTGATCAAACCATCCTCGACGAAAGTACATTACATCACCACTACATACTACACCTCGGTACAGGTTAGGTTAAATTAAATAATGCCGATGCTTGGTTCCCCATCATGCTTGGCTTCCCGCATCACCAGGAACAAACGGCTTGAAGCCCTTGTATCTGTTGTAGCCATTGGCAGAGCCGGGGGGTGCAGGAGAAGAGCCCAGAGAGCCCGATGCAGGCGCACCCCCGTGGTTGCTGCCGGAGTTGTTGTGGTTGTGGTTGTGGTTGCTGTGGTTATTATGATGATTATTCTGATGCTGGTGGTACGTCTTGCGGGGCGGCACCCGGTCGTAGTGCACCTTGAGCGCCCGGCCCTCAAACATTTTGCCGTCAAAGAGCTCAATCGCCTTGCTCGCCGTCTCCTCGTCCTGGAACGTGACCAATGCAAACCCCAGACTGTCGCCCACGTCGTTGGTCTGGATCTCGACGTGCGTCACGGGGCCGCACGTGCCCAGGTACGCCTTGAGCTCGTACCAGGTGGTCGCAAACGGAATGTTGCCCACAAACAGCCGCTGCTTGTCTATCGGCGTGTCCGAGAAGTTCATGACCCGCGGCTTGTAGCCGCCGCCGTAGCTGCCGTTGTAGCCGCCAAAGCCGCCGTAGCCGCCGAAGCGACGCATTCGCGGAACGTGGCCGTACTGCATGAACCCGGGGCTCATGGGCATGCTGTACACGGGCGAGGTTTGCGCCCAGTCCGGAGCGACCGGCGCCACATAGTAGGGCATGGGGGAGTTAGTCAGGGAGGAGGCGCCGGAGGAGGCCACCGAGTTGGCCGAGGGCGATGCTGTTTGTGAGGCGGTGGTGTCGGGCGCCACGGACGATGCAAGATAGGTGTCGGTCATGGGGGGCGAGCCGGGGTAGAAGGGCACATACTGCGGCATGTACCCCATGTACCCGGGGTGGGCCCCCGCGTAATGCTGCGGCGACTGCGGGTAGCCGCCGTACTGGTTGTACGGCACCCCGTGCACGCCCATGGGGTGGTGCATGCTCATCTGCATCTGGTGCTGCATCATGGCCTGGTGCTGGAGCATCATGCCCTGCTGCGGGGACAGCGGCGGCTGGGTGGCCAGCACAAACCCGTCCATATCGTGGCCCTGCAGCTTGGCCGCCAGCTCGACCGCCACCTGGGCGGTCTTGACCTCGACGTTGGCGATGCCGGGCACCACGATGCGCACCATGCACCAGCAGGGGAACACGTCGTTAATGACGTCTTTGACGCCGCGCCAGGTGGCGTTTTGGGGGAGCTGTGTTAGAGAGGGAGACATTGCGGGCCATAGACATCGTCCAGATACTTACATTGTGGAGCGAGAAGGCGGTGGGGGGCAACAAGTCCGCCTCCAAATGGGGTGGCGAACTTGTCGGAGGAGACTTGCTGGCAGAGGCAGGTGGCGACTGCGACATTCTGGAGGTTGTGGGGGGATGCGAGGGTCGGGTTGCGGGTGCGGAGGAGGTGCGACGCAAGTGTGGCTGTTGCAGTAGTGTTAGCCAACTGAAATGCCGGTGGTAGACGACTTTTGACCTGCTTTTGTGTCTCTAGTGGAACTAAGGTTTTGTGCAGTGACTAACGTCCTGTTGTGGGTGAGGAGGGCGAAGGTCTGGGAACGGGGGGTGGGGTCACGTGACCGGATGTATGGGGCGGGAGTGTGCGAAGGGGACTACGATTGGTCCTTGAGAGTTGTTAACTGTGTCTTGACGGGTTCGGGAGAGCTTCTACACGGTTGCAAAGGGTGTAGGGACGTTCTCTGAGCAGAGTTAAATGGGTGAGCTTGTTCAAACTTGCTGCAAGTTGATAAGGCATGCCGGAACCGTGGGGGTTAGGGTTGCGCTGGGAGGGGATAAATGATTTATGAGGAGAGAGGGAGAAGAGAGAGAAGGGAAACGAGTGTGTGGAGCCAGAGAATTGCGGAAAGATGGGCTTGAAGAAAGGAGGGGTCTTGTGGCTGAGGGAGCGCGTGAATAGTGTGGCAACTTATAGCCCGGTGTTTGTTTCTATTTATTTCCCCTCGTATTACTCGGCACCATTTTGCCCTTTATTTTCCGGCGCTTATTTCCCATGATTTCGTTTGATTAATTATTATTCAGAAATTTACCCCCCAAGCCCAAAAGAAAACTTGCTCGTATGACCTCCGCAGTCCAGCAGTATGGCTGCGATCGCAAGAGCTTGCCATACTCTTATATCCCGCACTCCCGCCTGCAAAGCCTGCAAAGCGTCCGTTTAGAGCTTGTGGAGTGCAGCAGCAATTGGGCAAGTGCAGGAGAGACGTTTTTGGACGTTTTTCGTAATAAATTTGGAAATTGGGAAAATTGGGAAAAATTGAAATTAATTGGGAGAAATTCAGGGAGCAGTTGTAGAAGGGGTGAGAGCCGGCAGCATTTGCAGGATGTGTTGGCTTTCGAGCATTCTGAGATCAGGATTGGTGGTATTGGACAAACGTCTGGGATATCCTTGGTGTGAGCTACGATTCATACAGTACCGGTACGGAGTCCACACTGAACCGCACCGAGGTACACGATGACTGAGATGGTAGACGTCAGATGAGAATTCTGTGTGCTATCACTGTACGTCTGTAAATGCATCAGATACAGGAGAGTCTTGTGGGGCGTGCAATATGGATATCTTGGGCATCGTGGAACAGAGACAGTGGATCGCATGAGCCTTGTAGAAGAAACACACTAACCTGCTTGCGAATGTAAGGATTTGGGTGCTTCAATTGCAGTCCTCAGAAGTTGAACTCCACAGTTCTTCTTCAGCTCCTCTCGCTGAATCAGTAGTCTTAAGCCGAATTACTTCTATGACTCCTCTTCTGCTCTTGCTCATCGGATAGCCATCATTGACCTGTCAACCGTAGTATTCTACAACCACAATTGCATTCCTGTCTCGTCTCTGGAAGACTGTCTTTGCGAGGTGACGGGACGGCAGGTTGTATCAACAGGCAGTTCCAAGGGTTGACTGATATTGGGTCGTATTGTCCACAAACACAAAGTGGTTATCTTTGACGCTCTCTCATCGTTCTAATGGACCTGTAGTCATTGCTGTTTCTCGATCCGTGGTTCTCGGCATCAGTGGAAAACATGCAATACTGTAAGAGGGCACGCGCATCTCAATCTCAAGGCGTGTTCACATCCTTCACGGGTCAAGCAACCGACTACACACGATACGGTACCAGTAATCCTTATATAAGAAGAGTAAATACATTCTCGCAGTACACACAGCCTCCACCACCCTACAATGGTAGTACCTTCATACTCGCACCCATACGCGTACACCTACAGTATATTACCTATATCGTCTAAAATACAATTTATAAATTACTCGTATCTGCGTGGCAGAGATGTTCCATGTTGCGTCTCTGCACGTCTACTGGGAAAACCGCGCCTGACGGGCCTTGATCTTCTCCTCGTCCGCAGTGGCAATTTTCACGCCGGGCTTGAGCCCGTTCTCGCTCTTTTGGTACGGATGGGCGGCCGTCTTGTCCTTGGTCGAAACGGACTCTCGTCGCACCTTTCCGCTCTCCTTTCGACGGCCCTTGGCCAGAGCGTCCAGCCCCTTGTCCAGCGACAGTCCGTTGGCCACCACGGCCGAGACGCCGAACCGCTTGATACGCTCGAGCTGCTTCTCCAGCTCAGCAATGTCCGCGTCGTTATCACCGGTAGCAAACCGCTTCTTTCGCTTGATCTGCTTCTCCAGCTCCTCAATCGCCTGCTTCTGCTTGTCCTCGTCGGACACCACCACCTCGGGCTCCTCCTCCACGTCGTCCTCCACGGTGATGGTCTCGGAAGTGGCAGTCTCGGTGGAAGGAACAGCAGGAACAGTTTCCTCGGTCTCGGCGACCTCAATCACCTCAGGAGCAGACGCGGCGGCCGCGGGAGTCTCCTCGACGGCCTTGTCGGCGGCAGCAGAGGCCTCGGCGGAAGCAGCCGCGGTCTCGGCAGGAACGGCCTTGTCGGCCTCCTCCAGACGGGCCACCAGATCGGCCTTGTTGCCGGAAACAGCGAGACTTCGGGCCGACAGCAGCTCCTTGAGCTCGGCCACCTTTTTGCTGGAATAGTCGGACATGATGGGTTGAGGGGGTGTGAGGTTCGGGTGAGGTCGAGTCTTCGAATATCGAGTCTTCGAGTCGTGCTTCGAAAGCGTGTTTCAACTGAAACTTACAGAGTCCCACCCAAAGCGAAAGTCCACACCGAACGCGAACTCAATCCACAGTGAGGGAGTGGAAAGAAAAGAAGTGGAGAAAACATGGAAAAACTAGAAAAAAATGTGAGAAACACGTGGAAAAATTACAGGCTTATTAAATTACCTGCAATTAGGTGACTAGTCAAATGGCGTCAGGTTCGCTCGAACTACATAGGAGCACTCGATGTTGATGCTTGCCATGCTAACTGAGACGAATGCCACCAGCACCACCAGTATCCGTGCAAATCCTAGGGATTCGTCCAAAACACTGCTCGGCCAACCCCTTATCGCCGTATACGCAGCTTCTAACCATGTCCCCACTTTTGCCATGTCTCCATTTTCGCCGTGTCTCCAATTTTGCCATATCTTCGTTCTTGTCCAGTCTCCATTTTTACCACACCTTCATTTTACCACACCTCCGTTTTCACCATGTCCTTCACCGTACCCCTTCAACCACACCCCCTTCCCACATCCTCCTCACTATCACCCCTCCCCCACCAAGCTCACTTGAAACATGTTATTTATGTATATATATAAGTTAGGTATCGGGATTGGTAGATATGGATATTGTGTGTGATTGTGAGTGTGAGTGTGTCGCGTATTACGAGTGCTTGTTCGGCCCAGACCGTCAACGTGTAGGTCGTGTCATTCCAGCTAGCCCAGTTTCTGGCCCACGGCTTAGCCTGAAATCAGCCCAGTCTAGACTCAAGCCTACTTGTCGTATCAGAGAGTCTAGCCTGTCCTACCTTGCACAGCGCAGCAGACGGATCTACTAAGCCTGTAGAGTCACGCAACAATCTGCTTACCAACTAAAGCCTGCTCGACCTGACCAACGTCAAGAAGCAGACCAGAGTCAGCAGACTCGGGAGTCGCGAGCTCCGAATCTCGGTCACTCTGGTGCGAGTCCGAATCCAGGCCGGGTGGGTCGCTGAACACCTGGCCCTTGTAGTCGTACTCTTCAATGTCCAGCTCGCCGAACATTTCCACCTCGCCGGTTCCGCACCCGAAATTAAGCGGGGTGTACTCAATGGGGCCGCCAAACACGTCAAAGTGCGCAGATTCCGCGGGGACCTTCTCGTGGCCGTTGGAGCCCACGGCGTACGTCGACTGCATCGTGCGCTTGTTGCTGTGGAAGTAGGGGTACGGCGAACAGGTTTCGAGCTCGTACACTGAGAGCGGATCGACGGCAGAGAGAAGAGCTCGTCTCTCGGCCGAGATTCGCGCGTTGGCGGCTTCCTGCGTTTCTTTCAGCGCGTTCAACACGCTGCTCTTACCCGCCAAAGGAGTATGGCTGTAGAATGATAACGGCTTGACAGCACCATTGGCGGAAGAAGGACGAGAGGAGAGAGAAGACGAAGAGGAGGAAGACACGGGAGTGGAGAAAGACACGGGAGTGGGGATTTGAGTCTCTCCTGTTGTGTCTCCACTTTCAATTGGAAAAATCCACTCGTGGTTCATAGTTCCCGAAGTCTGATTGACGGAAACAAGCCGATTTCCCCTCAACAACAACACACTAGAGCCGTCCCTGCTGCTGCTGACGCCCTGACGAACCCCCGACATCTTCCACTGCCGGACTTCCTCGGCGTAGAACGGGTACTCCATGTTGCGCTGGAACCAGTGCAGCGAGCCCTGTTTGGCGTTGACGATACCCAGGCCGCCCGAGGCCGTCCAGACTATGCCGCCGACCCGCGCTGGCGTCTTTCCGCGCTGGTGTTTCGACACCAGATTTACCTCCGTGTCCGCAAACGTGAGATCGTACGTGAACACGTGCTCTCCGTTGTGGGACGCCGTGGCGATGGACAGGTCGTACGGAGACAGCGACAGGAACGAGAGTCCTGACGGCGGCGAGAACGAGCACTTTTCCCTGCCCGTCTGGAGATCCACGACCGTCACCACGGGGGGTTTTCGGCCGAGAATGTTCCACGAGCGCATGCTGAGTCCCGCGGTTCGGGGGCCCGCACCGTTCGGCTGCGACGCCTCGTAGCCCCAGTAGTACCGCGACCCTGCTGCAACCAGCGACTTGAGCGAAGTTGCCGCCGTCATCGACAGCGACTCCAGCACCCGTTCCAACAGCGCTCCGGGAGGAGGCAGGCCGACAGGAGTCAGCTCGCCGTCGAGATCGGGCGCGTCTCGACAGTACGCCAGCCATCTGCCTTGGAGATCCAACAAGGGAGCGGCGTGTGGGAAGGGCGGCAAAATACTCGATTCTCGCTGCTTCTGGGCCGCGGCAGGCTGGATCTGCGTCGTCTGGACCTTGGCGGTGCCCGAGACGTCCGCCAGCTTGAAGTCGGGCCGTTTGTACACAAAAAAGGCGCCCTTGGGTCCCGTGAGAACGAGAAAGCCGGCGGAGTGGTGAACCGTGTAGCTCTCCGGCGTTTTGACGGGTCCCTCGAAGGAGTGGGACCGGGCGAGCGTCTTTGTGTCGTACACGTGGATCTGCACCGTCTTCTTGAGTCGCACCTGCACCACGACCTCGGAGCTGTCGAGGGTGTGCAGTCCCACCACCGTGCCTCCCTCGGTGTCCACGTTCTTGCTGCAGCTCAACGAGTACGTGTCCTCTTCGCCGCTGCAGCTCCACACCTGCAACGTGTCGCGCTGAGTGTCACAGATGCACACAATCGTGCCACCCAGACCCACCGAGCTCAAGGGCCCCGCCTTGTACGACGAGCTGCCAAAGGTGAAGTCCTGGGTGCTGAGGCCCACTTTGACGGGCTCGGGATCTGCGCCGGCAATTCCCTTGGTCCAGTCGGCCACCCGGCGCAGCGCGTCCGTCTGGAACGCCTTCGGAGCCGTTTTGTGTACTGACATGGTGGTGGTGGAGTTGGGGTGGGTTGGGGGGAGTGGGGTTGAGGTAGTTTGGTGTAGTCCACGAGGGGTTGTAGTTGGCGGTTAATTGTGGATGTGGATGTGGTTGTTTATTGTGGTCGTATTTACTGTGGTTATTCTGGTTTCAATTGAGCGTGTATTCGTACTCGTGGTAACCGCAATCGAGGTTGCAACTTGTTTGGATGTTCGGACGAGATTACCGCACCTAGCTTTGTTGGGAGTTTGGCGTCACGTGGAGATAACCCAAGCTCAAAGTTGGTGCGGTGCAATTGCTCAAACTATGCGTGATAACGTGGGACCGGAGCGTATTTTGAGGGAGGGGAGGGAGGATTTAAATGTCCGAGATATGGAGGAGGAGGACAAAGGGGGGTGTACGAGAGAGGAGAAGGATTTTTGAGATATCAGCATCCACTAAAATAACTCTGTTTTCCATCCCCATCCCCAAATACCGCTCACAAATTAGCTACCGGTTTCGTACCTCCAGCTGCACCCCACACAAGATTTAGACTGGAGTTGCCACCCCAAGTGGTGCGACTGTAGCAATGAGTTTGG
This sequence comes from Yarrowia osloensis, assembly GCA_900519015.1. Taxonomy (NCBI): domain Eukaryota; kingdom Fungi; phylum Ascomycota; class Dipodascomycetes; order Dipodascales; genus Yarrowia; species Yarrowia osloensis. Next base: position 1,370,084 of record ULGU01000003.1, read on the forward strand.
GGTTTAAATTGGTGTGAAGCGAAAACCGGCTGGAAGATGGGTCTGTTACCCTGCCCGCCTATGGACTGACGTTCTCTCTCCCCTACGGTGGCGTCTTAGACAGAGCAAGTCTCTGGGCCGTGAGAAAGAGGACGGTGTGTGGTAAGAAATAGGCTGTAATATTGGTCATGTGGTGAAATGAAGATACCACATGAGTGCGTGGTGGTGCGATAACGACGTGAAATAAATAAGGAAAAATACCAATAAAATACCAATAATTCAGAGGGCCCTAATGTCGCCAGTCGTCGCTCATGTCCAGACCCCAAGCACCCTAGGACCCCGTCTTACCTCGCCCTTGCCTCTTTTGTGGACAGCCACAGGTGGGTAATTAAACTTCTTTATCGCGTGCTGGTGCAGCAGAAACAAAGCCGCCTGACTTTGCCCCTCCAACCCTTCCTATCTAGCCCAGCGAGAGTCTTGACACGTGATACTTGTTATCAGCTGGAGTGACGAACGGGACCGAACTGAACCTCATTCCAACGAACCATCTCCAGACTACCACACTACCACAGAACCACAAATCCACAGAACCACTTCACCACCTCCAAACCACCATTTTACAATACCACCTGACCACCACCTCACCCACCATAATCCACTTATCTCTACCTCACCACAATGGACAAAATGAAACCCGATAAATCCAAGACTACCACCGCAAAGCCCGCAAAGCACACGACGTACTTTCTGACGGCCGACTGTCCGAAATCCCACTCCACCACCACCGTCACCAAGGTCTCCCATCTTCCCCAGGAGCCCCACGAGCCGCTCAAACCGTCCATGAGTTGCGACTCGGTCGACTCCTTTTTCTTCTCCGACGTGTCCGTCATTAGTCGTGGGGAGGTGGACGGAGACGGAGACGCTGGCGGTTCAAACTGCATCGAAACAGGCTCTCTTGTTGAAGTGGATGTTACCGACATTACTCTAGATACAGAGACAACTACAGAGACAACGTCAGACACAATGGAGACCACCTCAGACACCTCAGACGAAACATCCGTTCGTCCATCGACAGCCAACCCTCCTCCATCCAACCAGTCGTCTCCCCACCACCCCTCCTACTACCACCCCCACATCAAGTCTCTGTCTGTGGTATCCTCCAAGCCAGCGTCTCTCCTCTCCATGGACAGCGCGTCGTCTAGTCCCCGTCTGGACGCCTCGGAAAACCTCCTCTCCGAAACTCTCCTCTCTTCAGACGACGAAAGCGAGGGAGGAACGCGGGTCGAACTGCGAATGCCCCAGTTCATCATGCCCACCATTCCGCTCACGTCGCGACGCCCGTTCACCGAATCCGGACTGCGACTGGGCAAACTGCGCGTCATGGTCGCGGGCCAGAGACACAGCGGCAAGTCGGCGCTTATCCGCTCGTTTGTTCAACAGTGCCAAGATATCGTCTACGTCGACGCCGCGGCACCCATCGTGACCCCTCTGCCGCGATCTAAAGCAGCTCGAGCCTTCCATGAACCCGTCATGTGGGAAACCCAGGCCTCAACTCGCCCCAGCCCCGTGTTTGAGACATCCTCTGGCTCACCAGGAGTCTCCGAGTCGTCCACTCTGACGGCCACAGACACGTCGACGTCTTCGCTGGACTTCAACGTCTCCTTCGTCGAGTGCTCGCAACTCTCGGGCGACTGGCTGGACCACGCCACCGCGTACCTGGAGCAACAACTTCAGCGGACCTCTCAGATGGTCAACCCGCTGAGCCCCAACTGCTCCAAAATCATGACCACCTCCGCGGGCATGGACAATGTTGACGTGTGTCTGTTTCTGCTGAGTAAGCCGCCGGACGCCGAGCAGCTGGAGCAGATGCGCGTGCTGTCGACGCTGGTGCCGCTCATTCCGCTGGTGTCCAAATCCGACGGTTTGAGTGACCGCAAACTGGCAGCCCTCAAACTGCGAGTTCTGCGCGATCTCGAGCGCGAGGGAATTCAGCCGTTTGCGTTTGATTTCTGCGTACCCGACATTTTGTCCGTTTTCGAGGAGTCCGATCTTCTATCGTCAGATGACGATGATCAGCAACAGCCGAGACTCGCCCAGTCTTTAGCTACTCCTCTCATTCGCCGCTCCACAACTCCTCAGTACCCTTTTGCCGTGTCCTCGGTCGCTGAGTTGGAGCTGGACGCCTCGGTCTTAATGAATCCCAACTATACCCCCAAGTTGGTGTCTTCGGACCTGGAGGTGCTTTGTGGGCAGCTCTTTTCCGAAAAAGGAGCCTCGTGGCTGCGCTACAAAGCCGGGCAGCAGTTTATCGCGTGGGCAGTGACGATGCAGCAGGCCGTGACGCTTCGGGGCGTTCGGGGAGTGTCCCACGAGCCCTCCATGCCGCAGTTCTACATTCCGGATTTTTTGGTAAAGCCCGTCGTGCCTCTGACGGTCGACCACAATCTGCTGGCGAACCAGAGCACGGTTGACTGGATTTCGCAGCTCACGACCGAGTCCGGGGTCCTGGTCCAAGTGACCAAAAGTCGCGGACCGGCTTACAACTGTTTGGGCGGATACACGGACGACCAGAGGTACTCGCATTCCATTTCCAACGTGGACCCTCTGGAGTTGAAGCGGCATCTCCGGCTGCTCAACCGGCTGCTCAGTTGGGCATGCAAGGCTCTGAGCTATACTCTTGGAGCCTCTCTGGTGGTCAAGATGGTCACCGTTTGCATGCAGGGCGAGTTGTACGCTCCCCCGCCTCCTTCGCAGCCGGTTTCCAAGGAGGGGTCGTTGAATGACGCGGCTTTGATGCTCTGTCGCGTGTTTGAGAACGTGAGTCGCGAGCTCATGGCCGTAGCCGAGTTTTCCTTTTAATAGATCAGTGTGAAGATGATAGGGTGTAGTGGTTCGATGATTGGTTAGACAGGGAAGAGTTGGACAGGGAAGAAATAAGAGTGCTAGAATATGGCTCTTGATACTTCTATTCTCTGCCTCCCTCAGTCTTGGAATACTTGCAATCGTACCATCGTTTGGAATAATGATTGTGAACTTTCCAGGGTAGCTTCATATTCTGATCGCTGGACGTTTTAAATTATTGGTACGGTCAGGGAACTTGTATTGAACTTTTGAGCATCAGGTCCAGCCATATCACCTGAAATTAGTGCAACAAGTCGAAAATTTTTTGTTGTAAGAAGCAAAGCAGTCTTACAAATCGGAGCCTATGTTTTTTGTACCTGTGATTATAACAATTTAAGGGATCAGTGTCCACTAAGCATCTAAGAAATTCATTGCCAGTTCGTCAATGTTACTAATTATATTGGACCATTCAAAAGCTGTTGACTTGAGTAGTACTGATTCCGACATCCAATTTCAATCTGAACTTGATCGAAGAGATACTCGGGCTTGACCAACATCAGTAACTAATGAATATATATACGTGAAATCTGGCAAGGAAGATGGGCACTTCATATAAAAGACAATCACAGCGTTAATTCTTGAGCCACAAAGTTCCTCAACGAAAGCCCACTTATTGTCGCCAACTCAAGTTGACCACGAGACACTGCTCAACACTGCATGTTGTGGCTCTCACGAAAAGAGGTACTTGTATACACGTACAAACATTTATTACGGCATGATTTCCATTCGAGCCCGCTTCTGATTAATCGATTTTAATGTCATCTTGAGGGCCCTGTTGGTAATGCACAGTCGTCAATCGGTGTCTCTTTATGTACAAGTACACTAGTTTTATGCCACGATAAATAGCTAGAGGACAAGTACCGTACTCATACTGCACCCTGTGTCTTAGTCATGCTCATCACCGCCATCACCGTCACTGTCACTGTCGACATCTGAATCAGGCCCGTAGTCTCCGTCCGTGTCTGCGTCGAAAAACTCGGCTGCATTCTTCATATACCCCACGAACGAGTTGAGCGCTGTTTCCGTATCTGGCTCCTCTTCTTTGTCTGACTCTTCCTCCAGCTTCATTTCACACAGCTCTCTGTACATTTCAGAAATATCAACGGCCTCCCTTCCAGGCCTCAATCCAGGCAATCTGAACCAAACCTCAGGATTGACGGCATAGAATCCCACCGAGTCTTCTTTTCCTGTGTCGAATGAAACGACGGGCAGCTCCACAATTCTCGATCCCAGCCCCCTCGAACTTGCAAAGTACGTTTTTCCCGTCCGCAAGTCGCCTACCACGCATCCTTTGGTGTCTCGAGCAGTTACAAAGTGTTCCTGGCTTCCCTGGGCAAGTTGCCATTTGGAATACATGTCCAGGGCAACATCCAGCGGCCCAATAGCGGGAAATTCGGGATCCCAGGATGTCAGCACTTGCTCCTCCTCCGTCTCCATGTCGATCCAAAGTCTGTGGAGCAGTCCGCAGGCGAAGACGAAGACGAAGCCGTTGAAGAACATGGTGAACTTCATGGATCCATCCTTGAACGAGTCCATCAGCCCTCGGAACTGTCTGGGAACTGCACACAGCTTCACAACCGTCTTATCGGGCGTGGGAAGCATGTACGCGAGATACGACTGCTCCGGAGAGAAACGGTAGTGTCTGATGACGAGTGCTCCTCCTGCCCCTGGAACGAGATTGACCACTACAGTTTCCGAAGCAAAATCTCCTCGAAACTGGAGGGATTCCGGGAGGTTGCTGACGACGATTGTTCCGTCTTCGTCTCTGTCCACAGTGTCTTTATGGATGATTTCGTCCACTGGCAAGTTGTCCTCGTCGAAGAACTGGACGAGAAGAAACGTATCGTTCTCGTCCTTGACTTCCACAGGCACATGGGGGAGTTCGTGTCTGACTTTCAGTCCGGAGAGACTGGTGAACACTGGTTGTTTCTTGCTGGCAGGATAATAAATTTCCTCCTGCGGATCAAAGCCGTTCTCCTTGATGACCATGGTCTTCAGATCCAGCTCGCGGTGGTAAAACATCACTGTGGTTCCCTCAACCATTGCTCCGCCGGAAGTACAGTAACTTTCGAGACGAAAGTCGGGGAAAATGGAGCTCATTGAGACCCGCAACTCGTCGCCCTTGGTCACATCGGTGGTTCTAACACTGACCACGGGTGCTACTGTTGGCTACCACTTCTTCCAGACTGTCGATTGGAGTGAATCTTTTTGATCTAGAGACGATAACACGAGCACATTTGCCCCAGGAGGTAAACTCGTCGTTCAGCTGAAACCAGGGTGCTCGTTTCACGACTTTTTTCTTCACCACAGCGTCAAACACTAGACTCGTAGTCTTGCACACTTGACTGAGAGCCAGACATGATTCCAGCGAGCTGAGGTCGAAAATCAGAAGCAAAATGTCGTTGTTGAGCATGACTGGAGATGAATTGCGAGCCTGGAAATGGCTCAATGGCGTTAATATGAAGAATGGTGGTCACCAAGAAGTTTTGTTCCCTGGCAGGTTGGTGCATACCCCATGCATGAAAGACATGTTATCGGTGCGACTGAAGAAAAATGGAATCACAAGTAAATGAAGAGAGATAAAAATTAGAAATTATTGATAAAAATCAAAAAAAATCAAATATCATAAAACACGGGAAGAAAAGGTGCGAAACAACAGGCCCTCTAGTTTATTTTTCCAAAGCTGGCTTGCGCCAACGGTGCAATTCGTTGGCCAGCCGATTCTGATGTCAACTTTCAGTAATTAGGTGAGTTCTTGGTCATGCTCTGATAGGAAGCATCGTGGAAGAGGCTACATTATGACAGAACGTCAATTTACAACCAGTATTGCAAATTGTTATAATATGTACATTGTTATAGTGGCGGAAATACTGAGGAGAAAAGCAGAAGTTCCTAACTGCTATGTTGCGCTGCTTGATGATGAACACTGAGAATCGCTGTTCAAGGCACTTCACGTCTGAGAATGAACTCCATCAGCTTGGATCGGGTTCAGAATCAAAAACGTCGTTCAAAGACGGTCTGCAATCCTGACCGGTAACTGTGCTTTCGCACAATTACCTACGAGAACACAACCAACTCATTAGGAATCTCATGCTTCAACTCATCAATCAGAAAACCCGACTCAGATCCATAAGCGAGCATATTGTCCATTACCTTGGCCTCCTCCTCGACCAGTTCCTCCACGATAGGCGAGCACTGAAAACAGATACTAGTCTTGCATTCCTGAATCGTCACCATGGGAAGATTTTCATTCAGCCACTCGGGTTTCTCGTTCAGAGGGAACATTGTAGGGTGGAAAACGGCCTTGAATTTCACCTCTTTGCCCTTCTGCAGCTTGGCTCCGGGATCCAGAACCAGCATAGATGCTCGGTTGCCCCAACCTCCTCCTCCAGCAATCACCTTGAAGGTATCGTCTCCCAGAGTAGCAAACACGAGAGTATCTTTAGACGGGTTAGCGACAAGAGTGGGGCAGTTTTGCAGAAACGACGACGCCGGCAGCCCGTTGATCTCCTTGATCAGGTTCTCCTTGCATTGCGTGATGATCTGTGTCTCGTTTGAGTAGTCAAACAGTTCGAGAGCAGGAGTCCAGTTGTCTGTCTTACTAAGCTCGGCGGCGTTGTCAAAGGGCAGATCAACAGCAACGGCGGTGAGGTTGTGGCCGTTGTTGACGTCGTCCGAGTGTCGGTCCGAGAAAAACAGCGTCGACTGGCTGCCCGAGGTGAACAGAGTGTTGGCCAGAGGCATGACCACGTTAGTAGCGTCAAACGAGACGGAGAGAAGCGAGGTTTGGGTTGTCCAGTTTGTTCGGCCAACGCTGAGACCCCGGGAGTCGGACAGAGGCGATCCGGGCGTCTCCTGGCCTTCCATTGAGATGGAGTCTTTGACGGTCATTTTTCGATCGAACCAAACTGCAGACAGACCGTCTCTGGAGCACGAGGGACCGACGGTATCGACGGCGGCGGCCACAATCTGAATGTCGGGATGCTCGCTCTGGATCTTCTCCGTCGTGGAAACGAGATTGGTGGCATACTGGGCGGTTGCGGTGAGAAACAGCGACTTGGCGTCGGGAACGCTGGACCGGGTTTCGAGAATCTGAGAGAAGACGGAATCGGAGTTGAGGGTCGGGGCGATGGCCGTGAAGGCGTGGTGCAGCTCCCGTTTCTGTGCCACTTGTCGCACTAGAGATATCGTGGTTCGTCGGAACATTGTGAAGTGGGGTGGATCAAGGCGTGAAGTTTGATCTGGACTGCATGGATTTAAAAGGGTTAAAATGAAGCCCGAAAATGCTTGAAAAATCAGGTAAATGGTGGAAAATAAAGGACAACATGCTAAAGATGGGTTTTTGTTTTAATATTTGATCGAGACGTTACACTACCATTTATTTCAGCTCAGAACCGTCCTAAGTCCATCCAATCACGCTCTGTCGTGCTGACTAAAGAGTGAGACTGTAAGCAACTAGATTCTACTTGTAGAGAGGAAGTACTGTACTGTACTGTACTCGTGCAATACGGCAACCAAAGAAACGACTCATTCTCTCTTTTCACTAATCAACCGATCCACTCCACTTCTCGGCTTGCTCCATCCACAAGTAAGACATATGCAGCGTGGTTATGGGGTGATCCTACTTGTAGATGCATCTGTCATGTCGAGAATGAGAGTGACGGCAATGAACTCTTCTGTGCAAGTAAACCAGTCTACTTGTGCTTGTACTTGTATCACCTCTTCAAATCCATAGAATCGTTCAAATTGACTACATTTTCCAACTGGAATGATATCAGTTACATCTATTGGCTCTGTATCAAGTCCTAGAGATCAAGGTCGGCATCTTCACTGTCAAGACCCTCATGAGCTGAACCTATATATATTATAAAAGGCCTCTTTTCTCCATTCCCCTCTACAACTTGATATACTTGGGATCAATGCCTCGGAACGTGTCCTCCACGGTCTGCTTGAGAGTGATGTACTTGCGAGGAAACACCTTGTTGGTCTTGGAGTTGTCGTATCGGAAAGCCCGTTTCAGACCGGAATAGTCTCCGGGAGTGCCCTTATCGGCATGAAACTCGGGGAACTCCTTGTTGGTGATATCCAGAATCTCCTGGCGAGTATAGTAGCCTCCGATAGTGAGCCATCGGGCCGATTTGTCAGCGTCAATGGCAGCCACGTGGGCAGCAGCGGTATCTCTGACGTCCACAAACGTTCCTGCGTATCTGAAGTTGGATCCCTTTTTGAGCGCGTCCACCAGCTGCTCATTGGACGTGTTGAGAGTGTCTGTTTGTCCGTAGACCGGTCCAAACACTAGAGGAGGCAGAATGGTGACGAGATTGTACTTGGCCTTCTTGTGCAGTTCCCAGGCGGCCTTTTCGGCAAACGTCTTGGATCCGCGGTACGTGAAACTGCCTCCCTTCTTCTCGGCATCTTCCCACGAGATGCCGTTCCACGAGTCCTCGGTGATGATCTCGTTGTAGTCGTCAATGTACTTGATGTCGACGACGGCAGCAACCGAGGAGGTGACGACGACGTGGGTCACGTGTTCCGGAATGGCGTTCAAAACGGCCTTGGTTCCGTTCACTGCGGGCTGAAGCACCTCTGTCAGCGGGTCTGTGAAGTTGAAGTGGAACGGAGACGCGGTATGGATCACTTTGGTGATTTGCGGGTTCTTGTTGAAGATATCTCTGACCTCGGACTCGGACTCGATATCTGAGAGAAGCACAAACTTGACATTTTTGCCGTCGAAGCGCTTCTTGAGAAAGTCCACCTTGGACTCGGATCGGTAGGTGGCCACCACAGAGAGCCCCTTGGAGAGCAATTGGTCGAGCACGTGAGTAGCAATGAACCCGGTGGATCCGGTGAGAAGGACGGACATAGGGAGTGGGATGGAAGGGTGATGGGCTGTAGTCAGAGGGAACCCAACGTATATATATCACCATCTCAATTACAAATACACTTTCGTGGCTGATTGCGTTTGGGGGTCAGAATGATGCGTGATAACGTGGGGGTGGGGGAGTGTGCAGGAACGATTATGGGCGGTAATGGATTGGAGCAATGAGAAATAAATTGTGAATAAATAAAACACAAATCGAAAACAATTGTCTGATCAATTGATGGCCATTTAATCTACTCAATTACACCTACTCTTCTCCCCCCTCCAACACCTTATCTCATCAAGCTGTCAAACTCAGACGTCAAACTCTCCCCGAGATTTGTCATGTCTGGTAATCTTGACTGATGAGGGTGTGGAAGTGATGGTTGGATTTTGTGAGATGGACTGAATTGGAATTTTGACGATGACGGAGATTTTGACGATGACAACTGAGATTTTGACGATGACAACACACCTCTTGACTTCACCCTACACCCAATGGCTTAGTTGTCCTTCTCAGTCAATCATTCACTTGTAACATCTATTTTTTTATATCAAACATCTACCGTTAGTCTTCTACCACTGTCACTAAATCGCCACCATCTACTCCTCCTTCTTAACCTCCAACCACTGGGCGACAAAGTCGTGAATAGTCTCTTTCAACGGAGTAAACTCGAAACCAAGCAGCTTCTTGGTCTCCGAGTTGTCAAAGTTGAACGTCTTGGCCTCAATATCGTCCACCTGGTCGGGATAGCCCACGGCAATCTTGCCCCGGAGCTCGGGGAAGTCCTCGTTGATGTAGTTGAGCAGTCTCTGGGAACAGAACTTGTCGGCGCAGAGCATGAGTCTCTTACCGTTGGTCTTGTCGTCCAGAGCAACCACGTGACCCTTGGCCACGTCTCTCACGTCGACGCAGAACGAGTTGTACTGTCCGACTCCCTCGTCCGAGTCCTTCACCTCCAGAGCATGAGTCACAATGTCTCCGTTGGACGTGTTGAGGCTCTTGAGATCGGGCTTGGTGACCGAGGGACCAAACACCAGAGACGGGTTGACGGTGGTGAGCTGGAAGAAGGGCTTCTCGTTCTCGACAAAGTCCCAGGCCGCCTTCTCGGCAAACTTCTTGGACGCAAAGTAGGTCAGAAACTCGACGTTGCCAGCTCCCTGCTCCCAGGTGATTCGGTTCCAGCTCTTCTCGTCCACCGTCACCGAGGGATCGAACATGTCGTCGGCAGTGAGCATGGACACAAACGACGACGTCACGACCACCTTGGTCACCTGAGGAGCGTGCTTGAGTACAGACTGAAGCACTGTGTTGGTTCCCTCGACGGCAGGCTCCAGCATATCCTTGATCGGGTCCTTGATGTTGAAGTGGAACGGAGACGCCGTGTGCAGCACTTTTCCAATCTCGGGGTGCTTGTCGAACAGCTGGTCGAATTCCTCAGCTGACCGAATGTCTGAAACCGTCTCGAGAATGAGCTTCTTGTTGGCCACAGCGTCGGGGAAGACGGCCTCAAGAGCTGCTCCCTTTTGGGGGCTTCGAATCGTGCCAATCACACTGTGGCCGGTTTTGAGCAGCTGGTCGATGCAATGGGCGGCAATGAAGCCGGTAGCTCCGGTAACGAGAATGGACATTGTGAAGGTGGGGCTGGTCGTTCTTGTTAGTGAGATGTGTAGGCTTCTCTTGTTAGTGAGTGTTGGTCGTCTTCCTTATATCATAATTGCCATGACTCGTGAGAAAGCTTATTACGGAACTTTCTTCGAAATGAGTCTAAGCGTGCATGAGTGGGTATTGGAGATGTAGACTAGTGTACAATGATGCGGGACTTTTGGGGGTGGAAGGGACATTGAGGGGTGTCGGCACGGAGCGTAGTATTGATTTCCGCTTTCCGTTTTTCAAAACCCCGTTTTTTGCGGAAGTTGGGTGTTGACTCTTGGTTGAGATCACATGACACATGACTCCAGTGCAGACAGATGACTCAAGGCCAACCATTGAATTAACGTATACCAATAATAATCCACGTGTTGATAAGTTGTAATTTTTGAGACCCGTTCAAGTTTCAAAAACACGAATTCTCCAAGGTAACATGACGGAACGGTTGCGGAGAAGGGGCACCCTTTTAGCACCGCGCTAGGAGATGCGACGTTGCACTACGAGGTGTAGCATGAGGAGGGGGGAAAAGCGGTTATACAAGTACAGATTCAGTATGTAGATAAAGAGACGGCTACAATGTGAATTGACGTTGAATTGGTGCTGCACAAGTAGTCAGAGCTTTGATATGGATTCCTTGCTCTCAGATTTCTATTGTCCCTTAGTATGTAGCTTAGCTTCATGTCGACTCCTTTGGCTGACTGACAAAGACTAGTGAGCCGTAGACTACAGTAAGACCATTGAACGTCACAGATGCACGGAACCGGCTTGCTCGGCGTGCACTGTTGAGCTAGCCCGATCCAGTGGCTGCCCTGCCTATGTAACGGGTTTGTCAGCGAGGTGCATCATCTCCGAGACCGGGAAGTGTGTTACAAAGTGGGGAGTTGCAAACGAGATTTATCTGGGTGGGAGTACAAGTACAAGTGCAAGTAATCCGATTGCGAACAGATTTAGCCCAACGGGCACTGTACCGGAAAAATAGTGCTTGTATGTTAATGGACTTCATCCTCAGCCAAACGTTCAGTAACAATTCCCTCAAGACATGCTAAACATTACTTGGGCAACTTTATCAAGTGTTTTGAGGTCTCAGTGAAGCGAGCAAATACACTCATTTTTGTCAGCCTTGGGTGCCATGTGGTCATTTTTGCCAATTCGGAGATGACATGAAGTACCAGGTAGATACTGAACAACGTACGACGGCTATTTGTAGTTGGAGAGTGAGCGGGTTAGTAATATCAATACGTGAGATTATATTTCCGCTTTTATCAAGTCCCCAAGCTCTCCAAATCAGTATACACTCAGTTGCCATCAGATAATGCACGTTCTCAGATGGCCACTGAAAATGGGAAACCTATCAGATAACAGTCAGATATTTGAGACGAGTAAAAATAACACTGAGATAGATAATGAGCAACTCCGATTCTCACTTTCAACTCCGCGAGCAAATCCCTCCACTTTCTGTCGAGTTACTCTCAATCGTGGATCTGGAATTTTTGCGATACATTCCAAACAAAATCATGCCAGAATACAAACAAAGACTGTCAAGCTGAGTACGAGTAGACAAACGGCACCTCATGAACAAACAAGCTCCTACCCATGCTATTGTAACTCCTGAAACCTCCATAATACAGGTTTCATGTACCAGGTGCTTGTATCTCTTGGCTGCCATTCCGATGCTATCCACTGAGACACGTCCGCGCCTGCAATACGTGTTTAGATCGACGTGTTTAGTTTTGGTTAAAGGCCCCAGATTAACAAATGTAAACAATGAGCTTGGGCCCTTATCGTCGTTTGTTGGGATACGAATGTTACAAGTATTTGGCATGCAGGGTGGATCCATTCTGGACTGCTGAGAGAGTCTTTCTTGGCGTCTCAGACACGCTGTAGAGCTGTTGTTTCACATTGTCTGTGCCTGGTACTCCTTCAGGGTTTGTTTATGCCAGGAACTAACGTTGTTGCTGAATTTCGAAAGCCTTAGACAGCATTAGTAACGTCTCCTGCGTCATAACAGGCCCGTATAAGAGCTATAGAAGAGCTACAGGGAGTATGTATCTATAGTATACTCCGTGTTATGATGCCGTTCGACGTACTTCTGACTATGCACGGCTTGATCAGCGTACAGTGTGCGCAGAGGTGACTCCAGTGTCTTGGAAGGATCTTGACGATCGAGAGGAAGGAGGAGTGGGGTATTTCACGTGGACCATGGAAGAGAAGAGAGACAGTAGGAGCACAATGAGGGCTTGAAAAGAAAATCGAAGGATTAGAGGGCTCGATTTGCAATGTCAACACGTGAAGTAGACTTCTCCAACTAGCCAAAACTATCTGCGCGTTTCCCTTTCGAGACACCCTCCTGGACCGTAAAAGAATTTTGCACAAGCTACAGTAAATCTAAGCTGGCATTGTCTCGTTTTAATTAGCAGAGAGTTTCTTCTCTCGCTGAAAAACCATGTAACATGGTGCACGACGATCTGTCCATCCTCACCGTCTATCACTGGACAATGCCCAAGACGCCAATCCGTGTCAAAGTTGTATTGTGGGAGCTGAAAAAGCAACGACTCCTGGAAAAAGGAATTAGCAGGAGAAAAAAGCGAGACGCTCGGGGCTGGTTTGGGACTGAAAAATGTGCGCCCCCGGATAGCTGATTGATAAGAGCGCGTCGCGTGGAATGGACGTGGTCTGGGAGACTGTAGGGGAGTATGTAGGTAGAAATCAGAGTGTTTGGCCCGTTAACCCACTTTTTGGGCCCACTTTCACATTCTCTCTGTTCCTGTACCTCGCATACCCTTGGACAGACAAGAGAGCCGTTGCATGGAACAGCTGATGGACACACATGGGTAGAGGTTTAGCAAGGTTAGAGGAGGTGAGAGTGAGCGACTCAAACTATTCTGTTTCGAGGTCTTGCAGTTAGTTACTGTAGATAGTTACTGTTTACTTGGTTGCAACCAGATGGACAGTGAGAGTACAATGCTCGTATCAGACACGTACAAGACACGCCTGGGCCCTGGACTATAGATGCCGAGTAATTATAAATGATAGAATAACCACATCCATCCCAAAACGTTGCTACTTGTTCTCCGACTATGATGTCCGAGATGATAAGTACAAACTTCGAGCCTTTCTGGACGTCGTCTCAAACGGGACTCTTCTGGGGACAAGGTGACTGCAAAGTGACCTGAGAGACGAGTAAATTGCAGACTAACCAGAGGCTCAAAGGAGATGTATTATCGGTTCGAGAATGAGAGCAACCCCAGCAGAGTTACCTTGAGCCAGAGAGACAAGCATCGCCAATCAGTCAATGAGATGAGAGACAGCAAAATCGAGGTTGCCTGTGCCTGAGACAGCGGCCTCTAGCCGACCAACCGGCCTTGCTTGGAGTACCCCTCACATGTGAAGGAAATCATAATTCCGTCTCGTACATGAGAGAGGTCTTGTCCAGAGTCGGAAAACTTCTCTGCAGTAGAGGAGTGGTGAGGGGGAGGAAGCTGGAGCGGTCGTTGAACGGTTGTAGGTGCTCACTTATAATTCTCATTTACTCACACTGCTTAGTCTCTTCTGTATCGACTAGCATGACTCTATCCACCTGGAGCTATCCACCAACAAGTTAAAGCCCCCTTTACGATAAAGATTAGCCACATTGCCACTTCTCGATCAGTGGCACATGTCCAATGACGCCGTCTTCCGCCCCAACACATGTCTCGCTTTGCTCCGATGGACGGCTCCGAGCTAGTGCGGAGATACAAGGTTATAGACAGTTGGAAGGCAGTTGAAAGACAGACCCAGACAGCCAGTGGAGAGGTGAATTTTGTGGAGAGTTGAAATCGACGTCTGTCATCGTGACATAAATGCCGCATTCAAGTGTGTAGCCCATTTCACCGTACTGTCGACGGGTTCTGTGGCTCTCTCACCAACTGTCGATCTCTACACCCCTCTACGAGTTTGTACCAGTATCTTCACCTGTTATTTCTTCTTTCAGGCAGGGTGCATTAAAGCGTGCGCGAGTCTGAGCCAAATCTTGAGTCAGTCTGTCCCCATTCCAGGGTGCGAGTCTATCACGGAACAAGTTTCGTATCCCCCGTTACGGCACAGCTAGTGGATCACTTTTTGAATCTAAATTAATTAAATAGGGTACTAAGGGTTTTGAGAAGGGGAGCGAGCGAGCTGCTTAGGCGCAGACGGTCTTGGCAGGCACCTTCTCGGGAGCGCAGTGCTGGACGTAGTCCATGAGGTCCTGTCGGACGTTCATGAACTGGTTCATGTTGTACTGCTGAGTGCACTGGATGCAGGCGTTGACGTTGTCGTCGGAGTTTCGGATCACGGCGCAGATGCACTCGGGGTCCTTCCAGCAGGCGCCCATGGTGCCGAGCAGACCGAAGCACTTCTCCTGGCACTCCTTCTTGGCAATGAGGCCGAGGAATCGCTTGCCGTTGGCGGGAGCAGCGGGAGCGGGGGTGCAAGGGCCGGGAGCGGGCAGACAAGCGGGGGTCACGGGCTGCAGAGTAGTGGGCTGGGGAGCAGGAGGAGCAGGGGCAGGAGGAGCGTTAGACTGGGGAGCGGGGGCGGGAGCGGGGGCAGGAGCAGGGGTGGGGGTGACAACGGGGTGGCACTTGGCGATGGCGGCGTTGATCTCGTCAATGCCGTTGATGTACTGGGTCTTGGCGCAGGCCAGACATTTCTGGGTCCACTCGAAGCCGTCGAGGAACTGGCACTCGCAGGACTTGAGGCCCTGGCAGGTGTTGAGGCCGACGGACAGCTTGAAGCACTTCTTGGTGCAGAACAGGTTCTCCAGCAGAGCCAGAGATCGCTTGCCGTTGCCGGTGGGGGCGGGGGCAGGGGTGCAGGCAGAGGGCTGGACCTGGGGAGGGATGGAGACGGAGTTCAGCTGGGGAGCGGGGAACAGCAGGCCGAGGTCGGCGACAGCAGTGGCGGCCAGAGCGGCAACAGAGAGAACAGAGGTGAGCTGCATTGTGAGAGAGTGAGTGTGGTTGTTAGTCTGAGAAAAGCTATGGAGGGGGAGATGAGGGGGGATTATATATCCTGGATTTTGCAGTGTACAGGGCGTGAATCAGACTTTGCACAAAGTGTACAGAAGAGGTACAGCTTAATGCCAATGTCGATCTGTCGATCTTTGTCTAGAGTGAGGCGAGTGCTGAGGGTGCACTGTGAGGGAGGGGGAATGAGTGGTGGATGAGGGGGCTGAAACTGCTTTGGAGGGGGTATTAGATCATTTGAAAGATTGGTTCTTAGTCCATTTGCTTGTCGGTGCTGAAGACCTCACCTCTCACTCCCCACCTCCCCTCCTCCACACCAAACACGGCCAATCCATTTCTCACTAGCCTCTGATCACCGAGATCGTCGGTAGCGGCTCAAGAGCAAAGTCTGGCTACTTTTGCGTTTTCCGTTCGGGGAGCAATCGTGCTAAATTGGGAATAATGTCGGGTCTGAAAGCAGGGTTCGATGGGTGGTTATTCCAGGTGGTGGGTGGGTATCTGGCAGATAGCCGATGGTTAGGCCGATTGGTAGTTTCGATGAGATAAGCCAGGCTTCTTGCTATCTCTGCCTCGGTTCCTGGTTCCTAGATCGTGCCTAGGACGACAGGGGTGCAACGTTTTCTCTTCAGACGCATGGAATTACTTGTTCAGCAAAGTCCATACGGTCGTACAGTTTGGTACAGTTTGGTCCGTCTCATAGTTGACAGGGTCGGGTACGACGTAGCATGTTTTGCAGCATAGTTCCCAAATGGGAAATCAGGGGTCTGCTGAGAACGAGGGTCCGGTCCCTACATGTTCTGGGCGAGCTGCGCCATATCTCTGGAGATTTCTTTTTCCAAGCAAAAACACGGTCCCTGCGGAACGTTTCTTTTCTTCTCTGTTGCTCAGTCGTTTGTGTGTCTACAGCAGTGCGTAAGTCCACGTTCTCGCCGTGGGGTGAGGGGATAAAGGCTAATTGGCACAAACGAGTTTTGCCGCCTTTAGTTGGTTTTCGCGGTGCTCACCATGTCGATCGTGGCGATCTGTAGATCTTGAAAACACCTCAGTTTGGGAGGTTGCAAGTTAGGCTTTGGGAGGATGCAAAGTCAATTCAAGAGACTATAATTTTAGTCCTTTTTTTTAGACAAGCTATAGTTTTAGCATAGACACCAGGGAAGGAAAAACAACTGATATAACAGTACGAGTAGACCATTGTTTGTTTCAATCTATGGCCATTAATCGGACCATTTCATAAATTCCCACTATCCGTAAACTCCCGTAGGCTACATCAGGCTGTATCTGTCTACTTCCGCTTTCATACAGCCCTCGTCATTGTCTCGCTTCTAGCCTCCGAACTCGCATCTCGCACGCACCCTGAGCAGCACCTGGTTCTGGTTGGCTCTCGGTGACTGTTGTAGAGCCGAGGTTGATGATGGAGAATTGGTATAGAATGATCAATGACTCTAGCGGAGTTCATTCTCTAGTGACTTCTCGTCAGATGTGTTCTCGTCAGATGAGTTCTCCACTATCTACCACCACCGCACAGCCTCCCCACATCTATAACAATGGATTATGCCCATCGGCTTGGCATGAGTTGCACCCAGAAGGTGAAGCAGAGATTGGCACGATTGCCCAAACGCTGAATGTGACGGTGGATCGAAAAACCAATGGCATCGAGAACCTGGAGAGTGTGCCCAGACGAAGAGCTCGAGCTGCTCTGCTCTCAAGGACAAACCCGGCTAGGAATGTATACACCGCAGTTATGATAGGAGGGGCAGCAAGAGAGCCCCCGAGAAGCGGGTTATAATAATTATCATCAATCCAACGCTACGCTGGCAAGGTTCGTCCACCTTGTTAAGTCTGGCTTAGTGCCGGTTTCATGTATGTTCAAAGGTCCGAATTGGTCATGGTCTTTCCACTTTGGGATTTCTATACGTGAGGTGAGAGTACATACTCGTACTCGTAGAGTATGAATTGATGAAGTGGGAGAAGTTGTACTATGAGGTCATCAAGTTATCAAGTCGTCTCATCTACAGGGACAGCCGCTGTTGTGTTTGTGTCACCCACTTTCAAACGGCACTGAGCTCGTAAAGCAACCATACGACAGTCTAAAGCGAGCTAACATGTCTTACTTGTACTTGTGCACTGTACTGTGAAGTCGGGCTACAGTCTCGACGGTGTCTTCCATACCCGATTGTAGATTCAGGCACCAGGAACATCCAGGCACGGTTTATGAACATGCAATTTTACACAATCTTTTTGGAGGGCGCATATCGAGATGCAGAGAGAGCTGCTGCTGGAAGACCCTGAAAGATGCTGGACAGGACTACAATAACGGATTCGAGCACCCAATCTGGAGCGGGATCGGCTCTATGAAAAATCGACGCTGCGAGTTGCTACTCGTCTTCGCAGAATTTCTTCTGCGCACATCCGGGGCTGGACGACGGACCCACAAGGGAATGATGATCGTCTTTACGCAGATGAGATGCGTCCCTGAATTGAAGACAGACGACTGGAGTTGCCGCCAGGTTGCTCTGACGACGCACGGCTGTCTGGAGAGCGGGTGTGATTAAATTTGAATTATTGGCAATTTTCCGAACAATTATCATTATTACAGCGATTTTTGATCATTACAGCGAAATTATTCCAAATAGCACAACTAAATCAGGGAATTCAAAAACAAGAAATGACTTAAAAACAAGGGGCCAAAAGGAATGAACCGAAGACGCCGGACTGCATCCCTGCATTTTCAGCTGCACTTGTAATTATTGTTCTGAATTTCTGAAAAGCTTTGTCTCTTTGTTAGGAATTACAAGCATAGTCGCATGAGCTGAGAAGCAGTATGTTTCCCACAGTCATAATACAGAACACGTAAAAATTGTCGTGGAAGCCCGGAATTCCCACCAAACAATAAACACGACCTCGGGAGTCAAATGCACTTTTCAGATTTCAGATCCACCCCCGGTATCTCGAGATTGACACGCTCTAACTCAACCCAAACATTCTTTCCTGCAAGAACACACTATTTTGACTCAATTCAGTTGAACCAAGTCCACGGCTGCAAGGAGTGAAAAATGAGAGATCGGAATTTGAATCCGACCTTCACGTGACCTAGGAGATATTCACGTGTAACCAACTGACTAAACTGGTAATTTCGGATGAATTACTTGTATTGCTAAACTGCAGAACGTGCTACAAGTGCATAATTACATACTGGCACACACCCTACCACTCCTGTCCCTACCACAGCCTCCTCTGTCGCGTGCCCAAAAACTTGTAATCGTTCTTTTCTCCTGAAAGTCACGTGCATACACGCGTAACCACCACCCCTCCATCGCGATCTTCGACACCACCCCTTCATACCAAAAACTGCTTTTTCACCACGCCAAACTCTATGCCCAAATGCCTTCAGTCTAGCGTGGCGTGCAGACGTGCGCTGAACATCCTACATCGCCAGAATTCAGGAGGTTGGATGGCGAACTTAGGGAAGTACTAACTCGTGGATTCTCCTCTGATCACGTGATACCATGGTCAACCAGAGGGCCAAAGAGACATATCTGAGTCCTGAGGCCCGCAAAGCCGGCGAAAAGCAACATGCCGAGGAGTATGGGCCCACGGGGTTTGGAGATATCGGCAAGTACATTGTCAACAAGGAGCGCAAGCTGTTGAACGCCGATATTTCGCTTCGAAACAGCGCTCTGGCTGCGGCCAAGGAGCAGGGCAAAGAGGTGGTTCAGATCTTCCGAAACTGCGTCATCTACGTCAATGGATACACTCGTCCGTCGGCCAACGAGCTGCGGCGCATGATAGTGGTCCATGGCGGCATTTATCTGACCAACTTGCATCTGTCGGGCAAAACTGGAGTCACCCATATCGTCGCCAGCAATCTCACCAAGAAGAAGAAGCTCGAGTTCCAGAGCTACAAGGTGGTCACTCCGGAGTGGGTGGTGGACAGTGTAAGGGAGGAGAAGATCCAGGACTGGGCCAAGTACCGGTTGATTGTCGATACCGGGAACAAAAACGTTCTGGGGCTGTTCAAAGCCAAGATGGCGACAGAGTCGTTTCAGGAGTTGTTGGATGAGGAGTTGGGTGGGGAGGGAGGATCTCAGCGGGTGGCAAATAGTCAAGGGAAGGATATGAAGCAATCTCAGGCCGTGGATCAGTCTCGGGTTGTGGATCGATCTCAGGCTCAGATCGTGAATCGGAGTCAGTCCGTGAACAAGTCTCAGCCCCTCAAACAGACTCAGATTATGAATCGATCGCAGCCTTCGAATCTATCCCAGTCCCTGAATCAGGCTCACATCGCGAACCGGGGACCCAGTAGTTCAAGGGAACAGTCTGGGATTCGCTCAACGTCTCCATCTCCTGGTCCAATGAGACCACCAGTGAGCAAAGAACGGGTAGCACTGTTTCCTCGTCCTTCCTTGGCTGAGAGTGAGGAGCCACCGGCCAAGCGAGCCAAACCGATCCCGTCCTTCTCGTCCTTTGAGCTGTCGTTCGACGAGGGGGAGTTGTTCAACTCGCTGCCGAGGCCAGGAGTGAGGGGGAAAACAAACACACAGGATACCCAGGAGGAGACGCAGACTCAAGAGGAGACTCAGGATACACAGGAAAAGCAGCAGATCCAGACTCAGACTCAGATTCAGGAAGAAACCCAAGAGGAGTCTCAAACCCAGGAGGTGGATGTGACCAAGGCCATCACTCCAGCTTCATCAATACCATTCAGCAGCAGCATGATGCGAGCTGTGGACGAGAGCATTGATGCTGTCAAAACGGAGAACGGCTTCGACGATCTGGTGTTCAGTCAGAGTGAGCTGGAGGGGGTGTTGGGTGGGGAGGCGAAAGAAAAGAAGGAGAGTGTGCCAGAGAAAGTGGAACAACCCTTCGAAGAAGAAGGACCTTTGTCTGATATTGAGCAAGCTCAGATCACGGCTCGGTTTAAGCCAGCTCAAATCGACCCAGTTCAGATTGACGACTCGGATTTTGACCTGCAGGACCAGATCAGTGCCGAGGAGTCAGCTGATGAGTTTTTAGGCGAATCCGCTGAGATTGAGCCGTCTGTCAGAGACTCTCCAGAACGATCAGCCACTCCCCCAGTTAGACCAGAGGACCAACTATCAACTACACCAATCAAGCGCACCAACAAACTACCCTGCGCGATTGACGATCCGCGGTTCATCTCCCACTTTTACGAGAAATCGCGTCTACACCACCTTTCCACCTGGAAAGCCCGTTTACAGGCCAAGTTCGAGTCCTCGTCCAGAAACAAGGAAGTTCCGCCTCCCATTTCTGGAGGAGACCGGATCATCATGCATCTGGACTTTGATTCGTTTTTTGTGGCTGTTTCTACACTTGATCGGCCTGATCTCGCTGGAAAACCAGTCGCTGTGGGCAGTGGAGGCTCCCGAAACGCGGACATCGCCAGCTGCAACTACGAGGCTCGAAAACACGGCGTCAAAAACGGAATGTGGATGTCTCGGGCTCTCAAGTTGTGTCCTGAGCTGCAAACCGTAGACTACAACTTTGCCAAGTACGAAGAGGTGTCCGAGGCATTCTACACGATCCTCAGAGAGTCTCAGCTGGACTACATTCGACCCGTGTCTGTCGACGAGGCCCTGGTAGACGCCACGACGCTCATTGAAGCCAATGCCAGTGACTGCTCGCTTTCTGAAGCCGCAGAAACGGTCGCAAGAGCTATAGCTGCCAAGGTGAGAGCTACTACCGGATGCAACATTTCTGTCGGCTGTTCCAGCAACATTCTGCTGGCAAAACTGGCCCTTCGAGAAGCCAAACCGAATGGAGTGCACGTGATGTTTGACCAGAGAGAAATCTCCCAGTTTCTGGACAAGACCAAGATTGCAGACATTCCGGGAATCGGCAAGTCGATAGCGGGGCAGATCAGAGAAAAACTGCACGTATCAACAGCTGGAGCTCTAGCTCGTCGTAAAGATGTGATTCCGGACATTTCCGCTTTACTCGGCCCCAAACGAGGTCCTCAGATTGTCGATTTTTGTCTCGGCGAAGACGATTCCCAGATTGCTATTCAGGACGAGCGCAAGTCCATCAGCGTGGAGATTTCGTACGGAGTGCGGTTCGACAACAAGAAGCAGTTTGACGGGTTTGTGTTCAACATGTCTGCGGAGCTGGCATCTCGAATGGAGGAGATTTCGGTCGAGGGCAGCCAGCTGACGTGCAAGCTCTACGTGCGCAAAAACGAGTACGAAACTCCAAAGTACATGGGTCATGGACAGTGCGACATTTACAACAAGAGCGTCAGTCTGGGATGTTCCGTGAGCAGCACCAGTGAGATCAACTTGGCTGCCAGGGGACAGTTCGCTGCTATGGGATACGATCCTGTGCTTGTCCGAGGTGTCGGAATTCAGATGACCAAGCTGACTCGTGATAAGGGAAAGGGAAAACAGTCCATGTTGGATTTTGACCGAGGTAGAGCCATTAGACCTGATTTGAGAGCTCCAACCATGCCTCCAGCAGGTACTCAGTTTGATATTCCTGCTGATATCGATCCCGAAGTGCTTCCCTTTCTTCCTGCAGCTCTTCGAAGGCAGATTGAGACTCGGATGGGTATTGCTGGCAATTCTGGAGCAGTTGTGGAACCCCCCAAGACGCCCACCAAGAAGACTCAACCCGGAATGAGCTCGTTTTTCAGTCCCAGTCCCAGCAAACAGGTCCAGAGTACTCCCGGACTGAGCCAGAGCTCGCCCATTCGGGCTCCAAGTGTGTCTCCGTCTCCTCGGCGAGCCAAGTCCGTCAGTCCTCGAAAACGGCCCGGTCAGCCTGCTGCCAAGGCCCAGATAAAGCGTCAGAAGGCCAACATCAACATCTCGTACCTGCTTCCAGACGTCCAGGTGTGTTCTGAAGAGATGACTCATCTGAAGAACGAACTCGCCATGTTGAAGGCTGCTCTTGGAGAAGGATCGCCCGTAGAGCTGGTGACGCGGATGATGCCTCTGGTGAACTCGCAGACGGACCTCAACATTTTCGTGGAGCTGTCAGCGTCCATTCAGCAGGAGGTGATCATGGACTACCGCAACGAGATCCAGCGCAAGATTGCCAGCATCACCCGGCAGCTGGAGGATCTCAAGGAGAAGGAGCGGATCGAGAGAAGTCGCGAGGACTCGAATCTGAGAACCATCTCGCTGGGATCCGTGCCCCGAAACCGTCCAGATACTCAGGAGCTGCTCAGTCGACTCAGTCAGTGGGTCCAGTCGAGCCACGAAGGTCCCCATCAGGACGACGTGAACCACATGGTCCGACGACTACAGTTTTACAGAAGTCAGGGGTACCATGAGGTGGTTAATGCCTGTGTTCGCTGGTTGTCTAAATTGAGTGCCAAGAGTCCGGATTGGTCTGCAACCGTGAGAGATATCGTAGTGGAGTTGCAGGAGGGGTGATAGTGAAGGAGAAATGAGATTGGGGAGGGTGGTGCAAGAGTTGAGGGATGGATGGTTATTTATTGTTATTTATTTATTTATTCGTGTACTGAGATGATGGTGTATTAGACAAGAGTGGGTACTGTAAAGTTGTCGACCAGTCAGTCAATTCTAAGCAACCAAGTCTGTTTTAAGATCTTCAAGATCAAACTGACACGCCAGATTGACAGGAGCTACTTAGCTAGTTTACATCTTCGTTGCTGATTCAGGGGTACGTGCTAAAACAGTGAGGTGGTATGCGATTCTCTGAACATGCCTACACGTTAAACCGATACAGTGTCGACGAAGAAACACCGAACGAAAATTACTTTTTGCGTTGAACTACAGCTGGAGACAATGACATCACGCTCTAAGATCCACTAGCTTTGTAGCACCCCAATATCGTTACTTTTTCTCAACAGATTCGATTAAGCATCATCCATCTCTTCGAAGATCAGATCTGGTGAGACACTACGGAGCTGCACACGACGATCATATCTAAGGTGAGACAGGCTGTAGAGCGGTGGCTGATACTGTAGTACCAGCAATGAAGAAATCCCGGACAGCAACTCACTCACTTAGCCACCTGACTCGGGTCGATAAGTGTCCGCTCATTGACAAACACAATTCCAGTTATCTGCATAAAGTGGGTGAATCATAAGAACAAGGCTCAGCAAGTCATGTCTGGAGGTCAAGGAGAAGCAGCAGCAATCCAACGACGACCAATGCGGAATTGCACCAAAACTGCATCTGTAGATCTTCACTTTGGTCCAAATCGGTTTCAATCGAAAACGGCACCAACGTCACCGCACGTTGGATCGACGCTTGCTCATCCCAATGCGCCCATCTGTCCGTTCGATACACACTAAGTTCAAGTTGTCCACGGCTGTTGCGGAGGTGTTGTAGAAACTACACGATTCATACCAGTAGAGTGTTGGGGGGTATATATACAGAGAGTGTAAACCCGTACTATCCTCGGCCTCGTTTATCTGCACACCCGTGATCTGTTCTTGCTCTGCCATCTCCTCCACCACCAGATCTGAGACACTGACGCAGGTCCTCTGTGTGGGAGGCTGAGCTGAGGCACGTGCCTTGTTATCAACGGGGTCGCCTATTGGGAGAGATAGCCGACTTAGGTTATCTGAAAGCCTGTGAGTGGGCAAGGTTCGGAGGGTTGAAAGGGGTCTTGTCAAGTCGGTTTTTCGACATGTGGCTTGGACTGGAAAGGGGCGCTTTGATTGGTCAGATTATACGAAGCCATCCGTTTACTCGTCTTAGTCATCTATCTTAGTCATTCATTAGCACATGATACAAGTACGAGTACTGCTCCTGTCTGCTCTTAACTTCAGCGCTCCCTCTACCAACCTCCACCTAACAGACCCTGCAGACCAAGCCTAACTATAAGTGATGCAATGCAGAGAACCGCACGTAATGAAGAAAGCATGAAAGACAAGCAGTACAAATGGACTGGGGATAATCGTCGATAGTCGCACTCTATCTCCTGATCATCTCACACTTCTTTCCTATGAAACTCTCAGCTCTTGTTCTGGTCTCGGGAGCTCTGGCTGCTCCTCTGGTGGCCCCCCTCGAGCCCTTCTCGCTCCCTACACAGAAAGGAAACGGCTACCTGATCGTCAACGTCGACCGGCTGTCGGTTCGGTTCCCCTACGGCGTCGAATTCTCCATTGGCACTCCCGCCCAACGGTTCAAGGGCGTGTTCGACACCGGCAGCGAACGTCTGCAAATGAACGGAGCCTCGGACTCGCGATGCCAAGCCGATAACGAATACGTGTGTCTCGGCGGCGTCTACAACCCGTCAGACTCGTCGACGTGGAAATACGCTTCCAACGGAACCGGAACCTGGGGAGGAGAGGGCGCCGAAGGAACAGACACGCTCTCGCTGGGCTTTAAGAAGGACAACGAATGCGACTTCTTCCAGGACGACGTGGTGGCCATTCCGGGCTACGGAATCTACAACTCTAACGATACCGCGGGCTGGAATTCGCCCATTTTCGGGCTGTCCAAACTGCTGTATCCGGAGGAGGGATACAAGAACCTGCCGTACTGGCTCAAGGAGCAAGGCATTGCCAACCGACAGGCCTACTCTCTCTACTCCGAGGCGCCTATTGAGCTGGACTCTGCGGCCTTCAAAAACGTGCGAACGCAGTGCATTTTCGGCGGAATCGACCACTCCAAGTACGAGGGACCTCTGATCAAGCTGCCACTGGTCTCCGAGACGCAGTACTCGGTTCGAATCAACACCATGACCATTGATGGAGTCGTCCAGCCGTCGGAAAACGCCCGAAACCTCACTCTCGACACTGGCGTCAACGATATCCGGTTTCTGTCCAACGAAACGTCGGAGTGGATCTCGCAAAAGTACGGAACTCACTCGTACAACGGCACGCAGTGGGACATCGCCTGCGACGCCGAGTTCGACATCAACTACGAGTTTGAGGGTGGAGTGTCTATCCCCGTCAACTTCAAGCAGTTTGTCCAACACAACCCCAACGGCGTCTGCAACATTGGCATCGAGATTGGCGACAACCAGACGGATACCATTGCCGGAGCGTCGTTCATTTCCCGAGCTTACGTCGTCTACGATAACGACTACCCGTTTCTCCATTTGGCCAAGCGAAAGTACGGCGTTTCCAAGCCCGACATTGAGGTTATTACTGGTGAAATTAGTTGACCGAACGTTGCAGCACTTGTATTATAGCGGTTCATTAACCATGCAATATTATTAGACATTGTCTCTACCATCTGAAGTGTAGTTCTCGTCTTCTACATGGCCTCGGAATGTACACACTATACCTGTAGCCCATTATCATATTCCATACATTCGACACTCAGCAAATGACGCTCACTTACTGTGCTTCTCACGGTGGGCATATTGAGACACAAATGTACGCTGAGGTAAACACAGAGAAGCACGTTGCTTGATTCCACGTCTACAGGCACCCTAAAAATCCTCCACCTTGAACTGACAGTTTATGACAGCTGTCGACGCAAGGGGAGTGTTTCTCCGATGCATATGAGACAGGAGAAGCGCACAGACGCAGAAAAAGTAATCTACGTTCGTCAATCAAAAGTTCTGGTGGTACCGGAATCAGCCCTGAGTGAAGATACTTTTCACAGACAACCTACTCATCCCTCACTGCGATGTCCTTATCAGTGGATCTGCTGAAATACACCGTATTCCTTAGCTTTACGTGACGTGACGATCATCAATCTCCCGCTACAACTACCTTACACCATGCTGTATGTTTTATAATCTAATAGGTTTGTGTTAAAAAGTTTAGACACACTCGAGAACTCGGAGAGTGTTGGTGTGGCCAAGACCACCGGTCCATCCCTGGATGGCGACAACCACGTCGCCCTTGTTGAGAATTCCGAGAGCAACGGCCTCGTCCATTCCCCACTTGAGTCGCTCCTCGACGTCGTGCTGCCACTCGGCAGGGTTGGAGGCTCGGGCCTTCTGGTAGATGAAGGGGTACACGCCTCGGTACAGATGGGAGAACCGAGCGGCCTGTGCGTTTCGGGTCACCATCAGAATGGGGCAGTTGGGCCGGTACTTGGAACACAGTCGGGCGGAGGTTCCGGATGTGGACAGCACAATGATGGCTCGGGCCTGCTGCTCGAACGAGGCCGACACGGCGGAGATGGCAATGGTCTCGACGGTCTCGGTGGGTCGCACGGTCAGGGTTCGCATCTCGTTGAACAGAGGGGCGTACGCAATGGCCTTCTCGGCAACCAGACAGGTCTCGTGCATCATCTTGACGGACTCAATGGGGTAGATACCCTTGGCGGTCTCGCCGGACAGCATGACACAGTCGGCTCCGTCAAGGACGGCGTTACCGACATCGGACACCTCGGCTCGGGTGGGTCGGGGGTTGTAGGTCATGGAGTCGAGCATCTGGGTGGCGCAGATGACGGGCTTGCCGGCCAGGTTACACTTGGCGATCAGCTGCTTCTGGGCAATGAACACCTGGGGGGCGGGGATCTCGATACCGAGATCACCTCGGGCAACCATGACTCCGTCGGTCTCCTTGAGAATCTCGTCAAAGTTGTTGACACCCTGCTGGTTCTCAATCTTGGAGATGACCTGGATGCCCTTGCCCTTCTCGCCGAGCACGTCTCGGATGGCCTGGACATCGTTGGCGGTTCGCACGAAAGAGGCGAAGATCATGTCGACGCCGTGCTCGACACCGAACTTGAGATCGGCCTTGTCCTTCTCGGACAGAGCGGGTAGATCGACGTCGGTGCCGGGGAGGTTGACTCCCTTTCGAGACGAAATCTTACCGTTGTTGAGAGTCTCGACCTTGAGGGTCTCGTCGTCAATCTTCTCCAGGACCTTGAAGGAGAGAACACCGTCGTCGACGAAGATGATCTTGCCAATGTCAATCTGCTTGACAATGTTGGTGTAGTCAATGTACATGATCTTGTCGTCGCACTGGTCCTTGTACTTGGGGTTGGTGGAGAAGAGCATCACGTGGCCGGCCTTGACGTCCCAGTCCTTGTCGTCCTTGGTGACTCCGGTTCGGATCTCGGGGCCCTTGGTGTCGAGCGCAATGGCCAGAGGTCGGCCCTGGAACTGCTGCTCGGACTCACGGGCGTTCTCAATCACCGACTGGTGGTACTCGTACGAGCCATGGGAGAAGTTCATTCGAACAATGTTGAGACCGGCTGATGTTAGTATTGGGGGACATGAGAGGACACGTCATCGGTAGGGCTACCACATGGGCAACGTCATGGACGTCACCAGGGGCACCCTTACCGCTTGCGTCGTTCCTTCGTTTGGCACTTAGAGTTCGTTGGGTTTATCCGACCGGAAAAAATGTGCATGCGCATGAGCCGTGTATTGGACAAACCCGGGAAACCAAAGCCAAAATGCGAGAGGCAAGGGTGTCAATCGCAAAGAAGGGAAGCAATGTGGCCCGCGTGAATCGGGGCACGTTAGTCGGCCAGTGGGGCCGTGGATACTCACCTTGTCGGAGCTTGGAGATCATCTCGGCGGAGTTTGTGTTGGGACCTATTGTTAGTTTGTCGTCTTTACTGAGAGGGGGGACCCTGCGGGCGGAGGCCTCAGAGCGGATGAGCGCATTCGACGTATCGGTTGCGAGGCAGGTGACACAGGGACAATGGGCTCATCACATGCTCATAAGAGGGTGCCCGTTGTTCTGCGCCATCTGCTTGCCACGACACTCGTCGAATTGGGCTTCAAACCGCGCAATCGATATACTCACCGATGGTACCGATGATGGACGACTTTCGGTAGTTCTTGGTGGGAATGTCATCCGTGTTCAGGGTACTGAGCCACTGGAGGTTGGTGGAGGGGGCGGAATTGGCGGTGTAGATCATTGTGTCTGTGGGTTGGTTTTCTCCGCAGGTGTAGTGGATGGAGAGAAGAAGAGGTGGTGCAGCGGAATTTTTGGATATATGGTTTTTTTTGGAGAAGGTCACAAATGCAAACACTAAAAGCAAACGGTACGTTGCCTTCAAATAGAGTTGCGTCTACCCAGTAATTATGGCCTTTGCGTTGCGACAATATTGTAGAGATATGGGTGATTGCGAGTGGGGTGATCAGGTGAGTGATTATTGTCACGTGTGCCGACTGTGTTTCGTATGCTCGTTTTGTCACGTGACTCCTTTCTCCCCTCCTGACCCACGAGTGAGGAACTATCTCCCAATGCACACCATAAGCCCCGCACGGTCAACGTCATGTTACTTTTTCCCGCTAAAAAAGAACATAGCGTTTTGCGAATGTTGAGAGCTGTCAACGGGTGAGAATGCACCGTCTCCAGGCTTTGTGTGCAAGAGAAGCGCTCTCCAGCGGTTTGTGTGGGTTAATTGGGCCCTTGTCATTGGTCCACTCCGCTATCGTGAGTCATGAGGTCTACATATCCGCTTACTGAACAAGGACGTTAGACGAGGAATAGTGTGAGCTGGACTGACAAGAGAAGGAAATGAGTGTTCTAGAATAAGGGGGAGATTGTTCAGCTGCCATCGCGGCGATAATTACAGGCGCTGAAATGAGGGCTGAAATAAGTGCCGAAATGACGACGGCAATTATATTACCACTGCATCAACCGACTCTACTCGCTCTATCTATCTCCAATCAGCTCTCTCACCCAAGTCCTGTAGTCAGCTGTACTACGCTGCATGACCAGCGACATCGGCCTGATGACACACCAGAACAAGCGAGCACTAGCTGCAGAGGGATATACTGTACGCTGTGGAGCTGTTTTGAGGCCTCAGCAAACCACCTCCAGAAGCGCGTAGGTTCGCACAATTGGCTCCATCCCCCACATGTCTGTGAATCTAAACAGTCAGGAAAACTCAACCAAACTTGTTGCCTCTTGCCAGCTCCACTGTTGAGCTATTAAACCCTACCGTGCGTGCAGACAAGCAGTGTGAGGGAAGAGGTGCATGATCGAGATGAGTAACTGAGGGGTAAGTGAGGAGTACAGATGTGGAAAAAAACACACGGCTGTATTAAGACATTCCAATTGTGTCCGCAGCCGACGGAAAAACGTCACTTTTCGCTTTCCTTGACCCACTTGTCATCTCCCCCAAGCCCACACTCCCCAACATTACACTTTCTGGTAGACCCACCGGAAAAATTAATCCAACGTGCAGATTGCCGCGCATATGAGTGGCTGCCAGTTTTTCCGGACATGATCCCTGCGAAGCGCCTTCTCCTCAAGATATATAGCCTCTTGCGGTGGGAGTCGCTGGACAAGATACCGACCCGAAACTGTGTTGTCGTGGAAACCAGGGTCAACACAACTCGAAACTTTATCTTTCTCGATGGAGGGAATGATGCTGGACAAGTCACGTGACACGCTGAATGATACCCATGGCTTTTTATCGCAGATCATGCGATTTTACGTCACGTGAGATCTATGCCCTCCCATCGGCTATGAGCTCTGTGAAGTCCATAAGTTCAACGTGTCTAACAGGCCTTTAGGTTGACTCTGCCATAAAAAGCCAGCTGAAAAATATTGCGAAAATTCGCAGGAAATCTGGAAAATTCTGAAAAAAACGGAAAAGCAGGTACGAGCGGCTAGAGGGTACAGCTCTGAATTATCGTGTCCTCGCGGTTACGATCCAGAGCCCTGCTCCCCAAAACCCACCCTTCCACCACCCATCGTGGACACGTGCAAAGTAAGTTTTGGAATGTTATGGAAATGCCCCTTAACAACCCAACTGACTAGAGCCCAAGACTAGCCTAAAAACAGCTGTGGTTGGGGTAGAGCTGTGGCGAAAGAAGGAAATGAAAACTGCAATTGTGGAGATTCCGCTCACGTGACCTGTTTGACGTTCTGGAGACTCCCACAATGCCAAATCGGGTCACCAAGCTCCCCCAGTATAAGCTCAGATCAAGCACGGCAACCCACCGGAGACAAGTGTGGTTGCACACACCAGTTTGTACCCCACAGCTACCCTAACCCTGAAAATTTTACGGGACCACTAAAGTTGGCCGGTTCAGCTTTTTCCTCTTCTTTTTTTCTTCCCCATCATCCACAAAAATGTCTAACACTGAGCAGACCTTTATTGCCATCAAGGTGAGTACAATTTGAGAGACATTGAGCTGCGATCGGAGATTGATTTGTGTCAATTGCACGGATTGAGGTGGATTGATTTGTTGATGTCGTGTCGTTTAGATCACGACATGAGCGATGTGATCTGGCCAACAAATCGGGCAGCATATTCAACAATGATCAAGTGACACAAAAACAACAGCATAACTAACCAAGCCCGACGGTGTCCAGCGAGGACTCATCGCTCCTATCCTCCACCGATTCGAGCAGCGAGGTTTCAAGCTTGTCGCCATCAAGCTGACCAACCCCGACGAGAAGCTCCTCCGAGACCACTACGAGGATCTCCAGGAGAAGCCCTTCTTCCCCTCTCTGCTCAAGTACATGCAGTCCGGCCCCGTTCTCGCCACCGTGTGGGAGGGTAAGGATGTTGTCAAGCAGGGCCGAAACATTCTCGGAGCCACCAACCCTCTGCAGTCCGCCCCCGGTACCATCCGATTCGACTACGCCATTGACATTGGCCGAAACGTCTGCCACGGATCCGACTCTGTTGAGTCTGCCCAGAAGGAGATTGGCATCTGGTTCAAGCCCGAGGAGCTCGCTTCTTACACTCCCGCCAACATTGGCTGGATCTACGAGTAAGCTATTTGTATAGTTTAATATCTTGTATTTCTTGACAGACGCAGTGCTGAATAGTGCTCTATTCGTAGTCATTCATCTTGTATTGGTCAACTGCTGAATGTATCGAACTTGTAGACACTGTTCCAGATGGACACGTGTAACCTTGATGGTGGCATGCCATTTCACGTGTTGATCCACAGCTCAGTGAGTTTAGATCAACTGAAGTGAGGGACTGCATGACCGGTGAACATGTACAAGTATCAGTATCGAAGTGTCAGATCATGGCTTTCATCAGACGATCGTAAACTGCTATATGTTCGTCACCAGTATATTTGTCATCAGTCGACCATGGCGGATCCAGAAATGAATGGTTCTAATTACGATACGATACTGTAGCTGGAAGATGGTCTTTGTACAGCTGGCTTCGGAAACATTCGGACACTTGAAAAATTGGCAATCGGTCGCGGATGTTGTAGAATTATTGTCATCTCCATCAGTCGACAATCTTGAATTCGACGATATAATTTCTGTAGGACACGCCTCGGTGAATCTGTTTCGAGATCCTGTCAACCGTCTTTGGCGACGCGCCTGAATGGCATATAATTTTTCAGTGTCATGTTTGATCTCGGTCTGAAGAAAATAATGAAGACCCTGAATTCTGGTTCCACAAATTTAGCTAGTCGAGATTTCGTTTTATCTAATCAATCCTATCACGTGAGTGCAAGTATACCCTGAGCAAAGCCAGCAGTGGTCCATTCAGTCATCACAAATTTTCCCGTGTAACGCATGTTTCACATGAAGTAAAGCTATAGGTGTTTCTTGGTCCATACTTGGCTCAGCGAGGAGAGTGAGAAGAATCCGATCGTCATGGAATTCGGCCATTTGAGAGCGGAGGCACTTTGGAGAATTTGTAGATAAGCTACTTGTACTTGTACAAGTACTTGTAGAGCGTGATAGCGGCTATTCGGGAGGCCACTTATCCATGCATTATTTATACAAGTACGAGCAGTGGTACCGGTACTCTTGTACAAGTACAAGTATACACCTGTTATTTTACTTTCATAGCATGCTCCAAATAACGCCAGTTAAGGAGCTACTTGCACAAGTACTTGTACAAGTACCAGAGTTACAAGTACAAGTACTCATAGCACGAGCACTCACCGACGATCACGTGAGCTGTAATTACGTGCTTCATTCTCACACTCCACCCTACCAAAAACTGCCATCCTCAATTCCACCCACACCAATCACCCCAGCCAATGGCAAAGCTCGTGCAGATAGGCTCCACAAGGTTGACGAGAATAATTTCACGAGCAACTTTGATCCAGTGAACTCTGACGATTGGTGAATTTGGGGTGAACTCTGGAGACGTGAACACTGCAGACGAGTGAACTCAGCTGTCCTCGGAGGGAGGCCACGACAATCAATTACTGACTGTGCCAACTGGAAATGACTACGAGTAGATAATACGATAGGCACCGCAGACATACAGCTCGTTAGACTGCAGCTTATCAGTGAAATGAAAGGTTGTCTGAACGAGTGAGATAGTGAGCTGTGACCGATCAGAGCATTATGCTGTGCGGTGTTGTATCTCCGTATTGGCTGTATCACTGATTTGACGGCCCGATCAGCTGATTTCCACACCTCCCTTTCTCACGCCATTCCGTATCACTGCTCGACGGACTCCCTTTGGCTGGCTGCACTCTGGCGCAGGTAGGAGTTTGCCGACCCTAACATCGCGCTCCTAATCGGGGTGATAGGCTGCACTGAGGGAGAGGAAGCAGAAGAATAGAGGACCGTTGAAAGCGGGGGGATCACGCGATCAGAAAGTGGCGCCATGGGAAGAACAATCGATACCAGGTGAGTTTGAAACCGGTCTCTGTTTAGCCCTACAACGCTTACAAACCGAGATATACACCCTTTCATCTCCTAGGCCGGCCCGACGGGAACCTTCGGCCTTCTCCGACGTTATCAGCCCAGTGCATGTCTGACGCGTCTCCCAACTGGCGCTATATAGATCAGGCTGACGCCGTCTTCTTCAATCAACAACAGAGGTCAGTTACTAACACAAAAACCGCCAAAAATGTCTCTCGTCAAAGCCCGATACGGAAAGGACAACGTCCGAGTGCTCAAGGTGTCGCGAGACCCGTCCAACCCCAAGATCCAGCAGGTCCAGGAGCTGGTGGTCAAGTGTCTGCTGGAGGGCGACATTGAGGTGTCGTACACCAAGGCCGACAACGCTCCCATTGTCGCGACCGACACGGTCAAGAACACGACTTTCATTGTCGCCAAGCAGCTGCCCGGCAACTGGCCCATCGAGCTGTTTGGCGCCGTGCTGGCGGACCACTTTATCAAAAAGTACCCCCACATTTCGTCGGCCCACGTCGACATTGAGCAGTACAAGTGGACCAAGTACAACGTCAACGGAAAGACGTCGCAGCACTCGTTTGTGCACGACGGCACCGAGCTGCGAACCGTGCATGTCGACCGATACAGAGACGCTGCCAAGAACCCCGAGACGGTGACCACTTTCAACATTGCCTCCGGAATCAAGGACCTTTCTGTGCTCAAGTCCACCGGATCCATGTTCTACGGCTACCACAAGGACGACTACACCACGCTCAAGCCCACCAAGGACCGAATTCTGTCCACCGACGTGGCTGCCACCTGGCACTGGATCTCCAAGGAAATTGACACCCTGGACAAGATCAAGGAGATCGCCAAGAAGGGCACTTTCGACGACGTGTACGCCCAGGTGGTGGACACGACGCTGCAGCGGTTCGCCACTGAAAACTCGCCCTCCGTCCAGGCCACAATGTACAACATGTCGACCGACATTCTCGGCAAGGCGCCTCTGGTGGAGACGGTGGACTACGAGCTCCCCAACAAGCATTACTTCGAGCTGGATCTCAGCTGGCACCACGGACTTAAGAACACCGGCACTGATGCCGAGGTGTATGTTCCTCAGTCCAGCCCCAATGGTCTGATCAGATCTTCTGTTGGTCGACCCAAGCCCAAGTTGTAGGAGCGTTATTTATGAAATGTATTCTGAAGTGACTTGGTGGACAGTCGATGTAGTCGTATGAAGGGCTAGAAGACAGTCCAATTGGTGAAGTTCAATGCACTATTATTGCCTATGGTTCATTCGACGAGCATGGCTATCACCGGTAGTAATTGTTTGGTCATCTGAAAAGAAGTAGATGTAATCAGCTGTGAGGGAGATGAAGTATTAGTAGTGTAGCCATTTGAGCACATTGGCAATCATTTCTTGGATACCAATACACGCACCTCTAATTAGAGAATGGCACCGTTAATTGAGGGTACAGCAGCTCCAAGCGTCGGACTAGCTACCTCTAGCTGGAACCTGATAGATATTGAGGCCAGAGATAGATTTTACACCCTCTTGTTCAAATTCGACTAACAATACCACAAGTATACTCATAACCAGGCGCGTATAGTGACTTTTACTTTGCTTTGGTTCTCGCAACTACTGAGTCAATGTCCACCCGACTGAATTCTTGGTATCAACAGTATCAGAGGAGGAACAGAGTAAAGTCTAAGAAACGGCTTGCCAGATGGAACCGATTTTCAAATAAGCTGACACCGATTTTCAAAAAACCTGACCGACTTTACGAGATATGTCCATAGTCCCTTCTAAACTGTTCATGTCAACAGGTTGAATTGAGGTCTCCAAAGGAACACGATGAGAACGTACAACGTCCAAAAACTCAGCCGCATCGAAAGCAGCCGCATCTGCACAACAATTTCAGTGGCCCCGCAACGTCCATTGACCCCCACCTGTCAGAGTCAAGGGTGCAGGACTGTATGTTGGACTGCATTTGCTCGACAGAGAGGTTATCGACAAGCCGAGGTAGCGAAAGATGGTATTTCTACACTGATTGCCCAAGAGATTGCTTCTGACGACTCCCCAAATATCTAGACTCTACACATCCGTTTTCATTCACCCCGAATCGACTTTCGGAAAAACTATTCTTCCGAGTTCCAAAAGCAAGCATGCGCACGTCTAGCACGCATAAAAGGAGCGGATAAGCGAGTTCAGGGGTTGGTTGTTTAAAGGGCAATTGAGGGGGAAGTGGGGAGAATTTTGATATATAGGGAGCTTGAAGGTCACTTGATTCGATCTACGGCTCGTCATACTAAGACCTCTCAATTTGCGAACACAAACAAGTGTCTTGTTGAACCCCGCCTTCAAACTCAATGTTTAACGGAGCCTTGAAGCGGATGAATGGTGAAAGAGGCAGTGCTGTGTAGAGAAGAAAGAAGCAGATGAGTGGAAGAAAGGAGCAATCGAGAATGTTTGCTCTAGCCGTTTGTAATACACTCTGGCGTAATTTCTTCTCTTCTTTCAACGCAGCTATAGCAAGTCTTTGTATAATAATGCCGAGATGCTAGTGGGTGGGGTTCGGGAGGGGTGATGACATGAGGGGATGGTAGGATGGTGAGTTTTGGAGGTTTTTGAGCGGAGAAAGTTGGAATAAGAGGAAACGGATGTGATTGTCAACATTCAAGTGTCGTTTCTTCATTTGCAATCACTTGTCACCCCTTCCAATCATCTCAATTCCTCACTCCACATCATCCGACAACGTTATGCAGGGCGAGGTTAACCATAAGTGAACGTTGTTTGAATATATATAAATGAGAGACAACCGCCTGACGGACCTCAAAACACGCCAACTTCTCGCAATGTCCACCAAACAGTTTCAATTCGACTCGGACCCACTCAATTCGGCCCTGGCAGCTACCGCAGAGGTCTCGGGACTCGCCTACCTCCCCAAAAGCAAGGTCATCTACTATCCTCTGAAAGACGACAAGGTGACGTTGATTTCAGGCGGAGGAGCCGGTCACGAGCCTGCCCAGACGGGATTCGTGGGCCCCGGGCTGCTGGACGCGGCCGTGTCCGGTCAGATCTTTGCTTCTCCTTCCACCAAGCAGATCATCGCCGGAGTCAACGCCGTCAAGTCGCAGCGGGGCTCCATCATCATCGTCATGAACTACACGGGCGACGTGATCCACTTTGGCATGGCTGCCGAGCAGCTGCGGTCTCGGGACGACTACCACGCCGAGCTCGTGTCCATTGGCGACGACATTTCCGTCAACAAAAAGGCCGGCCGACGGGGGCTGGCTGGAACCGTGCTGGTGCACAAGATTGCGGGCCATCTGGCTCGAGACGGATGGGACGTGGGAGTGCTGGCTGACGCTCTGCGAACCACCGCTGCCAACCTGGCCACCGTGGCAGCTTCGCTGGAACACTGTACCGTTCCTGGACGTAAATTCGAGACCGAGCTGGGTCCCGACGAGATGGAGATTGGCATGGGCATCCACAACGAGCCCGGAGTCAAGACCATCAAGATTGGCAAGGTCGAGTCGCTGCTGGACGAGCTGGTCGAGAAGTTCGAGCCGTCCAAGCAGGACTTTGTGTCCTTCAACAAGGGCGACGAGGTGGTGCTGCTGGTCAACTCGCTTGGAGGCGTGTCTTCTCTCGAGCTCCACGCCATTGCCAACATTGCGCAGATCAAGTTCGAGAAGGCTCTGGCGGTTAAAACCGTGCGACTGATTGTCGGCAACTTCATGGCCGCCTTCAACGGTCCTGGCTTCTCGCTGACGCTGCTCAACGTGACCGAGACTGCCAAGAAGGGCGACTTTGACGTTTTGGCTGCCCTGGACTCGCCCGTTTCCACTGCTGCCTGGCCCTCTCTGCAGCAGAAGGACAAACCGGCCCATGGAGGAGTCCAGGAGGAGCAGGAGACGGACTCCGATAAACCTGCTGCTCCCACGGGAATTAAGGCCGACGGAAAACTGTTCAAGGCGATGATCGAGAGCGCAGTTGACGATCTCAAGAAGGAAGAGCCCCAGATCACCAAGTACGACACCATTGCCGGAGACGGAGACTGCGGAGAGACTCTGCTGGCAGGAGGAGACGGTATTCTGGACGCCATTAAGAACAAGAAGATTGATCTGGACGACGCCGCCGGAGTATCTGACATTTCGCACATTGTCGAAAACTCCATGGGAGGCACCTCTGGAGGGCTCTACTCCATCTTCTTCGCCGGTCTGGTTATCGGCATCAAGGAGACTAAGGCCAAGGAGCTGTCTGTCGAAGTGTTTGCTCAGGCTTGTCAGACCGCTCTGGAGACTTTGTCCAAGTACACCCAGGCTCGAGTTGGCGATCGAACGCTGATGGACGCTCTTGTGCCGTTCGTGGAGACTCTAAACAAGACCAAGGACTTTGCCAAGGCTGTCCAGGCTGCTCGAAAGGGCGCCGACGAGACCGCCAAGCTGCCTGCCAACTTTGGCCGAGCCTCGTACGTCAACGAGGAGGGACTTGAGAACATTCCCGATCCTGGAGCTGTGGGACTGGCGGTCATCTTCGAGGGTCTCCTGGCGGCCTGGGAGAAGAAGTAGTGATGAGGGAGGAGAAGTAGAGAGGAGGATATGGTTAGTTAAATCATTGGCTAGGTAATACTACAGATAAGAACAGTGTGTACTGTGCAGTCGTACTAGGGTGTTGAACATGGAGTCATTGTGGAGGGCTAAAACCAGATTCAGGTATGGAAGCCGATAAACGTATTAAAACTGAGTGAGAATAAGTGTCGTTGGACTCAGTAGCAAATCGAGTCGATTTAAAGGGTAGAAACAACTTCTCCAGTAAGAGATAGTCTTAATTACGCTAAACTGGCCACACTCCGTATGTACAATACAGTGCAGACACATCAACAGAGAATCGTACAGGAAGCGCTGTACGTAGCTGGATATAACACATTGTTAGAACCAGCGGGAGATTCTGAGTCGATATCATGGGTTTTTTATTAGTCAGTTCTTTGTCAATCAGGTTATTGAGACAGTCAGTCAACCTTGACAATACCGGAGCACTAGTCCCAGGACTCAGACAGGCTTGCGAGGAACAGATAAAAAGCTGATATCACTGGCGCTACATCTTTTAATGGTACTGTACTCAACTGACTCTACTGCTTTCCAGAAACAGGAACCCCCCAACCCCCATCTAACCATTCTATGCTATAAATTAATACTACTTGTACTGTACTTTTGTTGTTGCCCATCCCTCGAGCCCTACTGATCCAACCACTCGTCAAAGTAGTTGCACTCCACGTCCACGGGTCCTCCTGCGCTGCACACGTTGAAGACAGGACACTGGCCACAGACTGACTCGGTGTAGGCGTCCTTGGGCAGCTCTTCGTCGGGCAGATCGCCGTTGAGCGTCGCCTTGTAG
Source organism: Yarrowia osloensis (assembly GCA_900519015.1). NCBI lineage: Eukaryota > Fungi > Ascomycota > Dipodascomycetes > Dipodascales > Yarrowia > Yarrowia osloensis. The sequence goes on from ULGU01000003.1 coordinate 1,408,280, forward strand.
CCGGCCTTGCAGCGTTCCAGACGGTCGTCGTAGACCAGCACCTCGCACAGTGCTCGAATGTGGCCCTCGTCCAGCTCTACTCGCGACACCTCCTGGTCGACGATGAACTGCTTGATGTCTGTAACCTGGACGGGTGGTGCGTTGGCGCCAAGAGCCAGGTTTGTGTTTTCCTCGCAGTAGTGGTAGACGACGTTGAGCAGCAGCTCGACAAACTCGACGTCGAGTTCGGCGTCCGAAAACCACGGGCCTCCGGTCAGCTCGGCAGAAGGCTGCAGGTTGTACAACATGTACATTTTGCGCGTCTTCTGCTGCACGCTCTTAACCATCTTGATGATGTGCTGCTGCTCCAGCGACTTGAGACACCGGTGGACCACGTTGATGTGCAAATTGGACTTGGCGGTGATGGTCCGCACCCAGATGCCCATACGGCCTGAGTCCGCAATGTAGTTGTACACAATGTACTCGTCCGAGGAGAGCTTTGAAACCACGTCCGCCGTCTCGGTGGACACGGCCTGCAGCATCACTTGCCCGCTCTGCTCCAGCACCTTGACTCGCGACGAGTGGTGCAGCTCCTCGATCCACGCCTCCAGCGTCTCGCCCGCCACGTCTACCAGCGTCGCCACCTCGGCGTACGAGTAGAGCTTGGCCTTGGGCCCCTCCAGCATTTTGGCGTGCAAATCATCCGCAGACATTTTGACTTGAGTGCGGTGAATGTGCGTGGTTGAAAAAAAGTTGGTGAATTACGGTGGTTGAAATTATTTCGTCACACTTTTTCCGTGCGTCTCAGCTGCAGGTGTATGTGAGATGGGGTTGAGGGGGGGAGGTGGTGTAGGGGAGGTTAGGGGGTGAGTGGAGGGTGGAAAATTGCATTGAGAGGGATGTGGGGGTACAAAGAGCTGGTGTTGTGATTTACGTACATATACATCTTTTTCTCCGCGTTCTGAGTGTGGTGTTGTGGGAATACTATACGTTGGCTGCAGTTGGTTAAAAAGGTGGGACAAGTAAATGGTCGACTTAGATTGGGTGGGTCAAGTAAAGTTGAGTAACTGAGATGGGGAGGAGGGGGACCTTGAGAGGGACTTCAAATAATGGAGTTGATTTAGAAGCTATACAGATTATAGAGCGCAACTTGAAGACCATTTTCATAAGTTCAACTTCGTTTCAACCTCACTGTGCCCCATTTTACCATCACCTCCATTATCCTCCCTCATCCTCCCCCTTTAAGTTCATCACCAGCACGCCCTTACGAAAGGCTTCAACTTACACCACCACCACCACCCCACGATGGCTCGAATCAAACTGGATCTGAGCTCGGACGAGGAGCCCACGGTCTCGTTCAAGCGCAAAACCGTCAAGAAAGCGCCGAAACCAAAATCGACCGATCCTGAGGTCGATGAAGAGCCCAGTATGGTGTTCAAGTCCAAGATCAAGGCCGTCAAGCTGGTCAAAAGCGACCAGGCTCGGTCCAGCGAGTACCAGCAGGAGCTGGATGAGATGAAGAGCAATTTCGGGCATTTGCAGACGAGGGAGGGGGTGAAAGAGGAGGTTGGCGACGATTCTGGAGCGATCAAGGCGACTACGACAAAGACGGCAAAAAAGGTCACATTTGAAGGGGTTCCAGACACGGAGAATGAAGTGAGTGCCTCAGCTGACTTCATTTCGCTGTCAGGGTTGGAGAGCACTGATTTGCCGTCGCCCTCCACCTCCAAAGGATACACTGCGTCTCTGGACGAGGAGTACGACTCTGATCTATCCATCTCGGAAGGCAGAGACTTCCAGGACGATTTGCTGGTAATTGGCGAGTCTGGCGTCTCGGACCAGGCCGACGCCCGAAGAGCAGATATGGCCGAAGCCATCTACGAGGCCCAGCTGTCTGCCAGTGACGACGACGAAGAAGACCGAAGAGACTGGGAACAGTCGCAGTTTCGATCTTCGGGAGTGTTCCGGGACGACTCGGCGTCCGCGACCAAGTTCCACGAGTCCACGGACCACGAGGCGCACAATTCGGCGCTCAAAAAGCTGCATTCCGTACCCGAGATTCCGTCTCTGACCGACGTGGTGGAGTCCATCAAACAGCGCAAGGAAGTGATGGATGCGCGCAAGACGGATCTTCAGCTGACGCTAGAGCAGTACCAGCGCGAGATTTTGCTCATTGAGGAGCGCCAGAAGGAAGTGGAAGAGTTGGTCACCAAACAGTTGGTTGTTTGAGACAACACTGCAATTACAGAACAGTCGTAGGTATTGGACTAAGCTACAAGGGCAGTACCAGGTACAAGTACAGTCGTTGAGACTAAACGACAAGTGCAGTACAAGTACAAGAATTGAGAACATTGACCAAGCCAGTTGTCACACACCAATTCACTCCGAAGCATTGGGTGCATGCTCCAAACCGCACCTGGTACCACTTTAATCAGCTGCCAAGTTTGGAATGCGATCGCTCTTCGTCTAGGGGACTACTCCTTCGAGTTTGTTCTGGAAGTTGCCAAACACTTGACACTTCTTGGCCGATACTATCGAATGAGTAGCCCTCACAGAACAACACATATCACGTTGTTTTCTCAACGGTCTCAAGAAGGAGCTATCAGCAACAGGAGATTCATCTCATTGTTCCAGTCTCCAATTTGGAGTCGTGCGTTTTCCATGAAACAACTTCTGCGATAACCTGAGTCCAGAGACGGTCAGAGGTGTGGACTTCATGGCCATAACTCTCGATTGAAAGTATTCTACTCGAGAAACCAGTGAGTTGTCTAGAACTTAAGCCTAGCCCTCGAATTCGACCACTACAGGTTCAACACGTACCAAGTCATCGATTTCGACCAAGTCATCCTCTTCATCACCACATGAAAGTTTGGAGTTGCTTCGTTCGGGTTGGCTCGTTCGGATTGCCCCGTTCGGATTGCCTTTAGACATGAGTGTTTAATCAAATTACGCGATAGACGCGACGAGCTAGTGATGAGGGAAGTGTGGTGTCAGGTATGTAGCAAACGACTCATGAGAAGGAACAGGTGGTATTTGTAGAGAAACAAATTGGTGACACAAACAGAGCGACTGTATACTACTAAGTAACACAAAAAACAATTCATCTATATACCACCCTTGTACTCAGCCAAGAACAGTCATGGTTGCGTCTGTCCATCTCATTCAACTCTATCGGTTGCTTGGAATGTGAGAGAGATAGGAGCATGATAATGTACGATAATGAACGTCATGGCTTTTGGAAGTACCGGTACTGGGTACAAGTACCTGGTGGTTCTAGGATTGTGGAAGAGACGTCACGTGACCACATCTCAGCTAGTCATCTGATACCCCCCTCCCATCTAATCACTGCAGCTAGTTGCTCCCCCTGACAGCCTAGACTCTGACACTCAAGGTTATGACCTTCAGTACACACGCGGTGTGGTTAAAGATAGCTCGTAAAGAGAGCTGGTATATATAGCAGTGTTCGCCTCCGTTTCTCCTTTTCTGCTCATCAATGAAAACCTCCACTTTGCCTATCCGGCCATGTTTTCTCGTTCCGTTGGCTGTGCCAGAATCGGTCTAAGACGTGCACCAGATTATACGCACCCTGCAGTGTCAAATTTCACCGCTGCGACAGCAACAGACCCTCCAACTGTCACTCAACCACAACTACGAAACATGCTGCGAAGCCGAATTTCGCATCTGGCTCGAGCCGCGGGCCGTCTGAACCGGCCTCATTCCGTTCCTCGAAAATTCGCCGCCCACGAGCTGCTGCACAACGCCATGCCCACGCCCGTCAAGCTGGTGATTGCCTTTGGAGCCACCACCGCCTTTTTCATGTGGGCCGCCAAGCAGCTGGACAAGAAGCCCGTGGTGGCCGAGCTCACCGAGGACGACTACAACCAGATGGTGCAGCACACCAAGTCCAAGTACAAGAAGGCCGCCTTTGGCCCCAACGAGGTGTCGGTCATTTTTGTTCTGGGAGGCCCCGGAGCCGGCAAGGGCACGCAGTGCGAGAAGCTCGTCAACGAGTACGGCTTTGTGCACCTGTCTGCCGGCGATCTGCTTCGAGCCGAGCAAACGCGACCCAACTCGGAGTACGGCAAGCTCATTGCGGACTGCATCAAGGCCGGCTCCATTGTGCCCCAGGAGGTGACAATCGGGCTGCTCAAGAACGCCATGAAGGAGAGCGTGGCCGAGGGCAAGACGCGGTTCCTCATTGACGGCTTCCCCCGAAAAATGGACCAGGCCCTCAAGTTCGAGGAGGACGTGGCGGTGTCCAAGTTCACGCTCTTCTTCGAGTGTCCCGAGGAAGTCATGCTCAAGCGGCTGCTCAAGCGTGGCGAGACGTCCGGCCGAACCGACGACAACATCGAGTCCATCCGAAAGCGGTTTGTCACCTTCATTGAAACCTCCATGCCCGTGGTCGACTACTTTGAGACCCAGGACCGAGTGGTCGTGGTCGACTGCAAGCAGGACCCCAACGTGGTCTACGACAATGTCAAGGACGCTCTTCACGCCCGAGGAATTCATCTCAAGCAGTAAATAGACAATATAGAATATCCCCTGGGAGTGCGTAGGTGGTGAGAGTTGAGAGATGATGTACACAAAAGACAATCAAGTGGATCGATAGTATGGTGGAGACTTCAAACGAATCAATTGTGCCAATTGGTGAAGCTCTCAATGGAGTCGATTGTACATTCGTGAAGCTGTCTCTGTTGGTCGCAAACAGAAGCTCTGATCAAGAGTGTGTTGCCAACGAAGCACCAGAACCAGCTAGAGAACGAGACGTTGTTCCTACCTATACGAATTCAGTATCATCTGAATTGGTGGCAAATTATGAGTCGATCTGTACAATTCATGTTAAAAACCGTTCAGTCAACCTGGTTCTGGAGACGATCTGACACTCCAAAACTTCTTGCTCAATAATCGATTTTGTCGTGTAAGATCCCAACCATTTTAGTCGGCACACTTGGCACATTACTCCACTAAACCACCCCCACGACGATTAAGTTCACCCTCCAACATGCATGATTAGGATCTTTTCTTGAACATCTCTCACCATCGTCTGACATGTCGGCAAGAACTGAGCGGATCGATTTCAACGAGGGGCTCAACACTCTGCAGCTGGTACCCGCCACAGCCTCGGTGGGACGACGCGGCAAAGGAGCAGGCTTCTACTGTGAAGTGTGCAATCTCACCTACAAGGACTCCATTCAGTGGATCGACCATCTCAACAGCAAACAGCATCTGTATGAGATTGGCGAGACGGACGGGCCTCGTCAGTCGACGCTGGAGGACGTACAGAAACGCCTCAAGTGGTTGACGGAGCGGAAACGCGTTCAGGAAAAGGAACTCGACTACGACATTAACGCCCGGATCAGCGCTCGAAAACAGCTGATTGAGCGGCAAAAGAAGAAGAAGAAGGACCGCAAGCGACAGAAGAGGGAAGACAAGGTGGAAGGCGGCGGGGAGGGTGAAAATGATGAAATGATGGCCGCCATGGGTTTTGGTGGGTTTGGAAGTACGAAGAAGTGATTGGAGATGTGCAAGAGAGACCTGTCTCTCAGAGGCTGAGGGACTGTTCTGGAGCATCAGTTCGTCTTTCCGCGTGCGATGTTCCTTGCTGGATTCACTCTAGATCAGACCATGTTCTATTGTGCAGAGGGACTACTCACAGTGGACTACAAGTATGCAGTGGGGAGTCTTTTGAACTCCGGAAGGACACGTCAGACTGTCTCTTTGGAAACTGGAGATGAATTCGTGAGTCGCCTCGTCCCACCAGCAAGTTGACTGTACCTCTTTAGTCAGCAGCAAAGACCGAGATTAATGCACTAACAATGGTGGTCGACTGTCGTCAGTGGTGTTGGTCAAAGAGAACCGAGAGTGCATTCAATTCTCCACCACCAAATCGACATCCAGCAAAGTCTACCAATTTGCGTTGATCGCTCCGTCGCAGATTTATGGAAATGACGCCATCTCACCATTACTGCGTCTATAGGTCTCGGGTCGTGTTGATACAGACCGAAACTCTTGGCGTTGAGTTGGCAAAGTCATTCGATGCGGTAAATATCTGGTCTTTAGAGACAAGCCTTTCACAACCAACTCAGTTTGGTCTCGAGAATCGCCTAGAATCGACCTCTCTCCGGTAGCTCACTTTGATGTTAGTATACACCATATTAGAGCATACTGTGCCTAACCGAGAAGAGCATTCTAAATGGTGTTAAGAGTGCTCCATACAAAAACCACATCCATCGCCTTGATAAAGCTGTATATAGTATCAATCGAATCAGTGAGGAATTCCAAGCCGAGCCGTACATTTCGTATTTAAATCCGCCCAGCCAAACCCGTTCTGGAGTCTCCCCAGTTGAGCCCTAGAGTTATGCTAAATTATCTAGACTGCAAGCACCCTACCCTGGCTCCCCCTTGTCTGCACATACACCACAGAGATGACATCATGATACAGCATCTGTAGACCTCTGTCAAGTCCCAAATAATGATTACTAACGGTCTGAGACGGTGATCCGCGTGTTAGTCTCAGTGCTCGTCCTCTTGCTCGTGCTCCTGAGATGCCGTCTCTCAATCTACGCTCGTTAAGGCTCGCCCATAAATGAGATCGGCACAGTTAAATGAATGTAAGAAATGGAAGGGGGATATGGAGAAGAAAGCAGGTAGAAACGTGCCCGAGATTTGTGGCACGTCCATACTACTGCCAAGCGAAAAAGAGCCAAAAACAGAGCTCGGAAACCCAAAAGAAAGCCACGGCTGCGGGCCTAGCCTCCAGACCAAACGCCCCGGGCCACACACACCCATCCCCCTTACATATCGTATCATACATGTCATACATTTGCGTATGCGGGAAGCGTCTTCCGGCTCTTTACCCTACCGAGGAGAGTGTGTTGGAAAAAAAAAAGCCAAAATGCCAGCAGTGTCCTGCAGAAAAAGCGTAAGTTTAAAATTTCAGCAGAGGGCAACAGGACAGGACTCTCGGCACCTAACAACTCTGGCTGTTATTTCACGTCTCTGAAAACCGCACAATGTCGACTTTATTCGAGGATTCCTTCAAAACCACGTCGGTGGACTCAGCCCGATACGACCGGGTCTCGCGAATAACCGCCCAGAGCCTGAATCATGACGACATCCATCTGACTCTGGATGTCAACACAGAGCTCTTCCCCATGTCCAAGGGCGACGTGGTCACCGTGGCTCTGGCCTCCCAGCTGACCGACAAGGAGACCACCTATTCTGGCTGGAGAGAACCCAAGGTGGGCGAAAAGAGCCTGGCTGACGACTACGACTACGTCATGTACGGAACCGTCTACAAGTTTGAGGAGGGAAGCGGAGAGAAGGTGTGAGTATGAGAGAGAGGGGGAGTAGGATGTTGGAGGGTGTTTGACGGGGTGTTCAATGATATGTTGCGACATGTAATTGGAGCCGTAAATCGATAGGATCGACTTACAGGTAGATGTGTGTTTGATGGAGGATGCTGGAGGACACGAACAATGAGGATGATTCGAATCAGCAGCGACAAAGAGGAATGCTCTCGGTGGAGGACACGTGGTGTGTTGTCAAATGTTGCCAAAACCCACCGAATCACGGCGCTCGATCCAACAGAACGACCTGATGCCAATTCCTCGATCCACACCTCCAGAAATCGGGGAATTAGCTCGACGAGCAATCGACACGCCACAGGAACAAAGGTCGACGAGAACGCCGATTCCTCGACGTAAATTGAAGAGCTTGACGATAAGTCGCTGTGGGATCCGATATTTGTTTCATTCAAGATCCCTGCGTCTCATACGTGCTCTTTGGAGAAGGTCGAAAATTGTCTTATGATGGAGACATCATTGCTACAATGTTCTACGAATCGGAGTACGAAGCGGTTCTCGTTTCTTCCTCAGCATCATCAAAACCACATCTATCATGGCTCACTACATCAAAACCGCATCTATCACACCACTATGGCTTACATCATCACAACCCCACCATACGTACTAACCCAGCGCTGTTTACGTCTCGTTCGGAGGACTCCTGCTCTGTCTCGAGGGAGGATACAGACACCTGTCGTCGCTCAAGCAGGAAAATGTCTACCTGCTCATGAGAGCGTAACCCATTACTTACGTAATTGTAAATTATAATATATAGAGCGTTATGCAGGGCGTACCAGTTGTAGTACTAGTATGTTGGAAAACACCATCGAGTGACCGAGACTTAGGCGATTTCCGAGGCCTTGCCGGCCATGAGAAGACCGACAATGAGTCCGAAAAGTCCGAGCACAGAGCCGAAAATCTCAATGACCAGAATTTTGACGAAAAGAGCCGAGTCAGCAGCGTCAGCCACAGCAGCAGTAGAACCGGTGATACCGACACAGATGCCGCACACCAGGTTGCCGAGACCCACGGTGAGGCCGGCCCAGAAGAGCGAGAAGCCCGTGTACATGTTGGACTTGGTGTACACGTCTTCCACGCTGGCGAGCTTGGCGGAGAAGACAATGGCCATAATCAGACCGTAAATGGCCACAACCTCGCAGAAAATAATCGAGATGAGGTTTTTGGTTGTGATTCGTGGCGCCTTGACTCCGGCTCCGATGATTGTACTTCCGGTGATGAAAATTCCCCTGAGTTAGTGTGTCCTGGTGGGGGGAGGGGGAGGAAGTGAAGTCGGGCAAAGTCGAGGAAAACAAGTCGTCGAGGAGTTGTTTCTCTTGTTTGTGTTGCTTGCGTCACCCCTTCTGTTTGTGTCACTTCTGTCGTCCGTGATAGCCTCGGTCACACCCAACCACTCCATTGCTATACTGATATCGTCGTCGCTAGTCGTCCAAGCTTCCTCGAAACAATTCATACTCACCAGGCAGCTCCAATCACACTGAGAGTGATACACATGGCAATGCCCAGGTTGGCCCACATGAGCGGACTTGTGGTGGACAGAAACTCGCCGACATTGAAGGACTCGCCTTCGCCCTGGAAAAGCAGGTCTGAGTTAGTAGTGGTCAGGGGACAGAGATTCGGTCACGTGAACTCACAGCCAGCAACAATCAGTCCAAACAGGGACAGTGTCGAAGCCAGGATTTTCGTAGCCATTTTTTCTGTTGCACTTCGAGGCTCGATGTCGTCGGTCGTGGTGGTCGTCACACCGTGTGCAGTGTCTTGTATCGATGGGAGTATAGGGTTAGGGGATGGAGCTTAGACGGGTGCATGAAATGGAGCTGTGATATCGTACATACATTATCGGGGTGACTTGATTCCAACGACTGCAACGGAACTTCGACTTCGGCATTTATTCAACTGTTGACTTCTTCAATTTACACAATGACAAAACGTGAGTACTGGACGCGTGTCCTTTTCAAACTACCAATTCTCTAACACAGCACATCCACTACTGTCCCAGGTTCCTCTCATCGTATCGCCCTCGATTCGACCTCCACAAGCAGTCACTCTGCCGTTCGAGTACAAATCGTTACCGGCCAACATGCCCCAGGCCGTGCGCGAAGACGACATTCTCGACACGCTCGGGCAGCTGAGTCATAAGCTGGAGCAGCTGGAACAGGACCATAGAGACGCCGTGGCAACGTACCAGAGCTGGCGAGAGAACGTGGACCAGCAGACCCGCGAGGAACAGCGCAAGATTGCGCCCGGGTACCTGGATTCGGCCGACCGAATTCTCGTGCCCCAGAAGAAAGCCGAGCAGGAGATGGAGGTGGACGAAGAGGAGGTTGAGGAGGAGGAACCTGTTAACGAGCTCGACCAGGCTTTTGGAAAGGTTGGATTGGAGTGATTGAGGGAATTGGGGAAGGGACTATTTGCATGTAATGAACGTTATGATTATCTTGGGGGGAGGGGTGTAATGTAAGTCAGGCAACTGTCAGTGTAGCCCATTGACGGTATGGGCATTGAGTGTTAAGGTGTTCATCTATTACCAGGTGTACAGAGCAGTGTTCAAAGTAGATTCTAGTGTTTGAAACAGATAAATCCACTGGTTCATATTCCAGCAACATTCTGTCGACTTGTCACTTTGTTCATTGAGACGGACATCAATGCTACCCTGTACAATCAGATGGTGTCGTCTAAGGACAATGAGTGTAGACGTTAGACTGTATGCATTGCGGTGAGTGCTCCTCTAGCTAGTCATGATAATGTCTTTCTGGTCAAGCTATGTAATGTATCTAGTGTATCATTCAAATCATTCCTCCGTTCTTCCATCCTTTCATATCCCCCTTTCCTATCCTCCGGTCATTCATCCATTCATTCCTCCATTCTAGTCCTTTCCTTCTCCATCCTCAGGTATCACTCTTGTTCGTGTTCTCCCTCAATGTCCTCAATCTGCCATTCAGAAGTCGGATCCCACCTCTGAAATCAACTCCACTTCCGTCTAAGAGTCACCCAGCATAGCCTCAAGGAAATGCTCGGGATCGGGCTGTTTAGCCGTAACATCCACCGTGATATCGTTCTTCTGCAGGTAATCCAGCGTCGTGGGGCCTATACTGGCAATCTTGAACCCGTGAGCAGGGTTCTTTTTGAGATACTCGACAATCTGGGTGGTTCCCGAGGGCGCGAAAAAACAGATCCAGTTGTCCTTGGCCTCGGGCAGCTCGGCCACAGCCTTCTCGAACCGTCCAGCAATGTCGTCCAGATCAACCGTCTCGTAGACTGTATACTCCACCAGACTCCGTCCTGCTTCTCGCAGCTTGTTGGGGATGGTGTCTCGTCGCACTTTTCCGGCGTAGAAAGCAAATCGCTGGTATCCGTCCGACAGCAGCTGAGGAACCAGAGCTGCTCCGTTACCCGTCTCTTCTCCCCGAACGTCCTTGAATCCCAGTTCTCGAAGACACCTTGCTGTTGCTGGACCAACGGTGTATGCGGGTTTTGAGAGCAGCTCGGGACTGGCGTACTCGCCGAGAATCTCGACGGCCCGGTGCGAAGTCACAATCACGGCGTCAATGTCGTTCACGTCGTGAGCAATGTGGGTTTTGAGAGCGTCGATTCCAACGGGCGAATGCTGCAAGAGAGGCACAAAAACGGCATTGTGGCCCTTCTGGTCGACAAACAGCTCCTGGTAAAAGTCCCGCGGCGTCGTGGGGTTCTTGAGCAGTAGAATGTTCATGTTGTGGACAAGTAGAGAGGGTTGGAGAGATGGAGCCGAGTCACATCTGGGGTCTGCATGATGATCTCAGGTCACGTGATGGAGGGGAGGAGGGGTGAGATTGAGAGGAATGTTTGTGTAAGGAGAAGTGTATACAGGAGGGTTGGAGGTTCCCATGGGGAGCGTTGTAATGTGTTTTACAGCAGCTATTGGTCTTTGTCTTGACAGATTAGGAATACAGTCTGATGAGTTTGTGAATGGCAAGTCTGGAAGTGTGGTGTTGAGGGTGTGTGTGGTACGACGTAGATTGGTAAAAATATAATTGTATTATCGGCAGTGACGTGTTGACCAAATTGATGCAAAAAACGACTCAATCCGCTGTCTCTTTACCTCTAAGGTACACTTGCTTCTTTCTTCACTAGTTGTCAACTATTGCAGAGTCTATCCAAGTATTTCTAACTATTCTGTCCATCCAAACTGTGCATTTATTTACGCCTGTGAATATGAATTTGTCAATGAGCCGCCACCGAATCAAGCCTCCAATCAATAACGTCATATCCCATTAGCTTCCACTACCCAACCCCATCCACACCCCGTTCTACACCCCCCCTTCAGCCCGGTCACATGACTGGAAATAATTCTGACATGCATGCATATCTTAACCTCCATCTCTATCTCACCACCACACCATGATCACTCTTCCAGAGCAGCTTGAAAAGCTGTCCAAGCAGGAAAACCTCATTGCGCAGGGTGCCGAGTCACTGGTTTACTCGGCCCAGCATCCCTACCTCCCCCAACAAGAATGCATCGTCAAATACAGACCCAAGAAGCCGTATCGTCTTCCGGAGCTCGATGCGCAGCTCAGCAAACACAGAACGCTGGCCGAGGCCCGAGTGCTGCAGAAGCTGGCTCTGGGCGACGTGGAGGTGCCCCATTTGGTTTTCATCGACGCCAAAAATGGACTCATCTACATGGAGAAGATTGAGGGACTCAGTGTGAAGCAGTGGATCTGGAACGAGGAGGGAGACATCGAGGGAGGGGCCCAGGAGGCCGGAGACAAAACCAGATCGTTACCGGACGGTGACGTGTCCTCTTTAAAGGATACGCTGGTTCTTGTGGGTCGAGAAGTCGGCAAGTTGCATAAGTCTGACATTGTCCATGGTGATCTGACCACCTCCAATATCATGCTGAGAGACGGCAAGCCTGTCATTATCGACTTTGGACTTGCCTCTGTGTCCACTCTGGCCGAAGACAAGGCCGTCGATCTCTATGTCATGGAGCGAGCCGTTCTCAGTACCCATCCTGTCCACAGCCAAAAGTACTGCGACTGGCTGTTCGAGGGATATCTGGCTGTGGTTGGCAAGAGCCAGAAGGAGGTGATGCGAAAGTTGGAAGATGTCCGACAACGAGGACGAAAGCGGTCCATGCTTGGTTGAGGGGTGTATAGGTTTAATGGTTTGATGAATGGAGAACGAGAAGACTGTAGTATGACATTGTCTATCGGCGAATTTCATAGTAAGAAACTGGTGTATGTATCTAAACCGCCCTTTGAGAAGGCTGTATTCAGCGAGTTCAGATAGACTGTCAAGCGACCATTGTAAGCCACATAGACGTGTACCGGTACCGTGCGATGTTCAGAAATTCAGTGAGATTCACACATTGAATCTGCAGTGATTCAGACAGTGAATCTTCAGTGATCCATCCGCACAGTATTCTCAGTGATTCAGACAGTGCGAGATTTAGTGATTCATACGCACTGTATTCTCAGTGATTCAGAGTGCGAGATTCAGTCCCACGCTGCGCTCGGAACTGAAGTCGAACCTGATTTGGTAATATACATTATGCTATAAGTTAATCTACAACAGGCCCTGGCGCTTGAGATCCTCGTACGTCTTTTCGCTCATGGCGTTTCCGTCGCTATCTTCCACCTCGACAATGTTCTCTTCTCGAGTCTCCACCGTCTTGAGCTGTTTCTTCATCCGGTCCCACAATGCATTGGCCTCCTCAATCTTGGTGATGCCCTTGAACGCCTGCGACGGCTCGATTCCGAGACACCGCAGTCCGAAAATGTGTCTGGGCGTGGAAAAGTGCTTGTCGAAGATCTTGCGGCCCCGATACGTCGTGTTTCCGCAGATTTCACATGTGTATTCAATGCCCAGACCATGCAACTTGTACAGCCAGAACGGAATGGGTTTTCCGTCCCACCCCAGCGGCAGCTTGAGAGGGTTGGAGATGACCTCATCTTCGTCCTCGTCGTCGCTGTCTCCGGTCTTTTGTTTCTTGGACCACGACGATCCGTCACTCTGCTGGCCGTATCTGAGGTTTTCGTCGGTGAGTCGGTCCTGATCCTGCTGGGCAGTAATCTCTGCCTGTCGCTCCGAGTTGGTCAGAGCCTGCTTTCTCTCCAGGTTGGCCACTGTGCTGTCAATAGTGGACTTGAGGAAGTCAGCCAGTTCCTTGAGATGGGTCAGAATCGTCTCGGGAGTTCGAGCAGCAGAAGTAGATGTCTTGGGGGTGGATTCAGAAGCAGCTACAACCACCTCTCCACTCTCAGCTCGAGCCACAGCCTTCTTATGCTTCTTTCCGGGCAAATGATTGTCGTAGACGGCCTGGTTGGTGAACTGCTTGTCGCAGAACTTGCAGAAGAGCTCGGGGTTATCTTCCTTGTCTTCCTTCGCTTCAGTCACCTTGACAGAGTCTCGAATCGAGTCGATCGTCTTCTGAGGATCCTCCAAAACGTGCTTTTTGATGATGAACGACTCCAGATACGACACGATGGACTCGAGAAAAACAGGGTACTTCTTTCCAAGAGCCGCACACGTCTGCGGATCGTAAATGTCGACATTGTAGAACGACTTGATGAACCCAATGTACCCCACATGGCCCATTCTCTGCTGCTGGTAGTCAATGTACAAGGGCGTCATATCGAGATATTTGCCCGAGTTTTCGGCGTCCGTGTACTTTTGGCCAAAGTTGATCTTGCGGGCAGTGTTGAAGATGCCCGAGGGAAGGGTATTGCTCTCAGCCTGGCTCATAACACTCTCCTCCTGCTCTCCGTCGTCCTCAAACACGTCCAACGCCGGCCGCTTGAGCGTGTAGTTGGCGTACATGTCCTGGGCCTGTTCTCCGGGCACCAGCGTCTGTTTGATCTTGTCGATTTTGGCGTAAAAGTCCGTCATGACGCCCTTGAGCTCCTTGGATGACAGGTTTCGAGACTGCGATTTGCCCCGGGGAGCGTCCAGCTCGACTTTGAGCTGCCGGGCCAGCTTCTGGTACGTGTCGAGCATCGCGGCAATCTCATGCTGGCGCAGTACCGTCTGTCGCAGGGTTGTTGGCGTGCCTACTTGCCGTGTGAAAGGCACGTTTTTCAGCTTCTGGAGTCTCGGTTGCAGAGGCGAGTTGGGCGTCAGAGCTTGTGAAGGGGGCAGAATGAGCGGGTTGAAGGCCAGACGCTCGGCGATTCCGGCCTCGATCACCTCCATTTCCTCCAGAGCGGCTCGGGTCGTCATGTTGTGTTGTGATGAGATTTTTGGATGATTTCCTGCAGCGATTTATTTCACTTTAGGTGTGCATGAGGTGGTGCAGGTCAGGGCAAGTGGTAGATAAAGACAGGAAGTAGGCTGTGTTTTGAGAGGAGTGCTTTAAGGGGAGTGATTTGCAATGCCATTAGAGTGTCAAAAAATTGTCTCACTGACAGTTTGGACTTCTTCAGGTGGTTATATACGTCTAGATCCATCTCTTCTCCTGCCAAGTACAGTCAAGTAACTGTGACGTCGAGCCAAGTAGTCCTAACCTGCGACCTCAAAAGACTCCACCATCATGAGACACTGATTAAGACAATCATGACTGTCATGACCGATCGCGACACTATAAAGACGAGCATTGAATGAATCATTACAATGCAAACTCTCTAATCAACATGACATCTCTCCACAACCATACACCACCCACCTGCATCCCTGCCCACGTGCTTAGTATCCCCACGGCGATGAATAAAATACAGTATAGCGTCTAAATACCTTTTTCAGAGCCAACTTTCACTCCCTTCATAAACAATGATCCCCCGACAACCGCCTCCAGCAGGGCCCCTGGGCACAGATTTCGACTACTCCGTGGCCGGCGTCATTGGCGTGCTAATTGCTCTAGGGGCTCCGTGGCCCATGGGCCAAATTGCCGAGGTGCTGCCAGACGACAAACTTGGACTGGCCTTCTTCACCATGTTTCTGCACGTGTTGTACGTGGGCGGGCTGGTGACGGAGGCGTGTTTTCCGGCGGGCTTTGTGACGACGGCGCTCAAGATTCCACGACCCGTCTTCATCGCCATCAAGGTGGTCTACATTGCGTTTGCGTCGTGGGAGTTTTCGGGCCATGGCGACATGTCTCTGATTCTCGTGGGCATTCTGCTTCCCACGTTTGTCCTGACTGAGTTGGGAGCAGCTCTGAAGGGTAAAAAGCCAGTTGAAGACGGTAAGAAGACTCAGTAGGTGGGTCGATAGTGGACTGTATTATTAATGAATAAAAAGCGATTAACAGATTAATTGACTGGACGAAGCAAGTATCGTAGCCGTTTGATCGTGTCTGAATCATTGTTCAAGACGTTGTACACTCAGTCGACAGCACCCTGCATACAGTCGAGCACAACCGTTAAACTGTCCCCAGATCCTGAATGATTGGACGGATCTTGATGAAAATTACACCATTCTACTCGCAATTTTTACAGCAGGGTCAATCAATATTATTCATTCCTGTATTTCTAGCTTTATGGACCCTTTAGCCAAGACGCCCAGTCCACAGCACTCTCTAGACCTGTTCCAAAGCAAGGGCTGGACAGAGTGCCTAAAGTGGATGAGCCTAAGGGAGATTACGATACAAGTATTTGTGGTGTCGTACGCCGGTGAGAGAAGTCACGTGACCAGAGCAAACTAAGTCACACAATCATTGAGAAGGTCACGTGACCGCATTTAGTCTCACGTGACCACCCCCTCCCCTCATCCAACCTCCTCCTCCACACTCCGTTAAAGTTGCCTAATGCATCTGCTGCACGATAACCGAAACCAAACAAGTGAGCGATTTGCGCTTGTCTCTCTCGAACAAACACACAATGTCTGAAGTGGCCGAACTGCGAATGGAGATGGAGCGCGAGCTGGAGCTGCTGCGGGGCGAGGTGGACGAGCTCAAATCGCAGCTGATTCAGCAGGACGCCGAACGACACGAATCTCAGAAAAATCAGGGCGACACCAACATCACCAAGGAAAACGTGACTGCTGCAGGAGTGCTGTCGATTCTACTTCTGCTGGGATCAATGGGCCCCGGATGGTACATGGGCTTCAGTGTCATGTTCAGCGAAGGAGACGGTGGCGGTGGAATTGGACTGGTTATAGCCAACATGTTCCTTCCGGTGCTGATTCTCATAGTCACGTGGGTGCTTCCCCTGATGGACCGGGATCGGCTCATTTTGGAGGCCATCATGTTGCTGGGCTACGGCTCGTTCATGATCTACGAAATGACCAAGAGCGTGTGGTCGCCGCTGGCCCAGATTGTCATGGTCAGCGCGGCCATTTTTCTGCGGCATCTGCATCAGAGCGAGTTGCATCGAAGAAAGCAGGGTCTGCCTGTTTCTGTTGATTTGGGTAATGGTGTTTGACCTTGAGGGGCTTTGAAGGAGGGCTTGGGAACCGTTCGGATGAACACTCGATTTGGAGGCTGCTCATTGAAGGCTGCTCATTAAGACTGCTTAACGAGCTCCTTCAACAAGAGGTCTGTTAGAGCTATTCGAATGAGAGTACTCGACCGAGAGTGTTTGAATGGGCTCCATTTGGCAACACAATAATCAACCAGAAACGAACAATCAGAAGATTGACTGCTTGAACTGACGCACTGCTGAATCGGGTCAATCGGACCATTGATCCAACCAGGTGTACATGTAACTTATATATATTGAATAATGTGGTGAAATTCTATAGACGCATCATCGGTGAAGTGTATACATCTGTGACCATTTATTTTCCCCAAATACTCACACAGTAGTCATTTGTTAGATCGTCTTTCTCTAAACACATTGTAACCTGCACTCCTCTCTCCACTTATCATGCAGGCCAACTTTGATACAGGATGCAGCATCATACCCACATCTCACCCACACTCCCCACCACAATACCATGAACGGCAAGGTGATCACGTTTGCCCGCAGTGGCGATCTGGACGTGCCGGTGCGAATCAAAGTGTGAGTATTTTCATCCGTGAATTTCTTCCCCCTCAACTAACTCAGTGACTCTCTGGAGGGCACCTTTCCCATCCTGTCTCTCAGTGAGCAGCTCGTGGAGCCCAAAAAAGCACTTGCAAAACACAGAGTGGACGCCACCTCCGATCTCACGCTCTCTGCCCAGGTCTGCGCCAATGGCAAGGCGCTCACGGGCCAAATCGCCACCACATACAAGTCGTTCAAGTCCAAAAGACGCTGGAACGAATGGCTGCAGTTTCCCCTTAAGCTGAGCCAACTGCCATTGGACGCAGAGGTGCAATTCGAGTTCTGGGACTACGACGGCACCAACATGCTTGTTGCCAGCGCTACCATGCCGTTTTTCGACAGCAAAAACGCCGTGCTGCTGAGAGGAAGACAAAAGGTGGATGTCGTCATAGACAACAAGTTTGACGAGGAGGAGGAGGAGCTGACAAAGCCCAGTGTGAACTCAGGATACTCGGAAATGGACCGGCTGGAAAAACTCATCAAAAAACACGAGCTGGGAGACATGCCGCGACTGGACTGGCTGGACAACCTGGCATTCCGGCAAATCGAGCTCGTCAACACCAAACACACGACTAAAACAGATCTCTTTCTGTACGTGGAATACCCGCAATTCCAGCATGTGGTCGTTTACTCGCCCCCTCCGGTCTTACTAGCTCCTCAACCAATGGAGCCCCCTCAGATTCAGCAGATCCAAAACACGCAAACCGACAATCCCATCGAGAGCAAGTACCGACGACTGCTGCGAAGCCACAAAACCGGCCCGCTGGACAAGGATCTCAAGCCCAACGCGAAAATGCGGGACGAGCTGAACCTCATTTTCAACTACCCGTCGGCCCAAGAGCTCTCTGAAAACGAAAAGAACTTGCTGTGGAAGTTCCGGTACTACGCGACCCGAGACAAGCGGGCTCTCACCAAGTTTCTCAAGTCCGTTTCGTGGGACGACGCCTCGGAAATGAGGCAGGCCATTGCATTGCTGCCCATGTGGAAAGAGGTGGATATTTCCGACGCTCTGGAGATGTTGGGTCCCGGCTTTGCAGATCATCCTGCTGTACGGGCCTTTGCGGTGGATAGACTGCGGGCTTCTCCCGATAAAGAGCTGGAGCTGTATCTGCTTCAGTTGGTCCAGGCTCTGCAGTTTGATAAGGACCGAGTGGTGTCTCAGTTTCTCATTTCTCGGGCCGTGGCTTCTCCCGTGCTGGGCAACTACTTTTACTGGTACGTGCACGTGCAAACACAGTCCGAACAGACCTCTGGCCCGTTCAAGGAGGCCATCAGCGACTTTCTGCTGGCGCTGCAGACGTCGGAAAATGGCGCAGACAAGATTGTGGCTCTCAAGCGCGAGTCCAACTTTGTGGGCAAGCTGGTAAAGTTGGCCCAGGACGTGCGTGCATGCAAGGAGGCGCGGCCCAAAAAGGTGGAGCTGCTGAAAAGCATGATAGCCGACCCCAAGCTGGAGTTGAGAGAGCTTCCCCATCCGGTCATTCTCCCTCTGGACCCTACGCAGCGAATAGTGGGCATTGACGAGACGGACTGCTCCGTGTTCAAGTCGTCGCTGACGCCGCTGAAGCTCACGTTCAAGATGGAGGACGGGTCTCTATATCCCATCATCTTCAAGAGCGGCGACGATCTGCGGCAGGACCAGCTGGTGATTCAAATCATCACGCTCATGAACCAGCTGCTGCTCAACGAGAACCTGGATCTCAAAATCACTCCCTACCGCATTCTTGCCACGGGCGCCGTGGACGGAGCCATTCAGTTTGTTCCCAACCAAACCCTGGCTTCCGTGCTGTCCGACTATCCCGGCGGCATTCTCCAGTTTCTCAAGGAGAAGGCTCCGATGACGGAGGAGCAGCAGGCCATGTTGCCGCCGGGCTCTCTCTCTCTCGGAGTCCGGCCGGAGGTGATGGACACGTTTGTTCGTTCCTGCGCCGGCTACTGTGTCATGACCTACATTCTCGGGGTCGGCGATCGGCATCTGGACAATCTTTTAATCTCAGACGACGGTCACTTTTTCCACGCAGATTTCGGCTACATTCTCGGGCGAGACCCCAAGCCTTTCCCGCCGCTGATGAAGCTCCCCATCCAGATCATCGACGGCATGGGCGGCATTCACTCGGAAAACTACACAAAGTTCCGAAACTACTGTTTCACGGCGTACACTACGCTGCGTAAGAGCGCCAACCTCATCCTCAATCTCTTTTCGCTCATGACGGAAGCCAACATTCCCGACATTGCCATTGAGAAGGACAAGGCCGTGCAAAAGGTGCGGGACCGGTTCTGTCTGGAGATGAGCGACGAGGAGGCGATTGTGCATTTCCAGAACCTCATCAACGACTCCGTGTCTGCCTTTCTGCCCATGGTCATTGACCGTCTGCATTCCTTGGCGCAGTATTGGAGGGCGTAGCGGAGAGAATTGGCGAAGAGAATTGGTGTGTATGTCTCAGACCCGGTATGTATTTTATTTATCCTCATTTTAGCACAACGTCTATTTGCGGTTCATCAGCTGCCTGTCAGCCGTCAGTCAGCTGCCTCGACCGCCTCTATCCCCATAATATCAGCCGACTTGGGTTCGTATCGTCAATCGTCTATCATGCAGCTTGACAATGTAAACAACCGCAATAGCGCCAACTCTATATAGCCGAGCCAGATCTCTTGATGAACCTTTTTCAGGACGACATCAGAAGCACTCTCTCTCTCATAGCCAGGCTTGTGCGTGGGCCTGAGGCATGCATCTTTCCGTCATTGATCGTCTCCGCAAGCCATGCAAGGGACAGGGTGTGTGCGGGTTATAAATAGTATTTTCGGCCTTTGACCACAACATAGGGGTGGGAGATTGGCGTATTATGAATAATTCCAGCTCGATATTTTACATGCGTCTATGATTAGGATGGGTCAAGTTGAGCAGTAAATAACCGGTAGAATTCTGTATCTAGAATTCACCTCTTTCAAGTTGCTCTCGACCATAAGCTCCGCGGGGCCTGTCGCCCAGGTCTTTCACTTTTGGCTCTGCGGAATGTGTGAGAGGCCCCAGGTATGCGACTTGTGGGCAGAGAGAGGCCTGCATTCCTGCTAAAACAGCACATCTCCGACCCTTTACGTTTGTTTGATATTCAGAGTTTAATGCAACTTTAAACACGCGCCCGGTCGTGTCCATCCCGTGTTATATATACCTGCGCGGTGTCTGGAGAAGCGGGGATTGCTATTTTGGCATTTTCGTTCGCGACGCTTTTGATTCGGTTTTACAGGTCTTCACCACGTCCCAGAGACCCCTCAAAGCACTCCTCTCAACACCTATACATAGCGTGTATCACCCTACACCTTAAAACCAGGAAGCCAGTTTCACAAGTCCTCTTGTAGTGCAGCGGCGAAACTCAAGTTTCAGGCCGGATCACCACTCTTCATCTTCGACTCCTCCAACAACGACAATGAACCAGACTCCGCAACGAATGCCGCCGGAAAACCTCTACCGAAAGGAGCAGCCTACGCTCTTCCCCCACGGCTACCCGACTCCAGTCTCCTCCAACACCAGCATCAATCTGCCGCTGCCCAACTCGGTCTCGCCACTGCCCATTCCATACACCCCAGCGCCCGTCAAGTTCGAGTACTCGTTCCAGCAGTCGCCCTCGTCGCCTTTCCCCAAGTATGCAAAGTACCAAATCAACCCGTCGTTCGACTTTTCAAAAACAGGCATGGCCCACCTGGGAGTCAACTCGCCGGTGCCCATCACCCCGGTGCTGCCTCCTCCAAGCTCCATGGCTGCACCGCCCATTTTTCAGAGCCGCACTCTCACCAGACCTCTCACCAGCCCAGACAAGACCCCTTGCAAACGCTCCAGAGTGGAAGAACGACAAGAGGTGTCTGACTACGACCGAAAGTGGGTGCGAATCCAGTTTGGCCTGCCCCGGACCGGAGGCTACCAGAAGCCGTTCCGAAAACGCCAGACCGACGTCCAGAACGAGTTTCAGGAACGCTTCGGTCGTTCTCTGTCGCCCTCCACCATCTCCAAAATCCTCTCGGACGACTACTCGTACCTGGACACCATGTCGCTCAACGAGGTCTCCAAGTCCGTGTACAGAAAGCGAAAGCCCCGGTTCGAGATGCTGGAAGACGCCGTTTCGTCCTGGTGTGAACTGTACACCCGACGAGGCTGTCTGAGCGAACGGGTGCTCAAGGAGGCCGCCGAAAGACTCCACGCCCACCCTCTGATCGACACCAGCACAGCCGACGAAGAGGCTCCCGTCTTCTCCAACGGCTGGCTCCATAATATCAAAACCCGACGAGACCTGTCTCGATTGCTGTGGGACAGCACCATTTCTGAGCAGGAAACGTGTGTCTCGACTCTTAACCACATTCGAGAAACCATCACTCGACTTGGACTCACTCCAAAGAGCGTCTATGCTGTTGGAGACACTCAACTGTACCCGTCAGCCACCCCAGGATCTCGCTTTGGAAACGACGCCACTCCTTGTACTGCTCGAACTGTGCTCATTTGCACCAATGCCGACGGCTCGTCCAGACAGAAAATGTATCCGACCATGGTTGGTCCAGACATTGTCGACGCCAGCCATCGAAGTGCCACCAGTCTGGTCTACTCGCCCACAGGAACTCCCGAGACCCAGAACTTCCTCGACTTTCTGTTTGATTTCGACAACTCGCTGACGGACCCCTCGCTGCTGATTCTGGCCCAGCACCCCCACTACGAGAAGGCCACCCAGATCTTCCGCCACCAGACCAACAACTCCAACCTGCACATCATTCTGGTGCCTGCGCGCATCAAAAAGAAGCTGCTGGCCACCGACCTGGGCATCGCAGGAGACCTCAAGGTCGCTTACAAGATCAACCGGCTGTACACGCTGCCCCACAAGCGGATGAAGACCACCAAAATCCTGCGATCGATCGACACTGCCTGGAGCAACGTGAGTGAAGAAACCATTCTCAAGGCGTGGAGAGAAACACGCATCTTTGCCACGCTCAACTTCCCCGAGCTGGCCGACACTGGAGCTTCTCAACCTGACCTTAAGCTGGTCAGAGCCATTGCTGGAGTCCAGGCCAATCTCATGAACCAGCAGATTGTCTTCTCTGAGAACCAGTACCAGAGCTATTTCAACCATGACGGCGAAGACGACCCGCTGGCGGTCAGAGATTGCGTCGAGCAGTACGCCTCCATGGTTCAGAACCGCTGAACCCGCACATATTTATATATTTATTGATCCATCATAGTGGCAGACATGCGATAGAGTTATCTGTACTGCGATAGTGCGTGTTTGTGAATACGGTCCCTTTTGTAGAACACGCCTTGGTAGAAGAAGGGAAAGGTGACTTTGACGAATGATGCATATATTGATCAGTGACTCAATTGGGCAATTTCAAATATCCCCTATGAGCACTTGTCTGTATTTATTTCGATGCCTTTACTCTCGTTGAGCTACCAACTCCATAACCACTCAACAATGTAACACAAAATAGAATCGAGAAGATACATAAGGACACGTTTGTCCCACTTTTTCCGCTCCCCCCCATTCACCTCCCTTCAATCTTCCGAGATCCGCCTCTCTAGCTCCCCAGCAAGTTTGCATACAGGTTTAACCTCCAAGGTGACCCCTCAACCGATGCATATAAGGCTTATGGTGCGCTCATCAGTGTGTTCAGCAAGGTCCAAGAGCAATGAGTGCGCCAATTGAACGCGTTCGTCTATCAATTGACCAATTGACTTGCTCCACACACACACTACACGCACATCACCCTATAAGTGCACACGATACCCTTACAAGCAGATATCACTACAATCTGATACCAATACCACTCTGAGACACAAGCGGTCCAGTTACTCATTTTTCAACGTCATTCAATGCATCTTCATTATAAACAATCTAAACCTGCCACATGTCGACCACGGTTCGGATGCAGTCGCCCTTGTGCAGGTCGGTGAAGGCGGAGTTGATGTCCTTGAGAGGCTTGGAGTGGGTGATGAAGTTGTCGATCTCGAACGAGCCGTTCTTGTATCGCTCGACAATCTCGGGCAGCTGGGTTCGGCCCTTGACGCCGCCAAAGGCAGAGCCCTTCCACACTCGGCCGGTGACGAGCTGGAAAGGTCGGGTGGCAATCTCCTGGCCGGCAGCAGCGACACCGATGATGATGGACTGGCCCCAGCCCTTGTGGCACGCCTCCAGAGCCTGTCGCATGACGGTCACGTTGCCGGTGCAGTCGAAGGTGAAGTCGCAGCCTCCGTCGGTCATCTCCACCAGCTTGTCCACAATGGTGGTGCCCTCGGGCAGCTTGGTGGGGTTGACGAAGTCGGTGGCGCCAAACTTGTAGCCCCAGGCCTCCTTGTTGTCGTTGATGTCGATGACGATGATCTTGGCGGCTCCCCGCTCCTTGGCGCCCATGACGACGGCCAGACCGACGCAACCGGCACCAAAGACAGCCACGTTGTCGCCCTTCTGCACGTTGGCGGTCACGGTGGCGGCTCCGTAGCCGGTGGTGACTCCGCAGCCCAGCAGACAGGTTCGGTCCTGGGGAGCAGTGGGGTCGACGGCGACCAGCGAAACGTCAGCAACCACGGTGTACTGGGAGAAGGAGGAGCAACCCATGTACGAGTAGAGCTCCTTGCCCTTGCACTTGAACCGGGTGGTGCCGTCGGGCAGCACGCCCTTACCCTGGGTAGCTCGCACCTTCTGGCACAGGTTGGTCTTGCCGGACTTGCAGAACTTGCACTCCTTGCACTCGGCCGTGTACAGCAGAATGACCGAGTCGCCGGCCTTGACGCTGGTGACGCCCTCGCCAACAGACTCGACGATTCCGGCGCCCTCGTGGCCCAGCACCGAGGGGAAGATTCCCTCGGGATCGGAGCCGCTCAGAGTGTAGGCGTCCGTGTGGCACACTCCGGTGTAGGTGACCTTGACTCGAACCTCGTGGGCTCGGGGAGGAGCGACTTCGACGTCCTCAAGAGTCAGAGGCTTGCCGGCCTCCCAGGCGACAGCAGCCTTACAGGTGATGGTCTTTCCTTCGGTAGACATTGTGTGTAATGTGTGAATGTGTGGTGTGTAGTGGTGGGACAATGTAGGTCGACAGCATGCTGCCCGCTTGCACTGCTTATATAAACGTTGGTTCGATTTTGCTATCTATCTGTGGGTGCAAACTCTGTGCCATGCGAGAGTCTCGAACAAGCAAGACTGTGCATAACCCTTACCCGTAGTGGGAGTGTGGAGGGCAGAGGGAGTGTATATTTGGGGTGTTGTTAAGAGGAGCGAGGCAGATTTTGGATTCCTGGAATCTAACCATTGTCTA
This sequence comes from Yarrowia osloensis, assembly GCA_900519015.1. Lineage (NCBI taxonomy): Eukaryota > Fungi > Ascomycota > Dipodascomycetes > Dipodascales > Yarrowia > Yarrowia osloensis. The sequence goes on from ULGU01000003.1 coordinate 1,432,851, forward strand.
TAATCGTTATACAGCCTCTCCCCTACTCTCCCGCCCCCACACCGGCTCAATTGAACACCCCGCAATCCTCCCCCATTCTCGCCCCAGCTTTAGACTCGCAGCGTTATCTCTTTTTGCTCCCAATTGGAGAACCACACCAAGACTCGGCCCCTCTTGTGTGGGGGGTAACAATGCGTTATCCCCGTCGACGCTGGATCTATGCCGGTATGAGCGGAACTCTTTGCCTCTTCAGGCCCATGGGGACCACGAGGGGCAGATCACGTGCTGAGCCGCACAGCCGGCTGGAGTGTACCGTGGTGAGTGGGTTCGTAGTGAGGGAGTGGACAGTGAGTGGGTGGAAGAGTGAGTAAGTGTAACGGTGATGTATACAGCATCGTAAGAAGTTCACCGGTCCTCGTACGGAGTACGCGGTGAACTGGTTATTTTCGTACTCGTGCTCGTGATCGCTCCACAGTAAGACACTGCCTGCGTACTCACACAAGAGACCGAGACCAGCTGAAGCCTTGAGACAACGTTTAATAAAACGCTCCGGATAGGGTTCCGAAGAGTCTAAGAAGTGATCCAGAGGTTGGAGGCGTTCGACGTTGGACGTTGCTATAGTGTGACGGAGCACATATATACATACAATCGATTGGTTCTATATTTCTTCCTTGACTCTAATAACGGTTGATGTTCTGTCCACTGGGTGTATTCGCACTCATTAGTATTCTGAGATCATCAGATCGAGATCCAGGTGTATACGTTGAGTGAAGAATAACTCGATCTAAACCATTTATTACTGTAAGTGCGTTTCTTCATAATCCACGGCAATAAATGTAAGTTTCAGATCAGGGCTTGGAAGGTCTTCCTGGCGTGAACCGACTTTGTAAAACACTATGGATGGTAACAGTCAGGTGAGAATGTTTGCAATCAACTTTTCAGATGTCTTAAAATTGAAGGAACGAGACCAATTTTAATACAGGCCGGTTCAGAGAGTCCCTAAATGCCAATGATACAGCATGGAGACGACTTGAGACCGATATACAGTGGATTGGTTTGAACCCTTTATGCTTCATGATCAGTTCTCTCGAGTGACTTGATGCCCTAGTGTTGTCTCTGTAAGCCAACTTCTCGTATACACGCTCTCACAGACTGTTCACAACCTCTGTATAGGTGAATACAAGTAACAGTATGGAGCTAGGGTTTAGATGTGTCTCGATCTGAATGTTTCCAGTCACCAGCGTAAGTCGGGTGAAGATGGAGCAGTCAGAGCCTTGAAGTATTCAATGGTTGTACGCGATTGCCCGTACATACTCGTGACTACAGCTTGAGTATCGTTTTATGTTGAACATGAACGAGTGTATTAGAAGCTAAAGAGATGGTGAAAGAGAATCTGAAAGGAAGAAAAAGAAGAACGAGAAAGGAAAAGAAAAGGAAAAGTTGAAAGGAGAATCTGAATAAAAAGGTTGGCTCAAGAAGCTGAAAAAAATGTGGGTTGTGGGTGAGAATCTGAAGAAAAGGGAGAAGAGAGAATCTAAAGTGGAAGAAAAGTCGAAGAAAAGAATACCGAAGGCCGGTAGAAGAAGCTGAATTGAAGAGTTGAGAGACGAGTCTGAAAAGTGAAGAGAAAAAGTCAAAAAAGTCCCACTGAAGAATCTGAATAAATAAAGGGTGTTTGAAAAAACATGAGAATCTGAATGAGAAAGGCTGAACGAAAAAGGCTGAAAGAGAGACGTCGAATAGTGAAAAGAGAAGAAGAAATGGTCAGTTGAACCACTCTACGCTAGACTGTGCTGCAGACAATCTAGTGCAAAGCGGAAATGGACACCTGCTGCGGGTTTTTGCAGTTCTTTCGAGTGCCCTGAATGTCAGGCTTGATCTGATAGACACCCTTGCCGTCCTCGCAGGCAACGAAACCAGCGTGTTGAAAGTTGACTTGGCCTCGCTGGTCAACATTGAAACCGACAGTTCCGACGTTCTTGCTGAAGCTCAGAGCATTGTCCTTTCCAAGATGGGCCTGGAGCTGAGACTTGGTGTCGACAAGAACACCTCGAGTGACCATCAGTTGAGCAGGGTTCTTCTGCGTCTTCTGAGACACAATGAGGTTGTTTTTCTTGTTCAGATAGGTGTCTCCCCGCGCTTGAGCAGGTCTCACCGAGACCCAGACTCCTTGCTGCTGGGGGAGGTTCTGGGGACGCACCTGCTGGGCCAGAGCCAGGCAGATGAAACACAACAAGACGATGAGAGACTTCATCTTGAGTTGATGGTCTGTGTAAGATGACCCCCCTCGGTATTTATATTCTTTCGAGGTGTGTTGAGTTCTTTGCCAGTTCCAGGAGGTTGTGGGGTAAAAACGATCTCGGGTTCCTAAACGGGAAAGTGGATCTTCTAGAAGTCTTCGAGACTGTTATGGTTTGGTCCTGGGCTTCTTTTTGACCTTCTTTTCTGGCACTGACGTTTTCTCTCGGCTGTTTGTTCTTGCCCTTTAGGCATCCATGGAGATGGGTGCAATTAGGTATGGCAACAAGCTGTTGCAATAACCATTGCAGAGATTCAATTGAGAGAGGAAAATACCCTTCCAACACCCTACTTCGTTGATCAATCAATTAAATACATACCTGAATGTTCCCGCCCAACACCTGTCTAGTGGACCCTTCATCCCTCAACAATCGTTTGACCTGCACCAATGGGGAAACTACAACTTTGACCGAATGTAGTTTCGGTCCACATAGGTCCAGACTGCGCTGGCGAGACCGATGGGCGGGATCCACGTGAGAAACGTCCAGATGATGCCGGGAGTGATGCTCTTCACGAGATCGTCGACCTGGAGCTCCAGTTCGGCCATTGTACCGTCGTTGGAAAGCACCTTGTCGGCGAGCTTTTTCTTGTCCTGGACGGACATTTGCGACTCGATTCGCTTCTGGGCGTCGGCTCGCTCCGAGCCGTCTCGCTTCATGAGTCGTTCGACCTGGATCTCATCCGAGCACGACACCACCACAGTCAAGCCACAGAACCGGTCCAGCTTGCTCTCGAACAGGAGCGGGATATCGAGCACAACCAGCCGGTTGCCCCAGATCCACGCGCTCAGCACCTGCCACACAATTGCCTTTCTGACGGCCGGGTGGGTGACCGAGTTGAGAAAGAGCCGGTTCTGTTCGTTCTCCTTGCCGAAAACAGCACGTCCAAGCGCGGGCCGGTTGATGGCTGCGCCCTGGCCCTTGTCCGAGTCGGGCACAAACAGATCGGCGACCTGGCTCTCGAAATGCGCCACCACCTTTTTGTAGGCCGGCATTCCGGGCTCGAGAATTTCACGTGCAATCACGTCCGCGTCGACAATGGTCAGATCGTGCTTGTTCTTGAGCAGCTTGGACACGGTCGATTTGCCGGTCGCAATGCCGCCGGTGAGTCCCACAATCAGCATGTTGGATGTGAGGTGGATGTGAGAGAGTGTCACAGCTGAGTTTGGGGTGCAGTGCAGGTGGGAGGTGGGGTTGATAGCTAATCGTGATCTATGCGGTGGGAGAAACGGTGCAAGTGATAGTTACAAGTAGGTGATATATGAATGGTAATAAATAACAATAAATAGATCTGGAGATGGAGAATCGAGGTAGACAAAATCAGCACAGTTCGTGTGCTTTTTATAGTCAGCAGACATGTGCTGAGTTGAGCAAGTAGACTGACAGTTGTAAGGACTGTAGCAGCATGCGTAGCCCTGAGACCTGTCTCTAGAGTGGCTCTGTACGCTTAAGTGCGGTGACTTTATAGACGTCAACTGCGGCAACTCGAGTGAACGACTCTGAGGCGATTCTCGCTCTCGTAGATGAGCCAGTCTCTTCCATCAGTGCAATAGCAATTGTAGGCATTGTACTCGAGCAATTGGCAGTGCAAGTCGCCGTACTTGTAGTTGTACTCTACCGGTACAAGTACTCGTACAGCCCATGCCAAATTCACGTGCGGTACCTACCCGGTCACGTAAAAACCGCCTCCGGCTACGGGAAAAGGCTTGACAGTGGGTGACGGCTGGCCCGTGGTCGTGATGACAAACACGTTCTTGTCCTGCACCACGGCCTCGTAGAGATTGTCGTTGATCCACCTGACAAACACGGCGTCGTACGACTCGGGAATGTAGGACAGCGTGTCTTGCAGCTCGCCAACGAGCGTCTCAGCAAACTCCTGGAGGCCTCCCGTCACGATCCGGCGTTTCTTGGTGTTTTGCGACGCGTTGATGTTGAAGCTGGGCTGGCTGGACGGCAGGGTTTGCGAATAGGGCCGTCTAAAGGGCAGCACGTTTTGCGGGCGCGGCGACTCGCCATATTTCTTGCCTCCGATGATGAATCGCGGTTGCATCGGGCTTGTTGGAGGTGTTTTGCGAGGTTTCGATTGTGCTGACTGTGGTGTTCAGATCAATGCGTCTTGCATGCACGAGACAACAGACTGGTTCAATAATTCAAAGTGGATCGAGATGATTGCCTTCAATTGAGCTTTATGGATAATGAGAGAACACCCATGGACGGCAATTGGAGGTGGCAGAAATTATGGAAGAGAAATTGAGATTTACATACTCAAAATCAACCCAATCACGACAAACGGTTTGGCACCAGTTGTACCAGTAATCTACACTATCGTAGCACTAGCTCCACCAAGACACTAACCCCTTGGTTTTACTGCAACACGGCTGCTCAAGGTTCAATCTGGGGATCAGGGAGACGGATGCTCTTGCCCAAGCGGCACATGTGATACCTTCCACGAGGTTCCACGGCCGGGTAAACAGGGCTGGGACTGTCTTTGACCAAAGCGCTCGAGCCATTGCGGCCACTCTGCAGCTCCACAAACGTTTTAAAAGGCCACCGTGGAACCCACCATATGCTTCTCTCACTACAGTGCAACCATTCAGCGCCCCCATCGTCCCATCATGCAGTGCACCTAAGAATGGAGGGTTGGGAGCTTACCCGGACACGTGTGTGTTTAGGGCCCAAACCTACCGTGGCGTGCAGTTCTGAGCACGGGCTTGGGACCGAAGTTTTTTCCTACAAGAATCTTCACCAACCTTTCTTTTCTCTTCGGTGAATTCACACATATCTACAATGGGCTTCTCTGATCTTTCTTCCGCTGCTGGTGAGTATCAATTGCACGACATTGACGGCGCTCTCATTCAATTGACAGTCTCCGCTCAATTGCAACCATCTATGGACCTTGTCTCCCCAGTCGTGTCACATCATGACACCTGGACATCACAAGACAATCTCCACAATCTCCACAAAACAATTACTAACTCCAGGTCTCGCCCAGCTGAACGAGTTCCTCGTCGACAAGAGCTACATTGAGGGGTAAGTACCACACACCTTCCACACCCACACAATCCTGCTGCCACTGTTTCCTAGCATATGATGATTCCCATGGTCCGTGTTATTGAGGCGGAAGTAAGACCCCGCTGCATGATAACAAAACCACATTTTCACAAATACCTCTGATCCCAGTTTGCAAACGCATTTGTGTTGTCCCCAACATCTACTAACCATAGCAACGCTGCCTCTCAGGCTGATGTCGCCGTCTACAAGGCCGTTGGCTCTGCCCCCGATGCCGGCAAGTACCCCAACGCCGCTCGATGGTTCAAGCACATTGCCGCCCAGGAGGACCACTCTGCTCTCCCCGGCTCCGCCAAGGAGGCTTCTGCCTACGGCCCCGAGGGCTCCGCCGCCGCCGAGGAGGAGGAGGACGACGATGATGTCGACCTTTTCGGATCCGACGACGACGAGGTCGACGAGGAGGCTGAGAAGCTCAAGCAGCAGCGACTCGCTGAGTACGCCGCCAAGAAGGCCGCCAAGCCCAAGACCGCCGCCAAGTCCATCGTCACCCTTGACGTCAAGCCTTGGGATGACGAGACTGATCTCGATGCTCTCCTCGAGGGTGTCAAGAACGTCACCATGGAGGGTCTGGTCTGGGGTGCCCACCAGTGGATCCCCGTCGGCTTCGGTATCAAGAAGCTGCAGATCAACCTGGTTGTTGAGGATGACCTTGTCTCTCTTGACGAGCTCCAGCAGCTCATTGAGGAGGACGAGGACAACGTCCAGTCCACTGATATCGCTGCCATGCAGAAGCTTTAAGTGTTTCTAGCTTATATATATGGTAAAACGGTTAATTCGGTAAAAATTGTTATATTTATTCCCCCCTCTGTGTAGCTAATTATTATTAAAAAGCTTTGAAATTGTTCACCCTCAATCGATTGATCTCGACGTGTAAGTTTTTTCTCTTCAGCATACGTGTTCATGCACGCTGTAACCTAATTAGACCTCGATCTGTTCATGCAGCCACACGTTAGCATAAGTTACGTGTGAAACTAAGATGAGGGCGATGAGGTTCAAGACCGGATACACCAATGGAAGAAAGGCCGGAAAAAGCTTGTATGTTATACCATCCGATTCAGCAGGAGATTGCGAGTCGATTCCTAACATTTGTATGAAAAACGGGTTTGACAGTCTGATTATAGAGACATAAAACACTTAAAATCCCTGACTGGTGTGGAGGCCAACTTGAGGACGATCTGACAGTGACCTAAAAGTACAAGTAGCTGCCATCAACTAATTACAAGTACTGTATTGTCAGTGTTCTTTTCTGCTCAAATCAATAAATCAACACTAATATACTCATCGCTTTCTCCGAGCAACGACGCAGGAAGAAGGCTGATAGGTTCGGTACCTGGGTTAAAGGAAAGCAGAAGATATGCCACGTTCTAGTAATACTCTCTATCAACAGCAGTATCCCTGATTTTGATTCGGAAAGAGTCGGTCCGTAGTTTCGAGGAATAGCGCTGCCCATTGGTTGCAGTAGTTGGGTTTTTGTTTAATACAAATTAAGGAGGGATTCTGAGCGCCTTATATAGATGTTTGGGGCTCGGATGATGTTCCAATCTACCCCTTTGGTCGAAAGCATTCATGCTCGGACTCTTTTACCTCAGGATACGTCGATAGTCACTTTTGGGTGGTTGAGGGTGGGGTGCTTGATATCTGCAATGTTAGCGTCTCGATAAGAAGGCTTCGATTTAGAGCGAGTTCTGAGCGAGGAGGGGGATGTTGAAGACTTCTAATGTAGACAGATAGTTTTACTTTCAATCATCTCTGGAACCGGATTCTCGTTGTCTTTTATTGACTGATATCAAGTGTTGTTCTGTATTGGATGGAGTTCATGAGTATTAGTGTGTTTGAGAAACAAGAAGAAGATGGAGAAAGAGAAAAGAGTGAACTACCATAGCATGATCCTATTAGTACAAGCATAAAGAAGAATTTTATCGGCTTTCCCTTTCCTCAGTGCCTGAGGTATTCCGCCACCACCTTATCAGCCTCCACGCTATACACGGAGTTAGCAGCACAACCAGAACTCTTTAGAGTGTTAACGTGGCTGCTAAAAGTTGAAAGATAGAATTAAAACAGGCGTTAAAATCTATTTCAAAAGTCCCTGTTTCTCTATTTACAATATACGGCTCCATGGAGTCTTATCAGTTGCTGTGGTTGCATGCAAGACATTCATCACTCTTAGATAACTCCCTCTGAAACCAAGACCATTGAGAGAGTGGCAAGTTCATTTTATTGCAAAATCAATGACAGTAAACACTTTGACAACTCCAGCACGCTATTGATCTGAAAATCCCTGAAACCCGCTGTGGCTTGATATCAAGCTCTTCTACCCTGCCAAGCAGCACGGTTCCGAGAAAGACCCTGAACTCCGTACAAAGAAGCCTCACAAAGAAATTGGCATCGCAGCGGAAACTTAGACCTGTGCCGTTCGGAATATATTACTGCTCGGGCGTTGAATTCGTGAGATCGGCTGTCTGTCTCATGAGCGACGGTGCGGTATCAGAGTTTGTAAAAGACCCATTTCGTGATAAGGAGTAACTCTGTTGCAAGAGAGGCGCTTTCTGACTGTGGATGCAGACATGGCGAGGCTCCAGCCGGGGCCTTGGGGGCCATTAAGCTTGCTTTCTTAGTTTGAAATGGCTGTCTCAGTCTAAAACCACTCAGATAAAGAACCCATCTGTCTGGGTGGAGGGGTGGAGAAGTGCCAAGGAGAAGCTGGTCGCTGAGCTGTAGGCTGGCTGTCTGGCAGCCGTCAGTCCCTGCCAAGCGGTAGATTTCTTTGATCACCCTTCTTAGCGTCTGTGCATGGACATCTGAGATCGTACATTAGTGCAGACCTGATACAGTGACAGGTGGATCTATGCTGTAGCTAACAATAGCAGACCTACAAAGGTCAGGCCAACGCACAATCAAGATACTGTTAAACACGATTTTAAGACTGAAGATCACACGGTGGTTAGACAGGCAGTCTATGTTAACTCTGAGCCATACGGTGTTTCGAGCCGTGTCGTGTGACTCTAATTGAAGCTACCAGCGAAGCCGTCTGCCAGGTGGGTGAATGAGCCATTAACAATCAATGTGAGACTGTTCCACTGCTCGCCTGCTGGTGACATTGAGACAGTCTCACTGGAGCAGACGGACTCTCCGAGGGATACGTCAGACGGAGATGACACAGAGGCACCGTATAGACCATTAGAGAGATGCACTACCACGCGGAAAGAACATGATGGACGCGGCCCAAACGCTCAACATACAAATGGTACGATCAAGACCTCAGTCAACCCAACTCTCTCACCAGCCATTGGTTCCAGCAGCGCTATCGGGCACGGCCCTGACGAGAGTTTGAGACCCGCCTGCCAGACGCGAGCTGATATTTAAGCACCCCGAGACTTTAGCCTTGCACGCGAGAGTTTCGAAAAGGCAACCTTAGCGGAACTGACAAGGGCCCGAGGGACTTATGGCTTGTCGGCGCTAGTCCGGAAGCCACATCCGAATAGCTGAGGGTTATCAGATGTGGCGAGAGATGGAGCGGTAATAACGGCGGCTGTTATAGCGCTGGGGGTGATATATTCCGCCTCAGAGTATCAAATCACCAGGCACATTCCTGACGCTCCGGAAACGCACCTTTGCACGACAATGGCGTGCGAAAGAAGCGTGGCTTTCGCACTTTTTGGTTTGTGCCCACGTCTATTTTCCCGCGGACCAATGGGCGACGCGCCCGCACTCGCAAATCGCCCTCTCGGCGTTTTTCACGCACCCCGTGAAGTTTGTGGGGGTGAGGCTTGTGGCTTACTTTGGTAGCGATGAGTCGATTCTGGGCGTGTCGATAGGTCGACTTTGCGATGCGTAAGCGAACACGAGCTTCTCACCCTCCGCCAAGAGACTGGTGATGACGTACCATCTGACCCCCGCAATTTGGGGCCTCACAAGCCTTGCCAAGACTCCCACCACACGGCACCATGCATGTCTTCTGATAACGTGCTGTCTCAAACCTACTGCCGGCCGGACTCTCCTAGGAGTCGGCTCGCTTGGCAGGCACGAGAGGCATTATAGTCGGGAAATGGCTCGACAAGGGCTAGTTCGGTTCCGCTATTGCATTAGCGGGATGGGGTGATCTCGAGATATTCTACCGCGTGAACACCATTCCAGGGCCCTTCTTAAGGACTAATTAAGACGGCCAAAATAAGAGGGGTGTTTAAGAGCGTGTCTCGGCTTGAGTTCAGCCCTCAAAGTCGGCTTATCACGTCGACAGAGTTAGGCCTCGCAAGCTCAGACTCTGCTGCAATCAGAGTTCCAGCCCTTGTTTATCGCTTCGGTACCCCACAGACCGAGGGTGCCGTGTCCATCACCAAGCAGCGATCAGCCATGTGTATATATACCGCGGGTCCGTCTTGCAGTCTCCTCTCTACACACACACTCACACATGTCCTTTGAGAAAGACGAAAAGGAAACCAACGTCGGAGAGGTGCACGATATCCAGGAGGTGGAGCCCTCGCTGCTCGACTGGGTCGCCCAGAAGCTCGGAGTTCCCCCCAACGATGTCGACGGTACCTACCCTCCCGAGGTGCACTACATGGCCGACAAGTTTGCCGCCATGACCGAAGACGAGGCTCTGGTCATCTGCAAGGAGAACCTGGCCTACCACCAGGTCGACCCCAACTTCCGAGAGGAGTACAAGACCGAGCTGGAGGACCTGCTGAGCTCGTACCACGGCTCCAGCGACCCCACACAGCAGTCCGTCTACGTGGACGAGAAGGAGGACCACGATGTGGACCCCACCGAGCGAGCCATGCTGATGCGATACTGGGCCACCATTTTCCACTGGTGGTCGCCGTACCCCGAGGTGCGGTCCGTCACGGATCCCTTTGACGACGTGAACCAGACCACTCTCACCTGGCGAGTGTACGTCATCGGCACCATCTGGGTCGCAGTTGCTGCCTTTGTCAACACCTTCTTCCATCCCCGTCAGCCCGCCATTCAACTGTCTGGCTCCGTCTGCCAGCTGTTGCTCTACCCCTCCGGTCGTCTTCTCCAGTACGCTCTGCCCGACTGGGGCTTCACCGTTCGAGGACGACGATTCACTCTGAACCCAGGCGTCTGGTCCCAGAAAGAACAGCTGCTCTGTACCATCATGGTCACCTGCGCCCTCGGAACCCCCTACATCACCTCCAACGTGCTCACCCAGTTCATGCCCATCTACTATAACCAGTCGTGGGCCGGCGGCTTTGGCTACTCGTTCCTCATGATGCTGGTGACTCAGTACATGGGCTTCGGTCTCGCCGGTCTGCTGCGACGAGTCTGTGTCTACCCCGTCAAGTCCATGTGGCCCACTCTGCTGCCCACCCTGGCGGTCAACAAGGCGCTGCTGGCCCCCAACCGAAAGGAAAAGATCAATGGCTGGTCCATCTCCCGATACTACTTTTTCTTCCTCGTCTTCTGCGCCTCCTTCCTCTACTTCTGGGTCCCCAACTACCTGTGGGAGGCTCTGTCGACCTGGAACTGGATGACCTGGATTGCTCCCGAGAACGACAACCTGGCCATCATCACCGGCTCGGTCGGAGGTCTCGGATACAACCCCATCCCCACGTTTGACTGGAACATCATCAACTTTGGTATCCAGCCCATTCTGCTGCCCCTGTTCACCTCCCTCAACATCTACGCGGGCGCCTTCATCTCGGGCTTCTTCATCATGGGCATCTACTACACCAACAACAACTACACTAAGTGGATCCCCATCAACACCAACACGCTGTACGACAACACGGGCAAGCGGTTCAAGGTGACCAAGATTCTCACGGACTACGTGTTTGACGAGGAAAAGTACAAGAACTACTCTCCTCCCTATTACTCCGCCGCCAACCTCGTCACTTATGGAGCCTTCTTCGCCATCTACCCTCTGTCCTTCGTCTACACGGTGCTGTGCCACTACGAGATGATGTGGGTGGCCATCCGAGACACGTTCCTGGCCATGAAGAACTTCCGACGATCCAATTACGAGGGTCTCGAGGACCCCTTCTCGCGACACATGAAGAAGCACAAGGAGGTGCCCGACTGGTGGTTCTACGTGATTCTTCTCATCATGTTCGGTCTCTCCATCGCTCTGGTCGAGCACTGGCCCACCAACACCCCTGTGTGGGTCATTGTGTTGTGTCTGGGTCTGGTCTTCATCTTCATCATCCCCTTCACTCTCTTCCTGTCCTTTACCGGAGTTCCTCTGTCTCTCAACGTCCTGGCCGAGCTCATTGTCGGCTACGCCCTTCCCGGCAAGTTCCAGGCTCTCAACCTGGCCAAGGCTCTGTCTGTGCAGATTGCCTCGCAGGCCCAGAATTACGCCAGTGACCAGAAGCTCATCCACTACGCGCATCTGGCTCCCCGAGACATCTTTGCGACCCAGCTGTGGGCCACCATGGTCAACGGTCTGGTTGCTCTCGGAGTGATGCAGTTCCAGATGCACGACATTAAGAACATCTGCGAGCCCGACAACGCCATGAAGTTCACCTGTCCCAACGAAACCACCTTCTTCTCGGCCTCCATCATCTGGGGAGTCATTGGTCCCAAGCGAATCTTCGACCACCAGTACCCCACTCTCAAGTGGATGTTCCTGCTGGGTGCCGGCCTCGGACTGGTCTTCTGGGGCTTCCAGGTGCTCCTGCCCAAGCTGCTCATCAAGTACAAGCCCGAGAAGACCAAGTCCATTCTGCGGTACCAGCGAATCGTGACCAAGTTCCACCCCGTCATCTTCTGCCAGTCGTGTCTCAACTGGGCGCCCTACAACCTGTCCTACTTCACCGGCGGACTGTACGCGGCCATCTTCTTCAACGGCTACATCAAGTCGCGGTTCCTGTCCTGGTGGAGAAAGTACGCCTACGTCTTCTCCGCAGGCATGGACACCGGAATCGCTCTCAGCGGCATCATCATCTTCTTCGCGGTGCAGTACAACGACTACAGCATCAGCTGGTGGGGCAACAACGTGCCCTACGCCGGAGTCGACGGCACGGGAGTCACCCATCCTCCTCTTCCGGACGTGGGCTACTTTGGCCCCGGCCCCGAAAACTATCCTTAATCTCCCCCACTATTTAATGAGTAATGTATTTATCTTTTGCATACCGATGGTAGTAGCATATACTGTAGATGGGTTGGTACAGTACTGTACGTCCATAAAACAAGAAGAATCTGGTCTGGTCCCCATAGACTAGCCGCATTAAATCTCAAACAAGTCTGCCAAACTGCATACTTAATCAACGCTGACTCACTCACCGCCCACTCACTTACCACACACTCGATCACCACATGACGACCGAAACGGCAACTGCAACAGCTAAGAAAAGCATCAAAGACCTGAAAATCGGAGGCGAGAAAACTCCCTGTACACGGGAAGAGTTCGATGAACAGATCGAAGGAAAGTTGAGGTCTCGATGCGATCTGGAAGATGTGGGGACCTTCTACTTCGCCTTTAATGAGGAGAAGGACGACGGGAGATGGTCTGTGCATCTGAAGTTCTACAACGAGGAAGAGGGGCTGTGCCATACATCCAGGATTTCACCGTTTGTTTGTGGTCGCGATTATGGTCCAAGTGTGGCCCTATCTAAAAACACATTTCTGTTGGAGGGCTTCCTGGTTTCTTTTAACAACGATTGGAGTAGATGCAACTTCACATGGACGCCTAGGAGAAGCACAGAGACCATAGATTCCATGATCTACATGTTGTCTGGGCAGACAAGCATTCATAAAACAGGATTGTCGCGGATCAGAAGCACTGCCGCTTCTGACTTCACGCTGGAGAGTGAAGATGGAGAAACTGTGGAGGTCCACAGGTCCGTGATGGAGGGAGTGTGGCCCTTTTTCCGCGGCATGGTTGACTCAAAAATGGAAGAGGCGTCTCAAAAGAAGGTCAAGCTATCCATGCCCAAGACGACACTGGAGGACTTAGTGCGATACCTTTACGGTGAAATGCTTCAGCTGCAATTTGACGACGCTGCCAACTTGATTGTATCTGCTCAGATGTACGACTTGCCTGAGTTGCTAGAACTGGCAACTCAGAATGTGAAGAAGGTGACTATGACTATCGAGCAGGCCGTTCACTTGTGGCGCAGGAGCTTTGAAGCAAAGAATGAAGATGTTCGTGGGTATGCATCCAAGCGAATTGCCGAGCTGATGACGGAAATGGACAATTTCCGAGACAAAATCGAGCATCTTGAGAAGGACGAGCTGGTCAGTCTCATTCAGGACGTTTCTCTGGCCTTGTCTAGTAACCGTCGGAAACTTGAGTGACGTTGGTGGGTTCTCTTTAGAAGACACATTCGCACACCTGCATATGTGTGCATCTTACATGCATCACTATTTAAACCCCACACGACTGGGAACAGACACATCGAATATACTTGTAACAGAAGTAATGGTGACCGAATGAAGAGTGACAAGAAAACAACTCGGCCGTGTATTATGATAAGGCTTGAACAGGCATTGTGAGTAATTCGGGCCAATTTCAAGCCAGTTTGATAAAAGTCACCCGCTAATTCTAACAACTACACATACACATGCCATTGAACATCCACAATAGGAGTCCCATGTGAAGTCTCTACCCATTACTAATCAGCACGTCAAATCAACGTCAGCCTCGAAAATCACCGTACATGTAACTGTGCAAGCTCGTAGAAAACCACTTCAATAAACACTCGCAAACTACACCATACTATTACATCCACTACATTCTCTTCCAAACATCATAAATCATGTTAACCTATTTCAAATGGCCTCATCGCACATCCAGGTGAAGTTTCTGAACTGATCCTGCATGGCAGAGGTCAGGGTGGTGGTGACGGGAGTCAGCGCCGGGGTTTCGGACGTGAACTCCTGGTCAAAGTTAGTCACATCGGTGGGCGACGTGATCTTGGGCACAAACGGCGGGGGGATTCGCTTGTGATAAATATCATCAAAGTTGACGTTGGCGAAGTACGGGTGCGCCATAATCTCCTCGGCGTCTCGAGGACCCGAGCCCAGACGTCGTTCGGGCTCTCGCGTCAGCAGCTGAGTCAGAATAGACACACAGTTGCCAGGCAGAGTGATGGGGTATCGGGGCTCGTCGGCCAGAATGGCGTCGAAGATTTCGTCCTCGTCTTCTCCTCGGAAGGGACTCTGTCCAAGCACCATCTGGTAGATGAGCACACCAAAGGCCCACCAGTCGACAGCGAGACCGTATCGCTGCTCCAGCAGAATCTCCGGAGCCATAAACTCGGGGGTTCCACAGAAAGTGCCCGTGGTTCGGCCGTAGTCCATGTCCTCCTTACAGAGACCGTAATCGGCAATCTTGACGTGTCCGTCTCGGGTGAGCAGAATGTTGTCGAGCTTGAGATCTCGGTAGATGACGCCGTTGTCGTGGAAGTGCTTGATTCCCAGCAGCACCTCTGCGGCGTAGAACTGCGCACGACCGGGCTTGAACACGCCCTCCTTCTGAATGTGCCACATGAGATCGCCTCCAGACACGTAGTCCATGACAAAGTACACCCGGTTTTCCGTCTGGAAACACGAGTACAGATTGAGCAGGAACGGGTGCGACTCGCGGTTGGCAATCTGGAACACCCGTCGCTCGGACCGCGTGCTCTCCACCTCGTCGTTCTCAATGATAAAGTCCTTCTTGAGCACCTTGATGGCGTACAGGTTGGTCGTCTTCTTGGACTCCGCTAGCATGACCTTTCCAAAGTTACCCTTTCCGAGCACCGCCAGAAAGTTGAAGTCGTCCAGCCCGATTCGCGGCCGCTTCTTCTTGCCCACAACCGACAGTCGGTTGCTTGTGGCCTGGGCGGGAGACGCAGGTGTAGCCTGAGACTGAGAGGCAGTCTGAGACGCCGTAGAGGCAGCGGCAGCAGCGGCGGCGGCAGCCTGGGCCTGTTGGGCGGCCTGGCGTTGCTGCACCTGCTGCTGCTGGGCCTGTTGCTGCTGATACTGTTGCTGCTGGTACTGCTGCTGCTGGTACTGCTGCTCACGCATCTGCTGCTCTCGCTGCTGTTGTTCTCGAAGCAGCTGCTGCTTGTGCTCCTGCTGTCGAGCCCGCGCGTCCTGCTCGTCCCGTCTCTGCTGTTCGAAATCGACACCAACGCCGGGGACAGGCAGCGAGTGGAATCCAGAGTCCACCGAGCCCGAGGCCGAGTGCTTCTTGTGCTGCTCGTCGATGATCATGCTCTTGGGCGGCGAGTGGCTGGAGGGAATGGCGTCGGGCTCGCTGTAGCTCTTGTCGTACGCGTCCTCATCCTCCATCTTCACGTCGTCCTCCACAGGAGACAGCACCTGCGACGGGCTGGGCGTAGAGTCTCTGTTGGGGTACAGGTCGCCCACGGACGAGTTTCGCGGAGGATACAGCGGCTCGTCCCGCGACGGCGACGACTGGTACTGCTGCTGCTGCTGGGGCGATCGCGAGGGCGATTTGGGCGAAGCAGACGACGGCAGAACGTAGCCCTGGGATTCTCGACGGGCCCGAGGGTCCAGAGTCGAGCCAGCAGCGTCGTACCGAGGGTGATGGTACGCCTGGCCTCGATCCGGAACGGCCGAGGGAGGACCGGGAGCAGGAACTCCGGGAGGAGGAATTCCAACCACCGAGGCTCCGCTCGAAGTCGTCGAAGAAGATGATGCTGAGCCGGAGCCCTCCTTGGGGGGCAGCGAAGGAGCGGAACCGACCTCCTTGCGCCGCACCGTGTTCTTGCGCTCGCCCCGCACGGTCGCAGTACTATTAATGCTACTGTTAGTATCGACGGGGGTCAGCGAGAGACGGTCCGAGCTCGTGTTGCCGACGCTGCCGTAGCCGTTGCCGTCCCGGTCGCCAGCGTTCACGTGCATGTGCGACGGGGTGGCCGAGTACAGCGTCGACTGCTGCGACGAGGAGGTGGAGGAGATGGGGTGTTGCGACGCCCGGCGGATCTTGGTGGACTTGATCTCGCTGAGAATCTGGTTGGCCCGCTCCATGGACATGCCGCAAAAGTCGGGCACCAGATGCTCGCACTGCACGTGGGCAGTCACTCCGCACTCGCCGCACTTTCGCACTGACTTGCGGCCCAGCGGCAGAATGTAGCCGCAGTGGCAGCACCAGTTGGCGGACTTGTTGGTGAAGACCTGGAAGCGGTGCGGAATGCGGTGGTTGAGCTTCTCCTCGTCGGGGTCCGTTTCCGTCGACGACTTGGAGATGCACTTGGTCACCACCTTGGAGTAACACTTGCCGTGGCACGTGAGCCGGCAGTCCTGACACTGAAAGCCCGCGCCGCTCAGAAAGTCGCCGCACAGCGCGCACCGCATGATCGAGTAGAACTGCTGCGCCACAAACTTGTGTCCGTGGATCTCGTGCACGTCCTCCTTCTTTCGGATCGCGTTCTGTCGGCCCAGACCCAGCCCGCCCAGCTCGTGCGGCCGCTTGACGCCGCGGTTCGTCTTCTCAAAGCCCAGCGTCAGGTAGATCTGGCCCGCGGGCTCCACCACAAACCACTCCTCGATGGTGGGGCCCGCGTAGTTGACGACCGACGAGACGGGTCGGTCAATCTGCGGGGCCTCGAGAGTGGGCAGGCCCGAGCCTGTGGCAGCAGAAGCCGCTCGAGAAGCAGCAGGGTCTGCGTGGGGTCCTCCAACTGCGGCAGTCTCCGAGGCCGCCACCCAGCCTGTAGCCGCGAGCTTCTGGCCGTTCTTGCGACGCCGAATCTCCTCGGCCACGTCGCTGATGGTGAGCCACAGCAGGCCCACGGGCTTGAAGTGGTCGCCGTCGCGGTCGTAGATGATGATCTCGACCTCGTTGGCCTTGTCGACGGGGAACTGGAAGGTGTCGTTCCACCGCTCGGTGCGCGACAGCTTGGTGCGGCCCACGAGCTTGTCCTCGCACTTGACCGTGACCATGGTTTCGGGCCGCTTGCCCCGAACCGACGCAATGTGCTCCACGTTACGCAGAGCGTGGACGGTGATGGTGACAATGCCCGAAAGTGGCCGCCGGATGTTGGGGGCGTTGATGCTGTCGCTGTCAATGGCGTCGTCAATGTCGATGTGCATGTCCTGGTAGCGCTTGAGCGACTTTTTGAGCAGCGCCATCTTCTGCAGCGACTCCTTGCGCATGTTTTCAATCTCCTGGATCTTCTTGGGGTCCCGCTGGTACAGCCGCAGCGCGTTTTCGAAGCCCTCCTTGTAGTTTTTCTCCACGCTCATCTTGAACTCCAGCTGCTGCAGCATGTGCTGGATCCGGGGGCCGAAGAAGGGCGTGTCGTACTTGATGAGATCGAGCTTGGTGAAGTTTGCTCGTTTTTGTGTGGGGTGTGGGCCTGGCGCCATCGCTGGGTTAGTAAGGGTTTCGCCATCGCCTGTTCTCTAGATACTCACCTTCAGGGCGTGTTCGCAACTTGAGCTCCCGCATCTTGCTCTCCAGATAGTTGACATTCTTCTGGTTGTCGGTGAGCTTGGACTGGCATTGCAGTTTGAAGGCCGAGTCCTGCGACGCCTGGGCCGCGGCTTTGGTGCCTCGGATGATGTTTTTCTCCACCTCAATCTGCTTGTACAGCTTCTGGATGGCCGACTCGAGGTCGTCGGGGGCAGACATGGCGGGCTCTCGGCGGGTCAGCTAGTCGGGTGTATGGGGTGCGGTGGAGGTGTGAGTGAGCTGTGCTTATTTGAAAGTCGCAAATTCCCCTGGCTAGTTAGGGGTGTGTTTTGAAGGGCGTGACGAGTGTTCAAGGGCGGAAAGAGAGTAGACGGCTATCGGATGGTGAACACGAGAGAGAGCAGACACAAACACGGTCTTTGGGACGCCTTCGGGGTGCTGTTGGTGAGGTTTGGTGGAAACAAAAAACACGGGTGCAGGTTTTGAGTTGGTCTTTGCTGACACCAAAACACAAAATTCACGTGAGTTAGTTTCAACTGTCTTGTCCCACACACACACCACACAACACGTTAAAAAGCGTAAAAAAAGAGTGCTGCCAGCTGGTCCAAAAAAACTTATAAATAGTAACACCAGCAGCTGGACGGGCTGTGCACAGGACGTAGGAATACCATGTGACGGGCTGAGTAGTGGAAAACGACCCGTGATGCGGTCACGTGACAGCAGAGTATTTTTGCACGCCATCTTTCCCGCCCGCCATTGGCCCGTAATTAGCACATCATGTCCTGTCGTTTCACACCTCCTGTCTCCGTGCGTATTTATCAGATACCCAAACGGGAGAGAGCTCCAGTAAGCTGAGCTAGTGTGGAAGACGGTGGGCGTGGTAATGGTGATGATGTTGGCAAGCGTCACGTGATCATGAGGGCGACAACACTACCACCCATACGCTATCGTACTCGTACTCGTACTCCTCCAGGGTCATATCGCATCCCCCTCCCTCAATGATGATCATGCACGCTGCTCACATTGCTATTATTAATACGTGGTGCCCGTACAAGCTCCCCGCCAAAAAGCCTCCCCTACGTCCCAACCTTTAAAGATAGAGAGCTTGGTAGAGGCCCTGAAGTGCACCGACAGGAAAGCCGTACATTCTATCAATAGCTATGACGACATTGTTTGGTGCCTGGTGCCTGGCTCAGAGTCTCGTCGGCTCTCCATCGCACATGACGTAGGAGGCGCATGTCTGTTTAGCCGCTCGTACCCCTGCTCGGTTCTTCCCAAACGCACAGCACACCATGTGGGCTCAATTTACCGTGCGCCAAAGCGGTATTGGGTCAATGGCGTCAATGACGTCGTTGTGCGTGAGGGGGGAGAGTGAAGAAGATGAGTAAACAGTGGATACAGGGAGGCGGGTATGGGTGGAGGTGTGGTGACGATTGTGTCATGGCGAGTTTCACAGTGAGATGAGTAATTATAGGCAGGAATTTCAGCTTGTCTCGTAATCCGTTTCATTTGTCTCCACTGACACGGATCCACACTTGTTCCAGGATGATTGGGACCTGCCACAACACGAGAATACGACTGATACGAGATGTCATGGCGGGGTGGTGGGGAGAACTGATTGTATGCAATTTTGGCGCGTTGGTAACGGATTTGTAAGACTGATTAATCAATTACAGATGAAATGAACAGTTGTGCTGTAGGTGTGCGTAATATATAGAATCACTCGAATCAGAATAAGAGTGCATCGAACATATTGGAGAGATGAGCAGAGCTCGACAACTCCATTGCCAAGTGTCATAACTGATACCAGGCAGATTGTCCGGTGCGAGTACAAGTACCGGTACTTGTTCTTGTACGAGTATAGATTTGCCAATTTATCACATACTTGTACTCCCTACTTGTGGCTGAAAGCGCTGAAAGGTGAACATAGCCGTTCAATCAAGAAACTAGTTTCGACATCTAGAACAGACAAAAACTGTCCCACTCGAGTGCAACAATCTGAAGTTGTTATTACTTGTAACATAACGAGTAACAATTACTAATAGAAGAGTTCCTACAGCAAGGGTGCTTTCATTCGGTCAACGTTGGGGCGGTGCTTCTATCTGTCAACTACTCGTAGGTCCAAGCAGATGGCTTCCTCAAGAAGTGGCTCCATAAAGGCTTTAGGCGGCACAGCGGGACTCAGAACAAATCTCTAAAGATTCGAAGATTTACCAATGAGAGCAGTATACTTGTATCTCCACTTGAAGAAGCAATGTCGAACAAGTGCTCCTCAATGGGTACAACGTCAAAACACTGGATACGCAGCTACGAGACAAAGATCATTCATTACTATGGTCGTTCCACTAGTTCCACACCGTACTGTGCTGGTTGGTGGGCTTCTTTTATCGCCAGTATCCTTCAGTTACCACCAATTTGTTATTGCTTCCATGGTAAAGCACTCCGAACACCTCCACTGGCCGAGGATCAATACGAGCCACTGACTACAAAACAGAACAGTCATCAGAAATAACCGGCTGTCGAATGTCACGCGCTCACCAGGCTCGTTGCTTGCACACACGAAGCGAGCGCATCCCTCTCACCAACTCCAGATCATTATCTACACCCACACTCTCCAGTCACTCTCCACATTCCACCCATACTCCACAGTCCACCTCATCCTCACTTTGATCACAGAGAATTCATAAATATGTACATGCTTGCGGTTGTTCGACAGCGCTTATCGGTTCTTTCCCTGGGGAACCATCTTGGGGTAAAGTCGCTTGGCGTGAAAGTTGATACTGTCCTGCTGCTTGACGGGTTTGACCTGGGTTAGCGAGAAAAATCAGACGAATCAATCGATTCCTGCGGTTCCAATCCAATAAATCCTCCTCTCATACTCACACTCTTGGAGGCAGCCATCTTGAACTCCTGCTCGATCTCCTTGCAGGCCTCGGAGGTGACACCGTTGGATGACCAGCACGCCAAAAGTCGAGACAGAAGCTGCACGGCCTGGGGAGCCTCGGCGGTCTGCAGGTTCTTGACACGCAGATACTTGAGCTTGGGCAATTTCTGGGCGGTCATTTTTCGAGACTTGTGTATGGGGTGTTGGGTTGAAATTTTACTGCATGTTGGTGATGTTCGCGGTTAGGGTTATTAGTCAGCAGGAGTGAAGGGAGATAAATATACGGGGAAGGTACGTAAAAATGCACAAGCTGTATACTGTCAACCGTTTACTGACGATATAGCTGCTTCCAGTAAGTGTTTTTCCCTCCTCATATCCCACGTGACCATTTTCAATTAGAGTTTTCCTTCTTCCCATCCGGGTAACTTCCTATTTGAGAAGTCCCACTCAACTTGCATGGAAATAAATTTACACGCACCTCTTCCTTTTCTTCTTCTTCAGACACTTCGGCTAGAAAGACGGTGAGTAATAACGACGCCACGACGCCGCGCCACGAACTGGCAGTGCCATCATCCACTCAAACACATACTAACAAGAGCACAGTTTTCTTTGCAGACGACACCGAAATGCAGATCTTTGTCAAGACCCTTACCGGTAAGACTATCACCCTTGAGGTGGAGTCTTCCGACACCATCGACAACGTCAAGTCCAAGATCCAGGACAAGGAGGGAATTCCCCCGGACCAGCAGCGACTTATCTTCGCCGGTAAGCAGCTCGAGGACGGCCGAACCCTTTCTGACTACAACATCCAGAAGGAGTCCACTCTCCATCTCGTTCTGCGACTCCGAGGTGGTGGTAAGAAGCGAAAGAAGAAGGTCTACACCACCCCCAAGAAGATCAAGCACAAGCGAAAGAAGAACAAGCTTGCTGTCCTCAACCTCTACAAGGTTGACGATGACGGAAAGGTTGAGCGACTTCGACGAGAGTGTGAGTCCGAGTCCTGTGGTGCCGGTGTCTTCATGGCTGACATGAAGGACCGACAGTACTGCGGCCGATGCCACCTCACCCTCAAGGCCTAAATGTATTGATTTAGTTTAGTATATTTATCTCTTGAACCAAAAAGTGTACTTGTAGCGAGCGAAGAAGTTGCGTAAGTGGCGAACGTTTATCTTTTATATTTTGTGGACCGTTGAACCGTTGAGGTTATACGAGATTCCAGAGATGTTATCTACAGATGAAGCCTTGATCAGGACACACTCAGCGAGAACATGATACCAGATAAGTCGATGATTAGTCGTGTTAATTATGCAAAAACAGTAACTCAAAGACCCCCTTTGCGAGCCACCCCCTTTGCGAGCCAGCTGCGTCAACCTTAAGAACTCCCAACTGCCACAGTTGAGTCCCCTACATTTTAAACTGCAATTGTTGGGAGTTTTCAGAGGTTTAAGATTTTTATGCAGTTGGCTCGCAGAGGGGGTGGCTCGCAAAGGGGGTCTTTTAGTTATGTTTTTTCGAGCTGTACGATTATACGATTCATTTATATATCTTTGCGAAATTGATGATAAATGCGTAGAAAATGGCATTACCAAACATCTCCTTCTGTATGAGTTTTAGCGCAAAACAAACACCACCATTGTACTCCCCTAGCTCTCCCGAGTCGATCGATATACAGATATCACCATTTACTTGTCGGTTTAACAACTTCACCTGATTAATACACCTAAAACTCGATTTATCAATAATAAAGGGGTCTAAAATGAAGGTATCAGCAAAGGGAAAGGATTTAAATATTCCTTGAGCTTCAAAGTACATTCTCAATTTTTTTTCCTTTTTTTTTTATTTCTCAATAAGTCTCTCTGTTCCACCGCTTTTCATCGTACCGGTAACAATACTTTAGAGTTTACTCTTCGACACCCAAAAACCCATTGAATGTGCCGCCAAAGCGACTCAAATTAATTACCGTATATGCACCTTTAACTGGTTTAAGGTTTGTACACCGTGGTGGTGGAAGGGAGAATTTAGTATGGACCCAAGTTGCCGTAGACTCTACCGAAACCGTTGAAATTCAGTCAGTAGGCTATTACTAGTAGTCTAAATCTACAGTCAGAATTTCACCCCGTGCCACCCCCTCCCCGTCAAGTTCCGAAATCTCCACCTTAAATCCCCNAGTCCCCTACATTTTAAACTGCAATTGTTGGGAGTTTTCAGAGGTTTAAGATTTTTATGCAGTTGGCTCGCAGAGGGGGTGGCTCGCAAAGGGGGTCTTTTAGTTACTGTTGGAACCGGCGGATGTAGTGACGGTTACGTATTAAATCAGGGTATAAGTGACTATGGTAATTATGACAAGTGTTTTCTAGAATCCAATAACCTGTACTTGTAATAATTATTACGATGCTCTAATTGATAGTCATATTCACTTGTTCCTTGTCTGCTGGTAAATATTATGAGAATAATCTCAATAAGCCTTGTCTCGGTCTTTTGAACCTCCATGCCACGATTATCAACAGACTGTTATTGGCTCTTGTATCGACACTCTCGGTGTTTACACTCCTTTTCCCTCCTCCCCACTTCCCACATCTCTCTCTATAATCCATTCTCTATAAATAACTTCACTGCCGCTGAGTAACACCGCTCATGCTCTGCTCCAACATGGGTCTCAGCATCTGGCCAAAGGGCGTGGCGAGCACGTTTTTACTCAACGACGAAATGTCGACGGGAATATCTTTGCCCGTGAGAAACTGCGACAGCTCCTGCGTGAAGTGGTTGCAGTTGTGGTCAAACAGGTTGTACTTCTCCGGCGTGAAGTCGCTCTGAATCTCCCCAATGTACTCCTGGATCAGCTCCTCAGGCACATGGGTCTCTCCCAGATCCACCACTTTGTCTGGAATGCCGTGGTGGGTGGTTCCAGGCTGAGCCTTCTGGATTCCCGCGCCGTAGAACCACTCCACCTTGTTGTCGATGACGATGGACGTGTGCCAGATTCCGTCGACCTGGGTGCCGAGGAACTGCTGAGACATGGACTTGGCCATTCCATGCGACAGATCGTAGACGTACAGCTTGACCTTGTGTGTTTCTTCAGTCATGGTGGTTGTGGTGTTTGTGGTGGTTCAAGTCGGTTCTGCCGTGTTTGCGTTGCGGTTGTGCTTATGTTTGCAGTGGTTGGTTCCTCTGGCAGCCCGTCACCGCGTATTATACTCCCTGGCCTACAGTCCATGGTCGTGTGGCGGTGGCGGAAACTTACCTAAAGCCGATCTCTTATCTGCGGTATTACTAAGGTGGAGTTAAGATGAGGGGGAAATGATGGAGGGTTGTGGAAGGAGTGGCGAGAGGGAGCAGATCGGTCGCATGACTAATCAACACCGTTTACTGCCAGCTTGCGTGGGAACTCTGAAAATGAGCCATTACTGTCTGTTTCGTCGCCACTCGTAATTAGGTGGAGTACAGGCGTGCATCGAGGGAACGTTCCAGAAAGTCAGTGGCGATAAGTGGATTTTTGGGCAAATAGTACGATGATTTACAAAGCTCGGTCTCATTATCTTGAATTTTCTGCATTTTTCACAGTTTCTGGGCATTTTTCGCTGTTTCTACAAGACAGTAGACACTCTCAATTGAGCCATCAAACCTGCTCACCCAATCCAGAGGTTATTGCAATCCACACAGTAGAGTGAAGGACCGTAATACCCGATCGAGAACGGATAAACACCGATCCAGTACCAAAATCCTTTCAATTAGCCGTATTCAACCCACTCACCAATTTCCAGCCAAATCCCTCACCGCTTTTATTCCACACCACCTCTCTTGCTGTGTGGCAACATAGCCTTAACATGAGCCTTAACCAGTGGTAGAGACATTCAAAGCACCAAGTCATATAGCGAATGGGGCGGACGAAATGAGTCGAAAATTTGACCACACACTGAAAACACCCCCACTAACAGATCCAAACCCCTTCCTTTACTCCACCACCTCCCACCACCCCAAACCACACTACCCTCACCTCACTTCAGTCACGTGAGGTGGCAAAGTTACAGTGTACATACATCCACCCAACAGTGCACATCACCACCCGTCTCCAAAGCCATCTTCGCCCCCAATCGCAAAAATGGCCACCACCGCAGCCCCAATTCTGGCGCTGCTCGACGAACCAAACTACGATCTCAAGACGCATGCGCTCGAATCGCTCGATGAAAACATCACCCAGCTGTGGGCCGAGGTTTCCGACCACGTGTCCCAGATTGAAGAGCTCTACGAAGACAAGGACTTCCCCAAGCCCGAGCTCGCGGCCCTGGTGGCATCCAAGATCTACTACAATCTGGGCGACTACGAGTCGTCCATGAAGTTTGCTCTGGCCGCCGGCAAGCTCTTCAACTTCGATTCGGCCTCGGACTACGTCGAAACCATCGTCTCCAAGTGCATTCGAGAATACATTGAGGTGTCGCAACTACACTACGAGGACCCGTCTGCGCCCGTGCCCGACGCCCGTCTGGCGGCCGTGCTGGACCAGATGCTGCAGCGATCGTACGCCCAGGGCCATCTCAAGCTGGCTCTCGGAGTGGCGCTGGAGGCCCGACGGCTGGACATCATCACCAAGATTCTCGAGACGGCAGACACGGAGCAAACGGTCGAGCTGGTGCACTACGTGCTGGACTGCGTCGTGACCGTCGTTTCGTCGCGACGGTTCAAGGACGAGGTGCTGCTGGAGCTCAACAACGTCATTCTGGGACTCCCCCAGCCCGACTACCACGCCATCTGCAAGATCATCGTCCAGCTCAACAGCAGCGAGGGCGCATCGCGGCTGTTCAAGTCGCTGCTGGCGTCCCAGGACCCGGACTCCACGCTCATTGCGTACCAGTGCGCCTTTGACCTGGTGGCGTCCGGCTCGCAGCAGCTGCTCAACGAGGTCGCGGCCGAGTTCAAGGACAACGAGACGCTCGCCAAGATTCTGTCGGGCGTGCCCACGTGCGACTACGACCTCACGTTCCTCAACCAGAACAACAACACGGACACACAGATGCTCAACCGGACCAAAAACTCGCTGGACCCCAAGAGCTCCATGAACCACTCGGCCGTCACCTTTGCCAACGCGTTTCTGCACGCCGGCACCGCCCAGGACTCCTTCATCCGTTCCAACCTGGACTGGCTCTCCAAGGCCTCCAACTGGACAAAGCTGTCTGCCACGGCCGCACTCGGAGTCATCCACAAGGGCAACCTGTCTCAGGGTCGCCGAATCCTCGCGCCCTACCTGCCCCAGGGCGACAATGCCGCCTCCGGATCCCCCTACACCCGAGGAGGCTCTCTGTACGCCCTTGGTCTCATTTTTGCAGGCCACGGCAACGAGGTGCTGGACTACCTCCAGGAGCAGATTGAGAACACGGCTTCCGACGACGGAGGCGACGTTGTTCTCCACGGAGCGTGTTTGGGTATCGGTGTGGCCGGAATGGGCTCCGGAAAGGCCGCTATCTACGACAAGCTGCGAGACGTGCTGTTTTCGGACTCCGCCGTGGCTGGAGAGGCCGCTGGACTCGCCATGGGTCTGGTGATGCTGGGCTCCGCCGACGAGGACGCCCAGAAGGAAATGTTCCTCTACGCACACGAGACTCAGCACGAGAAGATCATCCGTGGTCTGGCTCTGGGTCTGGCGCTCGTCAACTACGCTCGAGAGGAGTCTGCCGAGCCCATGATCGAGCAGCTGCTGGCCGAGCAGGACCCCATTCTGCGGTACGGTGGTGCCTACACCATTGCGCTTGCGTACGCCGGCACGGGCAACAACAAGGCGATCCAGCGGCTGCTGCACATTGCCGTGTCCGACGCCTCGGACGACGTGCGACGGGCGGCCGTCATTTCGCTGGGTTTCATTCTCCTGCGAAACTACACCGCCGTGCCCCGAATGGTGGAGCTGCTGTCCGAGTCGCACAACCCTCATGTGCGGTACGGAACCGCTCTCGCTCTCGGCATTTCGTGTGCTGGAACCGGTCTCAAGGAGGCCGTTGAGGTCCTGGAGCCTCTGACCAAGGACCCCGCCGACTTTGTTCGACAGGGCGCTCTGGTGGCACTCTCCATGATTCTCATCCAGCAGAATGAGAAAATGTGTCCCCGAGTCAAGACGGCCCGGGAGACGTTTGCCCACGCCATTGCGTCCAAGCACGAGGATCCCATGGTCAAGTTTGGCGCTGCTCTGGCCCAGGGTATCATTGATGCTGGTGGAAGAAACGTGACCATTGCGCTTGAGAACCCTCAGACTGGCTCGCTCAACATGAAGGCCATTGTCGGTCTCGTGGTGTTTTCGCAGTTCTGGTACTGGTTCCCCTACACCCATTTCCTGTCGCTGTCGTTCAGCACCACGGCTGTGACCGGTGTCAACGAGGACCTCAAGATCCCGCAGTTTGACTTTGTCACGTCGCACAAGCCCTCCTTCTTCGGCTACCCTCCCCCTGCCGAAGAGGTGGTGGACAAGGCGCCCGAGAAGGTTGCCACCGCCGTGCTGTCTACCACAGCCCGAGCCAAGGCCCGGGCCAAGAAGAACGAGAAGGACAAGGCCGACAAGATGGAGGTGGAGGAGAAGCCCGAGGAGCCCTCCGCAGCAGCGTCTTCAACCAAGCCCGTCAAGGAGGCCAAGGTGGACGAGGACGCCGACAAGCGAATCCCCGGCCAGAAGAAGTGGCGACTCGCCAACCTGACGCGAGTGCTGCCGTCGCAGCTCAAGTACATTTCGTTCCCCGAGGAAAACCGGTTTGTGCCCATTCGAAAGTTGCATTCTGTTGGAGGCGTGGTGGTTCTGAGAGACCAGGACAAGGGCAAGGGCGGCAAGAAGCCCCAGTTCATCAAGACGGTGCGTCAGATCAACAACCCGTTCGACGACGAGGACGACGAGGCCCCTCTGCCCGAGCCCTTCAAGTACGTCGAGGAAACCGAGTAAGCATATAGGTAATGATGTTGGACAAGAGAGTGTTTAGTGAGTGTAGATGCGGCGTATATTGAGATGTAAACAGTCGTGCAACCGTAGATTGAGATGTGAACAATCGTGCAGCCGTAGTGTATGTACAACCATAGTGCTTATTGTGCGAGTACACATCATGGCTTGTATAGGAAGGTGTAGTGGAAAGAGGTGATTACAAGAGCACTTAAGGGAGGGGGCTGGCTTTTGAAGTAGAGTCAGTGGCATCTGCTGTTCGTTAATATTAAACGATTGAAGCTTCAAAATGGAGATGGCTTGAAAAGGTCTTCTGCTATGAGAACTGATACGTTGTACAGTTAGACTGAATGATTGGCGAGGGAGCTATGGGGTGATTGGCTGTCTAGAGAGCCTGGTTAGCCAGATGGAGTTCATTCAACTCACGATATGAAGCTCATTCGAATGATGCCTTGTTGTCACAACTTTTAGCACTACAAATTGATCACATATCTGGTTTGCACCTCACTGATCATTCCCTCTGGACATTGTTATGCATACACCCCTTACAGTACAAGTACTCCGTACCGCTCTTAAGGAAACAGTGCACAAGTCGGTTCAGTCAGCAGTAGCATTGAGGTCAGCAAGATCGCTGTCAACACAAAATACTCGAATGAACCAATACATGTGCCAACTGTTTCAGTGGATCCCTACAGTTGAAGTTCCCTTGGAGGTCTCTCTAAGAGACTGCCCAAAGAGAGCCTATCTATACCATGAGTGTGGCAGCGTGCGAACTACAAGACGATTCAAGTATCAGGAACACACCAGCAAGTAACTCATGGACACGACTCCAACATGCATGTCTCAATACTTGGGGTATTCCTCGATCTAACTACTGCAGTTATTAACCGTCTACACGGCGCTACCCCTACTTGCTGCTTCGTTGGTCCACCAGAGAGTGCTGATACTTGAACCTACAGAGGTATGTATCGCGCTGTCTTCGTCTACACACAGACCCTATTCTCCACTCATCGTGGCCATCTCTCTCGCTACTATCCTTCTCATGTGGCATGCATAAATTATTGTCTCTGCTAACAACGTCACCCCGTCTACTTCGCTTGTGCTAAGATAAATCGGTGTGCAAGCAGTAGCTTCACTCCTACTTGTCCTACTTGCTTCATCTGCTCTCCTGGAATCTCGAAATAGCCGGAGAAACATACTCCTCCACATATCCCTCTTCCAGCCGCCGCTTCTTGTTGTCTCGCATCCGTCGCTCCCGCTCCTGCAGCTGTTCCAGCCGCATCTGCCGCTCGTCCACCACGCCCTTCTTCTTCTTCTTCTCCAGCTCCTTGGACACCGCGGTCTCCTCGTCGGCCAGATGGGGCTGCAGCTCGGGCATGTCGTCGTCCGAGTCTTGTGCACGCTTCTTGTTGGGCTCCGTGATCTCCTCCATCTGCTGTCGAGCCGTCTTTCGTCGTCGGTCCTTGTCCATGGCGATTCGGCCAATGTCTTCGGGGTCCATGGTGATCATCTCGGGCTGCAGCTTCTGCAGCAGCGTTCGCACCTCCTCCTCTCGTCGCTGGTGGCGCGTCTGGTAGGGGTTGATCTCCAGGGCGTCGAAGTTGGCTTCTCCGGCTCCGGGGATGATGAGCGACGAAAAGCCCTCCGAGTGGCCCACGCCGAGAATATCTTCAAACGGCACAAACTGCGCGCTGCTCGTCTTCCAGTCGGGATGCATGTTGTGGCTCATGTAGGGCTGCTTGGGCCGGGGAGCAGACTGCACGTCCTTCCACACGGTGATGGTGTTTCCGTGACCCACCGACAGCAGGTTGGAGTCCGACCAGTTGACCGTCTGGGGCGCCACCTTGGTTCGGGGTAGCCGCAGCACCTCCTTGTAGGTGTTTCGGATGTCCCAGACCTTGACGGACGAGTCCGAGCCCGCGGTAGCGAGATACCGGCCGGATCGGTCGACAGAAACGTCGTTGACGGGCCCTCGATGGGCCAGCATCTTCACCAGCGGCTCGTCCACGTTGGGCGACCACATGGTGACGGTTCCGTTCGAATGGCCGAGGTTCATGATGGCATTGTAGGGGTTCTGGCACTGGGCCGTGGTGGGACCCAGACGGGTCTTGAAGGCCGCAACCTGCTTACCAATCGACACGTCCTGGTAGAAGAGCATGCTGGTCAGGCCGGACGATACCAGCAGATAGTGGTACGGAAGGAAGTCGAGGTTGCTCATCTCAACCTGCTGCTTGAGTCTGTGCACTTCGGAGCCCTGGTGGTCGTAGATGAACACGTTCTTCTTCTGCGCAACCGCAAAGTACTGGTCGTTGTGGAGCCACTGGACGGCCCGAACGGTCTCGTTCAGGTTCAGCTCAAACTGCAGCCGGCCCTCTCGCCAGTCAAAGGCCGCCACATGGCCCTTTCGGCCTCCAATCAGCAGCTTTCGGCCCGTGCGGGAAAAGTCAATGTCGTAGGGCCCAAAGTCGGGCAGCTTGAGATCGTAGGCCTTTTTCTTGGTGGAAATGTCGACCGACGCCTTGATTTCCTCCTGCGTCACCTTGTGGGTCGCCTCCATTTCGTTTTCGGCCTCCAGAAAGCCCTGTTCCTCCAACAGCAGCATCTCCGTCTTTTTGGCGGCCTCCTTGGCCTCCTGCGTGTGGCTCTCCACCCGCTTCAGGTCCTTTCGCAGCTCCTTGTTGCGGGCCGTCTTCCACGCGGGCTTCTTCTTTGGTGCTTCAGACATCTGTGTTTTTTGCTGTGTCTAGTGGTGTAGCTACTTGCACTTGGTGATGCTGTTTGACATGTTGGGCCTCGAAAAAATATTTTAAGCTTCACCACCTGCACATTGCATTGCATGATTATATAATGGTTTGGATGGGTGAAGAGTATCGTAGAGATACATCAGATGTAATCATGTGCAACGATTGAAAACGAAATTTTCACCTCCCATTGTTACATATTATCCAGTGCTTGCATATCTGTGTTTATTTCCACCCTATTGCGGCTGCATCAAACCTCAGCATCGTCACCTACCTGGGCCTACAGTACAATGCTCTTTATATTATTACAGTTAGTTGACTGTGCGGCTCTGGAATACCCTGGGACTATGATAGACAGAGAGTCCGAGGGAGTATATCTGGGGTTATTGGAGGGGGATTAAATAGCCTGTGCACCGAATGCTCAATGAGTGACCCCCGAGACTCACTCTGTAACACCTTCTACCCCAACCTCTATTAATACCTCCTCTCCTCCTTTCTTATCGGGTATCGTCAGCTGTACCAAAACAATGTTGCCTGCATAACTTCAAATTTTTTTCGCCCCAAGTGCATGAAGGCAAAATTCCGGAAGGTGAATTTTCACACGAGCACCACCACCACCTCACACTACCGTACAGAGCACAGCTACCCGCCATCTGACGCCGTCAGCCATGAACACAATTGACCAGCTGTTCGAGCAGGACTTTAACGACGACTGGAAGGACGAATCGTCGCCCCAGAGAGACGGCTCTCCCGAGCGGGCCAAACGGGCTTTGGAGACGGAGCCTGGATCGCCAGCCAAAAAGGTCAAGCTGGAAAAAGACGCCGAGGACCAGGAGATTGCGCGCATGCTGGAGCGGGATCTGGCGTACAAGTCCGAGCCCGACGACGTGAACCTCGCCACTCCCAACTCGCTGACTCCCGGATCCGAGTGCGACGATAAGGATCTCAAGAAGGACATGAAGCCCATAGAGATCATCGAGATCGAGGACGATGATGAGGAGACGAGTGTGGGTTCTGGGGACGTCAAAACGGAACTCAAGGCCGAAATCAGTCCAGTCGTATCTGAAATCAACGAATCAACCCACCTCGATTCAAGTAACCCTGCTCCTCCCACTCACCCCACTCTCCCCGTCAAAACCGAAGAGATCCATAGCTCCCCCGACTCGGGCTCTCTGCCCGAGTTTCTTGCATCGACTATGGATCTTCCACAGCCTCCCAGCTTCACGTACAGCCACATGCCGTCGTTGGCGTCGTCGGCCGCGTCGTCGGTGAGCCCTTCTCTTCCCCCATCGACTCTGCCGTCGGAAACCGAGGAGCCCGAGTCTAAGCAGAACATGGACGAGTACCTGGGCAAGATTTTCAACCTGTCGCCCGAAGACGACTTCTTTGCCACCGGCGGCAGCTCCGACAACTCGGTGACGGACTCGTTTGCGTCCGTGCGCGAGCTCAAGCAGCAGCTCATGTCGCAACACACCCTCATGACCACATACACGTCGCTCAAAGACGTGTACCAGCGGGTGTGCAAGTCGCTCAAGGAGCGCAACGCCGAAAACCGGCGACTGGCCAACCACATGAAGGTGCTGGTGGGCGTCATCGAGCAGAACAACAAGAAGATCGCCGAGGTCGAGGAGGCCAACGCCAAGCTGCAGGCCCAGACCAAGACGCTGGACAAGGAGAAAAAGGCGCTGCAGAACACCATCAAGGAGATGCACAAGTCCACCGACGGGCTGTCCAAGATCGAGCTCTTGCGACTCACCATTAATCTCAGAGACGCCGAGATTGTGCGTCTCAAGCACAAGTGCGGCGAGCTCTGATCGTTATTTATTTGCATTAAATTCATACCATATAGGCGTTGAGTTGAATCGTAGTTGAAGCGGATCACCAATAAACAGTAAGAGCTTCTGGTGTCCTTTACTCGCTGTGATCATACTGTTCAAAATGAACACTTGCTGTGCTCATACAGTCCAAGATAAAAAGTCGACTGGTCATTAACTGTGCTCGTACCGTAAGTAGCCAAAATAAAGAAGGTGCGACCCATTCGCTACGCTCATGAGCTGCAAAAAGAAAAAGATTACAGCACCCAGGATTCTCGTATGGTCTCCCACTACAATACTAACTAGGCTCTCTGGTGCTTGACTATGGCTGATCGGACGGGAAGCCGTATTTTCACCAGGATATGGCCGTAACCGAGAAGGTCGTACCCGGAATCGAACCGGGGTTACTGGAAATCGAAGAAAGCTTCAGAATCCAAGGTGATAACCGCTACACTATACAACCTGTGCTAAAATCCGGATTTCTAGACTATATAACCTCGAAAAAGCATTTTTGAAATTTTTTCATCGAATGGAACAGTTTAAAGACTTTTAAATGGTACCAGTGGAAAGCCACTGGTGTTCTATGTCATCTTAAGTTAATGCACTCTATATCTACGTTGTATATCTGTTAAAATTGAAATTGTTAACTATATCCTAGAAGGGCAAGAAGTATGGGTCCACAAGGGCAAGAATCGGAAACTAAAAAGAGTGAATAAATAGTTGGTTGGAAGTCTTACTCCTTGGTGGCGCCAATGGTGAACTTCTGGGGCTTGTCGCAGGCGTACTTGCCGTTGTAGACGTAGACAACCTGGCCGCCGTGGAGAGGGTCGTCAGTGGAGTCACAAGAGTAGAACTCCTTGGTGCCGTAAGAAGAGAACTCCTTGACGGATCCGTCACCGGAGAAGCCCCAGCCACCGTTGTAGCCCTGGCCGACGGGGGCGGGGTGCTCGTTGAGGACCAGCTGGCCGTTGTCAGCGACAAAGAGCTCCTTGGGGTCCTGGCCGTCAGAGACGACGTTGGCAAGGGCGTTTCCGACAGACTCGACCTTGAAGTAGGAGTAGCCCTGGTCGAGGCCGTAGACAACGTTCTCGCCTCGGACCTGGAGAGGCTTCATGCCAGAGACACCGGCTCCGGGGAAGATGTTAAGGGAGTAGGTGTCGTTCTTGTTATCCTTGTTGTTGTCCTTGTTGTTGTTGTTGTTGTTGTTGTTGGAGTCAGCCTGCTCACCGCAAGCAACGGGGGCAGCAATGGCAGCAGTAGCGGCAGTGAGGATGGCAAGAGTCTTGAAAAGCATTGTGAGAGTGGATGTGTTTGGTTGGTAGTTGTGAAACTGGAAGTTGTTGTTTGATGTAGAACTGAGAGGGGAGGAGGGGGGGTTTATATATTGTAATCTGGGGAGTTTCTGTTTGCCTCCACGAGCTTCCAGACTGCAACCAAAGAGCAACTGAGCAACCGTTTCTACGTCATGCTGAGTGAGGTTTCGCTTAAGTCTTCCCTGCGTTTCAGATGCATGTAGAGTACCGGTTGTGGCGGAAGATGAGACATTTAATGCGCGAAAAAGACATGGTGGGGTGGAGACGAGTCGGGCGCGTAGATTGGTGGTGTCAAATTGATTGATTTCCGCCCACAAATGCCTCTACACGTCTATATTCCTTCGTCACACACCCTGGTGCTAAAGATCGAGGGTGTTAAAGTTGGTGCAAAAATAGCACCGTTGAGCTAACCCACGTCATCGTACAGCCAGACGGCACCGAGTGTGGGGGCCCTGGTAAAGACGAGAGACGATCGGGGATATTAATAGAAAGTTTGCAAAGTTTTAAAACGACCGTCATGGAGATCCGGGGATGGAGATCTGTAGTTTTTCAGGCGAATACGATGATGTGAGGGGTGGCAGTATAGTTGGAATCGGTGTGACGCAACACCGCCAAAAATGGCTGCCATTTCTAGCCCCATTAACGCACAACTACCCCAATCAAACGCCCCCGCCCCGCAACGCCTTGAGAAATTTACCATATTACCGTGCGTTAGGTTTACACGGCATCACCTTTAAACCACCTGGTTATTCAGCTCCTACTCCGTGGGGGTGTGCGGAGGACGTTATCTACTGTGAGGGACTGGTAAGACACGAGCATTGTACAATGCGACCAGGCGAGACACTTGGCGTTCCAATCCATTTCATGATCTCTCAATAACTCATCAGTATACTACTCATTCAATAAACACACCACAATTGCATCACTGTACAGATTGATAATTGGCATTTATACATGACAACCTTTGCAGCAACCAATGGTCTTCAATTGAGCGCCACCTGTCCACGGATCACATGAGCTCCGCAAGGCTGTCTGGGTTTTCCAGCGTCGCATTAGCAAGTCTGGCTTCTCTGTAGGTCTTGGCATCGATCGGACGGAGAAGAGGTGCAGAAGTGGGCGTATAGTAGAAGTGCAGCAAAGTGGACGGTACTGGTACAACAGAAGTGAGCGTTACGACAGATGTTAGCGTTACAACAGAAGTGAGCGATATAATTGGTTGGTTCTATACAATACAGTTGAAGAGCACTAACCACTACCAAGGCATATCCAGGAACGGTACCTTTACACTCATCTATTAATACTCCACAGAACAGTCCAGAAAGATACACTAAGAAACGGAGAGTTATACTAAAGATAGACCCGTCCGATGCCTCCGTAAAGGTAAGTCTTGACAGAGTTGTGTTCGGAGTGTTCAGAGTATTCAGAGTTGGGTTCAAAGTTGTGCTCAGAGTGGGTTCGGAGTGCAGAGAGTGTTCAAAGTTGAGCTCAGTTGGACTCGAAGTTGTGGGGGGATCAGTTGACCGACCTCAATGTGGTCTGCGCAGTCCATTGGGGGTGTTCACAAATTCGGCTATTGAAGACAAAGTATTTGACTCGGGATGCTCCAGGTTACGTAGATGTTCGTGGTAGCGACGGCTATTGAAAGACAAGCCGGTAGCTTCGGAATTTTTGCTGATTGTACGGGCACTTTCTTACTGTAGGACATGATGTGCCAATTCTCAAGACTTCATCAAGTGGTCAACCCTCGACTGACTAAACTCTCAACAGCGGTTTCACTATTCTTAATCTGGTGATCAAAGGCAGCCCGTGTTCTCAATTGTACAGGCTTGTAATTCTATAGCACCCCTTAAAACTCGCTAGTGTCAGTTGAAAGTATTAATAGAAGAACTTGAATCCTTAAGTTGTCTCACTTCCCTTCTCCAACTCGTGATTCATAGTTGAGAGCACATGCTATTTGATTTGGCCTCTCTTGTGCATTTCCCTGTCCTCAAGTTTGGATCCACAGCACACTTTGAAACTGTTTCATTCTTCTGCGTTCTCATGACCACTCACCCCCTCTAACTCGTTTAACACGGTCAAGTGTACCACACTTGTAGAATCAGCTTGATCGCGCTGTCTTTGTACTCGGTACCTCGATTACCTCCCTCCACACACTCTCTCTCTTCAGTACCAGTAGCTTACACAGGCATGGCTGAATGTATTCGCACCATGATCAGTAGGATGCATTTGATTCGTCTGAGAACATTAACAATGGGACGTAGGAACAGTTCGATGCCGTCTATCACTGTCGACTTAGTCCCTGCAAACAATTGCATCCCTCCTTCTTGTCTCCTTGTCTAATCCACACTCCAACTTGAACGAATACACACCTATACAACCAGCTCAATGCGTCTGTTTTGTAAACCACCGAGGAACCCCCCTCTCCCCCTCATTCGTTAATCACGGTTGAATGTATTTACATCTATAAAATTAGTTGAATCTCTTAGTCTTGTCTTTGTCTTAGTTAAATCGTCCCTCAGCACCACCTAATACAGCAGTCGAGTGGAGATCTTGAAGGGAGTCTGCTCGAGCTTCTCGTACAGCGTCTTGATGTCGGCCTGGTCCACGTCGGCGATATCCGCCATGAGGTAGGCAATGTCGCCACGCGACTCGGAGTACTGCTTCTCAATGTTGTGCGAGGCGAAAATCTCGTTGACCGACAGCAGCACACCGGGCACGTTCTTGTGGACGTACAGAATTCGCACGTGGTCATGCTGGGCGGCGTGGTTCACGACGTTGAGGTTCACCTCGGGGAAGTTGACGGCTCCGATGGAAGAACCCTCGTTGATGTACTTGGTGAGCGCGGTGCCGACCTCGATACCAATGGCGGACTGAGCCTCCTCGGTGGAGCCTCCGATATGGGGCGACATGATGAGGTTGGGGAGGGTGATGAGATCGTTGGTCCACTCGTTGAGGTGGGATCCGAACTCGTTGGAGCCGTTCTTGGCGGGCTCCTTGGGGAAGACGTCGACAGCGGCTCCAGCAAGCTTGCCGGACTTCATGGCGGCAATGAGCTCGGGAATGTCAATGACCTTGCCTCGGGCGTTGTTAATCAGGTACGAGCCGTTCTTCATGCCGTCAAACTGGGCCTTGGACATGAGGTTCATGGTTTCGGGCAGCTCGGGCACGTGCAGCGACACGTAGTCGGCCTGGGCGAGCAGCTCGGCGAGGGTAGGGACCTGCTTGGCGGTTCCCAGACCCATGATCATGATGACATCGTAGTAGATGACGTTCATGCCCATGGACTCGGCCAGAACCGACAGCTGCGAACCAATGTGGCCGTAGCCCACAATGCCGAGAGTCTTGCCTCGGATCTCCCAGCACTTGGAGGAGACCTTGTTCCAGGTGCCGGCGTGCATCTCGATGTTTCGGTCGCCCAGCTGTCGCGACAGCATGATGATTTCGCAGATGACGAGCTCGGCCACGGACCGCGAGTTGGAAAACGGCGAGTTGAAGACGGCAATACCGTTGTTGGCGGCGTACTCGAGATCGACCTGGTTGGTGCCGATACAGAAGCAGCCGATGGCAATGAGGTTCTTGGCCTCCTTGAGCACCTTGGCGCTGAGCTTGGTCTTGGATCGAATGCCAATCACCTGCACGTCCTGGATCTTCTCCAGCAGCTCTTCCTCGCCCAGCGACAACTTGAGCGTCTCGACCTGGTAGCCCTGGCCCTCGAGAATCTCAATGGCCGTCTGGTTGATGTTCTCCAGCAGCAGAATCTTGATGTCGCCGGTGGAAAACGGCTTGAGCTTGTTGGTTCGAGCGGCGGTGTACGAGTACCGTCGCTGTCGAGGCTTGCCCTGGAACGAGCCCGAAACGGGCGATCCGAACGATGTGATGGGCGACGACGAGACGGACACCTCGTTTTCGTTCACGGGAATGTTGACTGCAGACATGGCGAGATTGGTGGTGGTGGTGGTGGAGATAATGTCTACCGGTTCATGTGCGACAATGCACCTTTTATCACCCTCGAATTAGGTTCGAAATTTTGTTCCTCCTATGACGCATCCATTTCATGCAGTCACGTGGAGAATGGTGAGAAGGCAACAAAACTGTCTGAGATTCAGGTGTCTGTGGATTTACTACAAGTGCAAGAGCCCACACCGCTTGCTACTTGCCCGCTGACTAATAACTACACCCACTTTTATCCATAAATAATCAATTCACTCTACTTGTCGAAACTGTGGCTGTGGCTGATGCGTGGCTAACTCGCTCACAGAAGACAGACGTTAGCCCCGTTCCCAGGCAGAAAAGGTTTCCAAAATTTCGTCTTTGAATTTGGTGCCTGGTCTGAGTCACGCAAGACGGTTATGGTCTCAGTGTGGAGAGTTGGAAGATGACTGTGTTAGTGGATGAGGGGGTGGGATGTGACACAAAAGCAATCTACAAGAACAAGTAGACGATTTGTGCCAATATTGCTTGCTCTCTCAATCATCATTCACCAGACCTTCCGTCACCTTCTCCATAGTTTACGCCACACTGCAGCAAACTTAAGACATGACTCGGAGGTGTGTGAAGAGAGAAGTGCTGAGTTGAACCTGTGCACGTATGAACTGGTATATCTTCCGTCTGCAATACCCACGCAACACGTTAACCGTTCTGTATCTTCCAAAACTCACTGTTGATAATCTGATGAAGTCGATACTTGGGAGTGGGCTCTGGCTGGATGATCATCATTGTGGTGGATGTGTGTATGTTGTAGTTGTGCTGTAGTGACTCTATCCATGTCACTCAGTCGCTCTATATAAACACCAGAACCCCGTTGCTGCTCCTCTTCTCTCGCGCCTCATCTCTCTCGCTTTGGTCCACGTCAATAGAAGGCCTCGCTCCCATACATGTGGCATGTGCTCTGATTCCGGGTCTGCGTGCATTGACGGGCCTGATTGGGGAGCTCTGAAACGGCCCTATTGGGGATTCCGCGTCATTTGAGAGGATGAAATTGCACAGCAAGTGCGTGTCGTGGTTTTTGTGGCATGTAAGGGCCAGTTACTAGACCCCACTTTCCCGATCACAGCACCTCAATAGTTTCGCACCAGTGTAAAAGCTCACTTCCACTCAAAGTTAATGCGGCTTCCCGGGGTCTGAAAAGTGCAGCCAAGGAATAGGTACCCGGGTAGAGATGTATAGAACGGGTAAGAGAGAGCTTTTTGCAGATTTTAAGCCGGAAATCAAATACGCGGATGATCCTGAGTCTCCCGCTTCAATTGCGGCGTTGATAGCTCTCCAACTTCACCAGTTAACCACGTCTTCAGCTCAGATTAAACATCGCCGGTTTGGGCTCTGCCACAAATCTTGCCAAGGAGATCGAGCGAAGTGGGTGCGATACGATACGGCACGACAGTCAGATGAGACGTGAGCGAGTGACGTGTGCGAGTGACGGTGGTGATTTGCTGCACGAAATTGAGCTGTGTCTGGTGATTCTGGGCATTCCTATGGTAATGGTGGCTTCTTTCACCGTCTTTCGAACTTGGGGTGTCACTTTACTAGACTAAATCAATTGGTTGAAGTTTAGTTAGGAAAAAAATCCTGCTGGGGGTCCTAATTCGGTATTGCTGAGGTGCCAGAGAGAGACTGATAAGATGAGGATATTAAGAGTATACGACTTATCAACTATTCTAAAGTCAAAAATATGCCCTCTCTTACAAAAACACCAAGTTATCTCAACTTCCATCACCCACAAAAATTAAGACTACTTGAGATTATACTTGAGGTAGACTTACCCAGACCACCCCAACATAAGACACCTCAGAACTATTCCTCTGAAATTATGACACCGTGAATGTCATGCCGTTCTCTGGACAACATATAAACACGCCTCCTTCCCTCTTCTTCCCTCTTCTACCGCCTTCACGAATGCCCTTCTTCCCACCTCCAACCCCCGCCTCAATTGGATAAAGTTGCACATCGCTTGAGAGACGTCTGCTGCGTCTCTAGACCCATCTCCCCCATCTCTCACCCAACAGCATGTGGAAACGGATTTCCGGGTGGCGACAGTTTTCCTCGGCCGCGTCGCGGTCGGCCCGCTACAATTCGTTCCAGGGCTCACGCAACCAGGGTCCTTTTCCCGTCCGAATCCAGTGGAACCGCACCACCACCAAGATTGCCGCCGGCGTGGGCGTTCTGGGCGTGGCCTTCTACGTCACGCATCTGGAAAAGGCGCCCGTCACGGGCCGCACGCGGTTCATGTGCATTTCCGAGTCGCTGGAGCGCCAGATTGGCGACTCGGAGTTTGAGCAGCAGCTGCAGGAGTTCAAGCCGTACCTGCTGCCCGACAACTCCGCCACGGTCCAGCGGGTCAAGCGCATCATGAAGCGCATCATCGCCGTGTCGGACATCAAGGACCTGGACTGGCGCGTCTTTGTGGTCGACAAGCCGGGAATGCCGCCCAACGCCTTTGTCATGCCCAACGGCAAGGTGTTTGTCTTCTCGTCCATTCTGCCCATTTGCGGCGACGACGACGGTCTGGCGACTGTGTTGGCGCACGAAACGGCCCATCAGGTCGCCCGACACACGGCCGAAAAGCTGTCATGGGCGCCCATTTACATGCTGGTGGGCTTTGCGCTGTACGCCGTGACCGGATCGGACGCCTTCAACCGGTTCATCGTCTCGTCGCTCATGGAAAAACCGTCCAGTCGACACATGGAGACGGAGGCGGACTACATTGGGCTGATGATGATGTCCAAGGCGTGCTTCAATCCTCATGCTGCTGTGGGACTCTGGGAACGTATGCTCAAGGCTGAGGGCAATAATGCACTCATGAGCAAGATGCAGTTTTTGTCCACACATCCGTCGTCCGAGCGACGAATCGAGAATATGATCAAATGGCAGCCGGAGGCCGAGGAGGAGAGACGAAAGGCGGGATGTGATGAACATGATCATTGGAGTGGTTTTCAGGGGTTGTCCAGACACTTTTAAGGCAGTGACAGGATTGACAGTGACAGGCCGAAGGTCTCGAACGGACCTGAAGGGCGTTTTCGAGAACTCGGAACCAATCCTGAATCAATGGACAGTGTTCCTGGGTTGCAACTGACGGCAGTTTCAAGCTACCACATGTGTCTCAGCTACTCCGTATAAACACGAACCGAATAGCCTCAGAGGCTTGTATATAAGAATAGATAGATGTTAGACGTGTGGGAGAGTAAGCGGACAAGATGTTATTTTATACAGTCTAACCGGGTGTTTGACGGTGAACTCGTAAGATGCTTATCAGTCAAGATAATTACTTGTACCACACATGCTAGGTACAAGGGTACAAGGACGGCTTAGATGTTTACTATAGATGGCAAGAACTCATCCATAAGAACTCCCCGTTGACTGGATACAATACTGTATATACAGATGGATCGTAGTACATACTTGTACGCTAGCCAGCTTCTATAGTAACTAGTAATGACCTCACTTCATTACCAACTTGACCGATTTCACAATCACAGCTTAGATACTCCTATCTATTCAGCCGCACCGTCGCGCAGTTTACAAGCACTCCGAAGGCACTGTTTACCAGGGGCACAACGGTGTCTCAAGTGCACTGGTTCCATGCACAGCTGCCGGTGGAAGATGGCATATATACGAGCCGAGACAGTTATACGAAATGACTGTTTCAGGTTGTTTTCGAAGAAGAACAATGAGGGATTATTGTATATGGAAGGGGGATGGCTTGAACAGTATCTGGTTGTATGGGAAGCATAAAGTGGGCTGTTGTAGAGAAGACGTTGACAGCTCGAGCCTGCTGAAGTCTACCCGTCTAACGCTGCAGTATACAGCTGATACCGTTAAATGACGCTGCAAGAGGCTGATCTTCGTACCCGTTCTTCACGTGCCACGATCTGAAGCGAGACCTCAATGTACGAGCATTGTATGTATAGTTTCGCAGATCGGTAATAACTACCGTAATCACTTACTGTTCATCCGAAAGTAGCCGACTCGATCACGTTCACGTCGCACGGACTAAATGAGACGTCTCACGCTAATGCGCACCGAACGTTGTGTCCGGCTAGTTACGGCTTAACAGGCAAGGTCACATTACCTGTGGAGTAGCAAGTCATGTTACGTTTCAGAATGGGGCTGTCGTTCATGAAGGAAATGGGCTCTCGGAATGTACGGCTCTTTTTCAGTTACTTTTAATTATCGTACGGAGTACCTGAACCCGGTACTTTCTACCCATTCCTTTATCTGTCCCCCCCGAACCTCGGTAAAGTTGCTATCCACGGTCTCAAACGTCTCTCTCAAAGAGGAAGAGATGGACGTGAGCAAAGTTGGCGTGGTTCGAATCCGTCGCACGGTGCTTTTGCCAGCTAAGACACGCTAGTCTGGAGAGTGCACTTGTAGCTATATATACTGTTTCTGTCCCTGTCGGTGTCGGACAATACAGTGCATTCAACATCGGGTTCAGCAAGTGTAACCACGATACGGCAAGAACACAAGCAACAACACAGCAACAAACACAACACCGTAATCACTCAAATCGGTACATTACAACCCATACTCCTGCGTGCACTCCGCAGTGCTAGCTAGTCTCTCTCAACAACCACTTGCTCACTCACTAGCCCTCACTAGCCCTCACTCACTAGTCACGATACCGGTAATTACAGCTCGCAACCTGCACCCATAAAGCACTCCCGACCAGCCCAAATTCAATTTTCGTGGGCCGGTTAGAAAGGGGATAGAGCATACAAGTGGGTGAATAGGTGCCCGATTTGGAAAAATCAAGTCATAGATTGGTCCGGCAGCCCCCCAAAAATCATAAAAACGTCTTCATCACCAAAAAAACCCGCTCCAGACACACATTTGACCGACTCATTTCAAACCCCCTCGTGCCCCCCTACATGCATAATCATGTTCGCCTCCAGAGTTTCGGAAGCAAGAAGCACCAACCTTATCCGGCCTACGCTGCGGTCGCACATCCACTTTTTTTTCGCCTTCATCGCCGCCACAATCCACCAACTGCTGCTCATGCTCTACCAACTGCTCGGCGACGGCTATCTGAAATCGTTTGTCGACTCGGGCATCACTCTGGCCCAACAGTCGGGGCTTTCGGGCATCGTCAACGCCCTGACGTCCGAGGCCAAGCTGCGGATCGATAAACGCAGCATCATCAAAAAGCTGCTGGAGGACCAGGAAAACGCCGAGTCGTACTTCGACTGGCTCAAGGCGTCCAGCGAGCTCGACTACCTGCTGGGAAACCAGGAATGGAAGGAACGAGACGAGTGCCCGGCTTACGACTACGAATACGTGCGACTACGATTGGACGAACTGCGACACGCACGAACCAACAACGATACCTCGCGGCTGCTCTATCTCGTAAGAACAACCTGGAGCAGAAACCTCGGCAACCTCGGCGACGTCAAGCTCTACCATAATTCTTTCACCGGAACCAAGAGACTCATTGAAGACTACATTCTGGAGTGCGAACTGGCTCTTAATGCTTTGTTGGCTGCTGGAAACGGAAACGACAAAATCCCCGACCAGGAACTGCTCACGGAGCTGCTCAACACCCGAAAGGCGTTTGGAAGAACAGCTCTCTTGCTGTCTGGAGGAGGATGTTTGGGTCTTCTTCATACTGGAGTTCTGCAGGCTCTATCAGACACATCACTCCTACCTCACGTCATCTCGGGCTCGTCGGCCGGCTCCATCATGGCCGCGGGACTGTGCATCCACAAGGACGAGGAGCACGAGGCGTTCATTTCCGAGCTCATGGAGAAGGATTTCGACATTTTCGAGGAGTCCGGAAACGAAGACACGGTGCTGGAACGGGTGTCGCGAATGCTCAAACACGGCTCGCTGCTAGACAACAGATACATGCAGGACACGATGCGCGATCTCTTCGGCGACATGACGTTTCTGGAGGCCTACAATCGAACCCGACGGATTCTCAATGTGACCGTTTCGTCGGCAGGAGTCTACGAGATGCCCCGTCTGCTCAACTACCTGACAGCCCCCAACGTCCTCATTTGGTCGGCTGTTTGCGCCTCTTGCTCGGTGCCTCTCATTTTCAACGCCTACACTCTGTTGGAGAAGGAGCCCAAGACAGGAGCGATTCAGACGTGGAACGCCTCATCTCTGCGGTTCATTGACGGCTCGGTCTACGCAGATGTGCCCA
Organism: Yarrowia osloensis; assembly: GCA_900519015.1. Classification (NCBI taxonomy): domain Eukaryota; kingdom Fungi; phylum Ascomycota; class Dipodascomycetes; order Dipodascales; genus Yarrowia; species Yarrowia osloensis. The sequence goes on from ULGU01000003.1 coordinate 1,476,321, forward strand.
TTGCGCGTCTGTCGGAAATGTTCAACGTAAACCATTTCATCGTGTCCCAGGTGAACCCCCATGTGGCCCCCTTCCTCAAGCTCACGGAAGACAAGGCCAACCCGGACTCGATCGACGAAATCTACACGCTCAAGCTGTGGCACAACTTCAAAACACTGGTCACGGACGAGGTCATGCACCAGCTGCAGGTGCTCTACGAGTTTGGCATCTTCAAGAACCTGTGCTCCAAAATGGGCGGTGTATTGTCGCAGCGATACAAGGGCGACATCACCATCTTGCCCCAGGTGCATCTCTCGGAGCTCCCGGGAATTCTTACTAACCCCACCGCCGCATACATGAAGGATACCAACCGACGAGGAGCCCAGGCGACCTATCGAAAGATCTCGCTCATTCGAAATCATTGTGCCATTGAGTTGGCTCTAGATCGAGCTATCCACGAGCTCAAGGCCCGCATGCTCCCCTCCAAGCTGGGATCCGGCCGAACCTCCCCCCAGGGCACCTTCAAGCATTCGCAGTCGTCCAACCAGATTTCTGCGCTCAAACCGCCCTCTCGGCACATGTCGGCTTCTTCGGCAACCACAACACACACGCGACTGCGCAACCGCAAGTCGTTTTCGCACGCACGAATCAAAAGTGACGCTGCCGCTGTGTTTGACAAGGAGCCGCCTCTTCACGAGACGCCCAAATCGTCGCCCCAAAGTTCTCACGTTAACTTGCACAGATCTGCCAGCGAGAGATCCAGACGGCCCAAGTCTGCATTCAACCTGGGCTCACTGCCAACCTCTCCACTGCATCATCCGCATCTGACCCATTCCGTGTCTGCTGGAGGAGCCAACCAGCCGCCTCTGTACAATCCTGGCCGAGGCTCCGTGTCTCAAAACACGTCTCCAGGTACCAAAAGCTCGGGCGGTGCGGCTCCGTCGTACTTTGAAGGAGCCAACAACGTGCGCTTCCACTGGGACAGCGACGACGACGACGTGCGCGAGACGGAGTTTCTCAACAACGTGTCGTCGTCGTCTTCTAGACGAGTGTCGCCCGTTCAGAGCCGTCGTGCCAGTGTCGACGGGCTCAGAAACTCGACCGTGTCCACAGCCACCAGTGCCACGGAAGGGTCCATGTCCAGCCGACCGTCGCGCGCGTGGGAGAGCATTTCCCAGCTGTTTGAAGGGGACGAGAATTGCTCGGACTCGTGCTGACCTGGGAGTGACTAACATTGTTATATAGAGAGTATCGATATCGATATTAATACATTTGACGACATTACAAGAGACATGAGAGTAGTAAATTTGACAAGATATGGAGACAGTCGAAGGCAGGAGTGGTGTACAAAATCTGAAGTGTGCTGTTTCTGAGCAAGGTAGAATGTTAAGCCTTGAAGGATAGTAACGGGAACTTGCACATACTACTTGTACCGGAGGTGAATTAATAGCAGAGTGTTTTAGATCGAATGGTATTGTATGATGAACGTCAACGAGTCGTCACTGCATTAGTCCCTTGCTTTATAGACGGTTAAACATTGATAACTTCTCCATCAATATGCTCTCTCTGCATCACAACATGCTCTTTACTAAAGTTCAACCGAGTGAGTAAGTTTAGTTGGTGTCGAGTGTCGTGATCACATGGTCCAAAGTGCACGGATGATGGTCTGGTAAACAGACAGAGACTCGGATGGAGTTCCAGCAACGGCTTTATAGACACCTAGCACTCTTATAGAGTAGCCGTCTCTCATTTAACCCTTCTACAGAGTCTGCCGTTTTGTTTTGCCAAATAGCCTCCCAAATTACCCAACCGGGAATCGAACCTAGGCGTGAAAAAACTCCACCCTCTTGATGCATCATCGCGCCCAGATCATCTCTCCACACACACACAAAAAATGCTGCGAACCCGTGCCTTTTCCACCTCGGCGCGAGTGCTGAGTTACATTGGAAAGCAGCCCATTCTCGTCCCCGAGACGGTCAAGCTGCAGATCTCGCCCACCGAGGTTGTGGTGGAGGGCCCCCTGGGACGAGTCCAGATGGCCAAGCCCTCGTTTGTCAGCATCACATCTGCTCCGGACACCATGAGCTCCGGTTCCGTGCTGTCTGTGACTGTTCAAGACGCCAAGGAGAAGAAGCAGCGGGCCATGTGGGGCACCATCCGGGGTCTCATCAACAACCATGTTGCCGGAGTCACTGACGGCCATGTCGCTCTGCTGACTCTGGTTGGAACCGGATACCGAGCCGGAGTCGAGAAGGACGCCCACACTGGAGCTCCCATTGTCTCTGTTCGATGCGGTTTCTCTCACCCCGTCAACTTTGTCATTCCTGCCGGCATCGAGGTGACCACACCCATCCCCACCCGAATTCTCATCAAGGGCGCCGACAAGCAGCAGGTGAAGCTGTTTGGCGCCTCGATTCGACTCAAGCGGCCCCCGGAGCCTTACAAGGGCAAGGGCATCTACCTCGACGACGAGACCATCACCCGAAAGACCACCAAGGTGAAATAAATGTAAATAGATTGGTTATTAAAAGATTTGATTGGACGAGTGGGGAGAGGATTGTGAGGTGTGCGTTGCGTACTGCCAACTACACGTGCAGTTCTCGTCTGTGTAGCTCACTCAGATATTGTAGATCTCAGAAGAGCAGACGCTGATTAGACTACAATAGCTTTAGAGGAGCTCTCAACAGGAAGTTGATACCAGACGTAAACTGGGGAGAGTGATACACACCAACTCGCCCTGTCACGCTGATTCGAATGATACCATTCAATCGGTCTCTTGTAGCATAGAGGTGCACTAGACATGTTGGTGTGAAGTTCAAAGAACTAAAGCTGGGTATAGCATCTCGTAATCGGTCAAAATTCATTGTACAGTGATTGTACGGAGTACTTGAAGGTATCTATTACCACCGGGACCTGCAGCGATTCTCAAAACCAATAGTCTACAAGTACTCTACATTCAAAACCACCTCGTTAATCTGGTCTTAGAGACTGTAACCACTTGAGAATTGCACTGCCAGTGTTCTCGATGACTGTTACGAACTCCGTAAGACAATAAGCCAACACTTCAACTTGCAGTAGCATTACCAACAATAGTCGATGAAAGAGTTGCCACATTCATCCAAACCATCGCTCCTCCACCACCATCCAACTACATTCTACACTCTTGCTCAACTCAAACAGGCTAGTAATTCTATGTACATAAGCTGGATGGGCGGTCAGACGGTCATAAACTCGTCTGCTCACTCCACCCTGGGTCAACGTCGCTCCCGCTAGTTGACAAGATGCTCCTCCTCGTCGATAATAAGAGGATCGATGAGCGAGTCGGCGAGGTTGACAACTCGTCCATCGGGGAACGTCAGAGACCACTCCAGGACTCGGAACTTCTCTCGGCCGGACGCTCGTCGCGAGTTGAAATGCATGACGGCCTCGGCCTTGTTGCCCTTGACGGGGAACGAAAAGTCGACCTTTCCAACCAGGGGTCGAATGGTGCCAGACACCCAAGTGTAAGCACTGGCAAAACGAATGCCCGAGCCCAGCTCCTCGTTAGCCAAAGGCGACTTTCGCAGCGTGTACATGCACGACGAGACCTGGGACGACGACATCTTCTCGTAGTTGAAGGAGAAGGCCAGAGACACGGTCATGATGGCGACAAAGAGGCCAAAACCGGCCCACCGACGCATCTTGTGGCTGGTGATGTTGGGCAGCTCCGTGTCGACTGTGACGGGCGCATTGGGCACTTTTTCGGTCGTGAAAGGCTCGAAAGTGTGTCCCTCGTAGCGTCGCAGGTTGCGGTCTTCGGGCAGCAGCTTTTCGTCGTCCTTTTTGGCGTCGGAAGACTGCTGGTGGAGCCACAGGCGGCTGGTTGTGGACAGAGGCCGGGCGACGGAGAGAGGTCGCAGCAACGACGGCAGAGCTCGCTGGGGACGCAAAAGTCGAAGCATTGTTGTGAGGTGGTATAGGTGCTCTGATATTGCAAGCACGATGATTGTAATAGTATATTTGCTTTTATAGTTTGAAGGTGAGATGTGAGAGCGAGTGGGATTGATTGAGAGCAACTGGTGGGGGTTGAAGTGAGTGGTTATTTGAGATTAGTAGGCAGTTGTGAGCTCTGGCTTTTTTCCCCTTTCTCATTACTTCGGTGGAGAGTCTTGTTCCAAAGCCATGTCTTCAATCTTGAGTCGAACATCTCCTAACAAATTACAGTTTCCTTACTGTACGAATACTGATCGAACCCTTGAATAAGCTCTCCCATTCAGCATCGTAACGCAGGAATAAAACGACTTTAAGCCAGAGTGAAAGTTATACTGAGTGCGACCTAGAGTCTTACCAACATCGTCAATATTGGTCATAATCGGAAATAAAAAACTCGAATCATTTCCCCTCGTCCAACATACTCACCATACATCATTTCAGCTATTTCCGTCCACTCAAACCACCCGTAACCTCCCCCCAAGTTCACCTCCCAAATCCACTCCCAAATCTTCCCACCACCACTTACCCTACCGTGAAATTTCCAAGATTTTGACGGTGCAGAACCAGCTTCACGATCCGAACCCACTACCAAAATGCTGCCTCGACTCCGTCTCATGGCAGAGGCCTCTCCCGTGCGCGTGTTCAGCCGCGGCGTGGCCCAGCTCATTTCGCCCAACGCCAACGTGCCTGCTGCCGAGGCTCCTGCCCGAAACAACTCGCCTGCCGCCGCCTACGCTCGAAAGCAGCTGGTTTCTCGAACCGGCGCTCTGGCGTTCAAGCGAGGCATGATCTCGTGGTACGACGAGAACGGCGTGCACATGCCGGCCACGGTGCTGGAGATTGATCTGTGCCAGGTCGTTGGACACAAGACCGAGGAGCAGCACGGATACAACGCAGTCCAGGTCGGAATGGGTCACCGAAACAAGGCGCTGCAGAAGATGAACAAGAGCAAGCTCGGCCAGTTTTCGGCCGCCACCGTCAACCCCAAGGAGTCCGTCGCCGAGTTCCGAATTCGAGGCACTGAAGGTCTTCTGCCCGTCACCACCGAGATCACCGCAGCCCACTTCAAGGTCGGCCAGTACGTGGACGTGCAGGCCACCTCCAAGGGTAAGGGATTCTCGGGTGTCATGAAGCGACACGGCTTCTCTGGTCTCCCCGCGTCCCATGGTGTGTCGCTCAAGCATCGATCCGGAGGAACCACCGGTCAGAATACCGATCCCGGACGAGTGTTCCCCGGACGAAAAATGGCCGGAAACATGGGCAACGACACGGTGACGCTCAAGAACCAAAAGGTGCTGTCCGTGGACGAGGCCACCGGCATCGTCATCATCAAGGGCATGGTCCCGGGCTCCAAGGGCAAGATTGTCAAGCTCAGCGACGCCCGAAACATGTACGGCGTCGCCGCCCATGATATCAAGTCCAGACTCGGTCCTCTGGTCCCCGAATAAATGTATATAGATCGCATAGTGCAATAACCCAAAGGGGATGATAGTGGTTGTGGGGTGGAGAGTGTAGCCAGTGAAAATACCAACACCTGTGCTTGTAGAGTAAGTACTTGACATTGTAAACGAAAGACTTTGGAACTCGACCAAGTGGTCTCGATGGAACCAACTCATTCAAGTGGATCTGGATTCGAAGTCCGTGTCTTCGTAGGACTTACCGTTTACATTCTGTCTGTTGTCAAGAAGCAGATGTTTTGTTAGAGTGCACTTTAGATGAGCTGTGCAAGCTATCCTCACGAGATGTGTTACTACCGATATAAACGTCCCATTTCACAGCTCTCAAGTGGACGTCGTCTTACCTATTATACATACTGCCCTTCCCACAGTATGTCATCTTCTACTCACTGTACACTCCGTCTTGTTGCGAACCTCAAGAGTACGTCTTCTGTTCACTACGCACCCTGTCTTGTCACACCATAAGAGCATGTTCTCTTCACCTTCACACCGTCTCGTTGCAGATCTCGAGATCGTGGATTTTCTTCTGTACATTTCAATCCTCAAGAGCTCGTCCCCAGATCCCTCCACTCCAACATTGTCAATAAAAAATGTATTAATACAGGTCTAAGCCTTGGCTTCATCCTCAGCCTTGGTCTCATTCTCAGCCGTCTCAACCTCCTTAGTCTCGGGCTCGGCAGAAACAGACTCCTCCTCCTCATCATCATCCTCATCATCCTCATCATCATCCTCACCTTCTCCTCCCTCGCCCTCCTCTGCAAGACGGGCCTTCTTTCGAGCTCGTCGATGGGCTCGTCCGTAGTTCGCCGGATCGAGCTTTCGCATCGGCAGAACGGCCTCAAAGGCAGCCTTCCAGTCCTTGAGCTCGGTCCACTTGAGCAGAATCTCAAACACGTGGTTGGTGGTCAGCACCTTTCGGCCAGACAGCTTGATGAAGTCCGAAATGGGAAGCCGGCCGGTTTGCAGACCCTGCTTGGCAGCCTTGTCCTGACACAGGTTCTTGTACCGACCCTTGTCCACAATGCCGCCGATAATGTATGTTTTGCCGTCCTCCAGCTCGTTGATGACGTGATCCGAGTCCGACGACAGGTAAAAGAGCTTGCTCTTCTCGGCGTCGTCCTCCGGAACGGTATAATCGTCCTCCACAAACTTGATGTTGGTCCACTGCTCGTGCACCTTGCCCATTTCGTTGTTGAAACGGTCCTTGAGACCCTTGTTGAACGAGTTGACGGTGAGATCGAACCGCGCATCAGCCCTTCGGTTGGCGCTGTAACATCGGCCCACCTGGGCGCTGAGCGACACTTTTTCCTTCTGAGTCATCATCTCGTCAAATCCACAGTCCACAACAATGCTAATGGGGAGCTGAGTCTGGGGAGGACGTTCATCCTGGGGGATGGGTGCCGGGATCTCTCCTCGGCTGATAGCAAGCTGTTTTCGCTTGCGAGCGGCCTTTTTCTTCTCCTTCTTGACGGCAGCAATCTCGTCCTTCTTACTCTCCCAGATGGCTCGCTTCTGGGCCTTTTTCCACTCGTTTTTCGACATGCCCTCGGGAATCACGGCCTCTTTGGTGTTGTAGGGCGCAGGCACATTCTGGGGGTTTTTGGGGTGCGATTTGGACGAGGAGTCGATCTCGGGAGTGGCGCTGGAGAGCTCCACAGCCTCCTGGGTGGTAGCCACGGGCTCGACGGGTTCAACGGACTCAGCCATGGTGTTGATTTTGAGGGATGCTGTGAAATATATTTTTCATGCCGATTCATGCACTCAACATGCACCTCAAAGTTTATTGGAGGGGGGAAATATAGAACAAAAAAAGAAACAAATCGATAAATTCGGGGTAAATTCAGGAATATTATATGTGAGCGGTGGGGCATAATAGGAGTCAATTTCTGTCCTGGTCAAACAAAAACGATGCACATAAATGGATCGTGTATCGGAGTTGTCATGGTTTCATCGGACTATGAAACTCTAACATTGCCAGGACATGACTGTGAGGATATGGACAGCGATCTCTCGATGACTTGGTACTGAAGGTTGTCATTTTTTTGTGGAAATCAGATCGGTTATTGTCATTGTTCGCTGCTTTAAACTCTTCTCGCTCTGAAATCGTGCGCAGCTCCTTCCCAGGGTGACAGCTGAAGTCTCCCCATTTTTGGTTGTTAGTCAGCAACCATATAGTCCCTCATTGGGGGTGTTCGAGGAGCTGCATCTTAATTGTCAGTGTTAAGGGTCCCAGTGGCCACTCATTCAACGATATGCCACCCTCTAACCACATCTCTCGACAATATAACACTCTTTCATCTCTCCTCGGCTCTTGTCGGTTACGTAATACAAGTGTCAGTCGATGGGGCACACAATTGCAACAAGTTCCAGCCCATAGAACAGCTCTCAGCGTACTCACTCTACCTGACTAACTACCCGTCCTTCACCCTCCTCCCTCGGCTACAAAGCCATACTTCCAGCAAGACACTTCTGAGACTTGAGTCACCAGATCTAGTCTCAAAGTCTCCGTGCCAAAGTCAGACAAGTTCAGACTTCAGCCCAGGTTCAGTTCAGGCTCCAGGTTTTTATCTGATCTCCGCTGCTTTGCTTTCTCGAAGTGTTTCTAATATCTTGAATACCGTTTTCATTCTGTTTTTGACTGATTAAATGCCTGATTTTCTCGGCTGTAACTTGTCATTAAATATCGCCGACGAGCTGAAAAAACAAAAAGAGTACCAAAAAGGGGCTAAAAATCGTGGCAACTCGATTCTGACGTTCAAATCGACGTCACCATTCAGCTTAGCGCTCAACCAGCTTTTAGCCCCCATCTGATAAACGAAAGGCTATCGCGATTTACCCCTGATGGAGTGACGCTGCATCGTATCCCTCGGTTAACAGTGTTTGTGCAGCGAATATTTGAGAGTGGAGACGATTATATATTTTGCTGATAATCTCTTGGTCACACCGACAATGTGGCGTTATGACACAGACACGTTTTCAGGTACATATATAGACGTCTTGTCCCCTTTATTTTCTCTCCCTTATTCTCCCTCTTCGTGTTGTGCGCCACAAGCCCACCGTTGAGTCGCCACCTTGGTTGCCTGGTAACGAATGTTATTTGGACTCCACAGACGGTGGCTAGTATCGGCTCATGAGGTAAGTCGGACGGTCGACAAGCCGGTAGAATGCGGCTCACAAGTCACATGCACCGAGGGCTAGCTCGCCACTCGTACCATACCTCATTCCCCCCCTACTAACATCACCCCACTGTGCTTGTGTGCTGTGCATGGCACCACTATGATCGCGTGTCTTTCAAAGTTGCATTTTTCCCAAAGCATATTCGGGGCGTTTTTTGCAAGCGAACGCAAGCCTTATATTCCGAGGCTTTTAAAAGTCGCACCGCACAACTCACCCACAGCAACAACTTCAAGATGCCCAATCTGCCCCTGTTGACCCGAAAAGAGGTCGAGAGCCACAACACCAAGAGCTCGTGCTACGTGACCGTCAACCACCTCAAGGTGTACGACGTGTCGTCGTTTCTGGAGGAGCATCCCGGAGGCGGCGACCTGATTGTGGACTTTGCCGGCAAGGACGTGACCGAGATTATGGGTGACGTGGCATCACACGAGCACTCGGAGGCCGCGTACGAGATGCTGGACGAGTTGTACCTCGTGGGCATTCTGGCGACCCCCGAACAGGAGGCCAAGCTGCTGACTAAGGAGAACCGCCACGACTTCAAGCTCGAGAAGAACGCCGAGGACGAGCTCACCGTCACCACGGACTTCTCCAGAGACTACAAGACCAACCAGTTCCTGGACCTCAACAAGCCGCTGCTCATGCAGGTGCTGCGGGCCAAGTGGACCAAGGAGTTTTACCTGGAACAGGTGCACAAGCCCCGACATTACGGCCACGGAAGTGCGCCCATCTTCGGCAACATTCTCGAGCCGCTGTCCAAGACGCCCTGGTTCGTCGTGCCCTGTCTGTGGATCCCCGTCGATCTCTACTGCATCTACCTGTCGAGCCAGGGTCTGCCGTTCTACTTCATTCTGCCCATGTTTGCGTTCGGCCTGTTTGTGTGGACCTTCATTGAGTACGGTCTGCATCGGTTCGCCTTCCATCTGGACGACCATCTCCCCCGGTTCCAGGTGGCTTACGCGCTGCATTTCCTGCTCCACGGAGTCCACCACTACCTCCCCATGGACAAGATGCGACTGGTTCTGCCCCCCACTCTGGGAGTCGTTCTCATCACGCCCTTTTACTTTCTTGCATTCGCCCTGTTCCCCTACTACTGGGCCTACGCTGGGTTTGCCGGTGCCTTCCTGGGCTACATCATGTACGATTGCACCCACTACTTTCTGCACCACATGAACCTGCCTCCCTACTTCAAGGCGCTCAAGAAGTACCATCTGGACCACCATTACAAGAACTACGAGCTCGGCTTTGGTGTCACCAGCTCTTTCTGGGACAAGGTGTTTAACACCGAGTTGGTGGAGACCAGTGTGAAGAGCAAGGGCTTGTAAGCTTGCAGTAAGCGAGTGGGTCTTTCTTTCCAGTGAGCAATTCAAGCCTTACTATGATAAAACGACTCTCAAGCGTTGAACGCGAGCTAGAAACCGTTCCAGCTCTCCAGACCGTCACTGACGGTTTTCGTGCTACTACGGCACATATTTATGAACATATAGGTAAACGGGTGAATGATACTTTACATAATCAATTAATAGTAACGTCAGTTACGGCTTATTCAAATGTGTGTTTTGATATACAAGTAGACAGCTGATGACTATGATTGAATGCGAGTCGGAATGTTTGCAGGGTCAAAGATCATGGCGTTTAGCGCAATACCGGTAATTGAAAGCTGCTTAATATATCACTGTAATCCCCCGTATTTCACGAGTCGAACTCGGCAGTCGCTTTAATTGTATCTATTTTATTAAATTTATTTTCGAAATTCATGATATTTTCCCTAATAGCAGTTCAGCTAAACTCTCGCCAACATGCACTCCACATTCAACATCACAACATGAAAATCGAAGAACTTGTGGACGAGGTCGAGGAGCTGGTGATTTCGGACGACGACACGTCGGAGCCGTTCCTCAAGGAGAAACATCTCGATCTGGACGGTAAACCCATCAAGAAACGGGCGCCCAAAAAGAAGGAGAGCGAGGAGATCAGACAGAAACGTGATCGGGTCGAGTCTCGGTTCAGAAACGACAGATCGACAGATCTGAACGAGGACATGATTGAGGAGGTGCCGGAGGCTGCTGGGGAGAAGGCTGGTGAAAAAAGCGAGGTTTCTGACGAGCAGCAGGAGGAGGAAGAGGAGGAAGAAGAACGGTTTTCTCCAGAGGAGGAAAAGAAGCTGGTGGACGAGGCTGAGGAGTTCAAGGCTCGGGGAAACAAGTGGTTCAAAAAGGGCGACAATGACAGTCTCAAACGAGCCATTAACAGATACGACAGCGCTCTTCGCACCTGTCCCGTTTACCTGCGTCAGAAACGAGCAATCTACTGGTCCAACAAGGCGGCGTGTTACATGAAGCTCGGGGATGATCAGAAGGCCGTGGAGAGCTGCAACCAGGCTCTGGGGCTCGATCCGGACTACGTCAAGGCTCTCAATCGACGAGCGGCTGCCAACGAGAAGATTGGCAAGTGGACTAATCTCCAGGCCGCTTCGGACGACTACAACAAGCTGGTGGAGCTTTATGGCAAGGACGGCAACCACGTTGAGCGCGACAAGGCACGAAAGAATGGAATTGCGCTAGAGTCGCGGATCAAAACGGCAGCTACAGCAGAAACCCAGGAGATGCTTGGAAAGCTCAAGGATATCGGCAACTCTTTCCTCGGCAAGTTTGGCATGAACACGGACATGTTAAAGATGGCTCCCGATGGAAAGGGAGGCTACAGTATGAACATTGGCGGGAATCAGCCTCCTAAGGAGTAAAACGAATATATAGATATTTATGTGGGACGGGGCAAGAAGAGGGGCCAATAAAATATAGAGTAGAAACACCGTCGTAGACAATATTGGCAATGACGTTTGGAGAAGTAGAGACAGGTATATCAGATATCCGTGCTATGGCTGTGTGAAGAATAGTATCATTGAATTGGGACACTTCCCCTACACATGCATCCATTTGAATATGCGTACATCTTTAGAACAGACATCAACAGACATCGGCTTGTTCAGTTCAACGCCTAACACTTGTTGTTCGATACTCCTGACGATCCATACATTGACTAGACGTCTTCAGAGTGTGTGTTGGGGAACATAAGACGAACGACTGTGCTGTACCTGAAGTTAACATTGGCTCAAGTGATGGTACAAGTAACACTCACCTCCACTCCTTCATCGATATGCTAGATTGATTGTTATATGCTACATGCTATGCTGAACCTCAAGAGCTTCTCTGCCCTCTGACATATTCGAGAGCAAAACTCATCTGAGAGGGCCGTTTTTCACTCTCCTCATCGTCGCTCATTTCGACATCATCGTCTTCCTCCATTTCTGCCTCCTCCTCCTCTTCCTGAGTTTCCGCCTCTTCTTCTTCATCCTCTTCTTCATCTTCTGCTTCACCTTCTTCTTCATCTTCTTCATCTCCTTCTTCATCTTCTTCCTCCACTCCCACTCCTTCCCCTCCCACCTCTTCAACAACTTCCACCTCGGGCTCCTTGAATATCGTTGCCAACCGCTCCCTGGTCCTCCCCACGTCCTTGTACTTTTCTCCAATCGCGTCAAAGTCCAACATGTACAGATCCTGCTTCCATCGAGAAACCCTGCGTATCGTGGAACACCCCTTGACGGCGGTGTTCAGCATGTCGTCAATCATCTTCTTCACCTCAACCATGCACTGCTGCGGAATCTGAGGAGACACGACAGTGCCCGGCTCGATTCGAGCTCCTTCGACTTCCCGTCGCTCGTGGATCTTGTCGTAGACAGCTTTTTGGTAGCTCGTGTCAAGACCGGTTTGCAGACTTTTGAGCCCCTCCATGTAATACTCTTCATTCTGCTGTCTGGACACAGTAGGACCTTCGTCCACTTTGGTGTCGATCTCCTCTTCCCGCTCCTCGTACAGCTCGGGTCTGTAATCGTCGGGGTTCGGATCGATCAAGTCCATGATCTGGTTGTACTCCCCAAAGTCGAACCCGTCTTCCTCCTTTTTGATGACCGGTTCGGGAGATTCCTCTTCTGGTTCCTCCTCCATTTCCTTCTCTGGTTCCTCCTCTGGTTCCTCCTCTGGTTCCTCTGATTCCTCCTCTGGTTCCTCCTCTAGAGATTCGTCTTCACTCTGCTCGCCTTCCTCCAGCTTGTTCATCTTCTCCAGTTCTTCATCGTCCGCATTGAGAATATGTTCCTCCACCTGGTAGCCCTTGACGACATCGATGGAGGGAGAATCAGCACTGATCCACTCCGAAGCACGCAGAGGCGCCATTTTATCACTGAGACTCAACGTGAAGTCGAACGGAGGGGCTCCGTACTTTGGAGGATCAAGCATAGACGCTGGGGGAACCGTTTCACCCTCAACTCCACCCTTAGTAGGATCCTCCACATCCACATACTTGGTCGTCTCAGTTCCAATAACAGAGTAGGGTCGGGGCCACGAACCCCATTGGGTCTTGGGCATGATTCCAGCATGCCTTTTGTTGCCCCCATATCGTGCTATGCATTCCTGTCGCATTGTGTAACTCCACCACAAATGAAAGGAAAGGTCTTTGGCGTAGGCGTCCTCCAGCTTGATCATGGTCAGTTCAGCCTCGTTCACCAGCGGGTTTTCGGGGTTGTAGAACTTTCTGTACTGCTCCAATTCCGGGTTGACGTACGGCTCCTCCTGTGTTGCTGCCTCTTCTGCTGCCTCTTGTTCCTCCTGCTCTTCACGTTCCTTCTCAACGGCAGTCTCTCTCCCGTAACGATCTCGTTTCGCAGCAGCTTCAATCGACCTCTGTTCAGCCTCCGTGTCCTCTATCATTCTCACGAGAACGCGAATGTCCATGCGAAACAACGGCTTCCACATTTTGAGCGTTCGACACCGCTTCAAAATGGACACTGCCGTGGGGAAATCCACCCAGCCCTTTCCCAGAGGCTCTTCGCACTCGGTGATCTCGCAGAGCTCGCGCCACGTGACCTGGTTCCGCAATGACTTGTGGTGGCTCCTATACAGGTCTCGCAACGAGATCAGCAGCTTGCGAGGCAGCGCCCTGACACTGATGTTGGTTCGCGGGCCATACGTGACTCTGAAAAGATCGCTGTCTGTGCTCTCAGGGTCTCGTTCGAACTGGGGCTCGGGCAGCTCGATGAGCTTCGGCCGCCCGTACACCAGCTTAGATTGCGAGGCTTTTGCGGCTGCTCCGGACATGTGCTGAGGTTGGAGACGGACGGTTGAACAATATAAAATATTGTGCATGTGCATATACTTAATCAGTAGATAGGGTTTGAGGGAGGGGGGTATGGGGGTTGTCTAGAAATGGTAGGAAAGAGGTGGCACGTGATTTAGGGGTTTGACGGTTGTCCTGGGCTGTGTATTAATCCGGCGCTAGCTTTGGTTTTGGAAAAAGTACGCTTTTTTTGATGTTTTTGGAGGGCCTTATCTAACGACTGTCTTCAACAACTCTTCAACTAACGTCGTCCTCTTCAAGTAAAAATGCAGCATGTTATCAGGCACTCTCTAGAATCATATTGACGAGACGAATTTTGACAAAAACTATATCATTCAACTCGTGAATCGCTTCAGATTTAGACAATGAATTATTTGTCTACATATGTCCTAACATCCGTCCCATGAGCTGACTTCTGAAGCTCCACCCTGAAGCTATCTTATTCAGCCCACGGTACATCATGCACACCCTCACACTTCCCCAATTACAATTTCAGCACCGTCGCCCAAATCCATAACATCAATTAAATAGTTAGTCATCTTCTCAATCAGCTCGCAGCAGATTGACAAAGTTCTTATAGTTGAAGTCCGTCTTCCCGCTGAAACCACTCTTGACGGTAAAGTCTTCCAGCGAGTCACGAGCCTCCTCCTCGCTCATACCCACGCCCATGAGCTCCTGAACCAGCTCCTCCACGTTGACGAGGCCCGAGTCGTCGTTGGAAAACGCACTGAAAGCTGTGAGCAGATCCGTCTTGGACGACAGATCACACAGGTGGCTGGACATGCCTGTGAGGAATGAGGGAAAGGTGAGCGGCTGAGGCAACAAGTGCAGCATTTCCTGGACCTCGCCGTCCTTGGGATCTCGGCCCAGAGACACCAGCATCTCCTCCAGGTCCTCCTCGTTGACGATTCCGTCCGCGTCCTTGTCCAACAGATTGAACGCCTCCTTGAGCTCCTGGATCTGCGACGGCGAGAGCTGGTTAAACTGGCCCGAGGTCGTTCGTTTAGCTTTGCTCGGCGCTCCGTTTGTGTAAGATAGTCGTGGTTTGGCCATCGTGAGAGTGGTGATAGGGGTGTGAGAATAGGGGTGTGACAACACTATCAATGGGAAATGATTGGTTTGTGTTTGTGTTTGTGTAAGAGTCGTTTTCGCGTCTGTGTGTGGTTTCGCGTTTGTTTGTGTCTTTTCTCTCTTTGTCGGAGCCCTTCAAGTGTTGCTGAAGATCGTGTCTCTCTGCCAAATCACCCTTCAATATAATTCAGACTGTATAGACTGTACATGGTTTGGCTTTGTAAAGTAAACAACGTCACGTGCACGTGCATCTCACCGGCAGGGAAACGCAACCTCCCAATCTTATCAAGGGGAGGGAGAAGATGAGCAGCCACTTGTGGGTACGAAGTTCAACACAATGAATCAACTAAAAAAAATGCCTCGTCTAACCGACAGCTACATAAAATACCAACTTCAAGATTGATTTGACATATACTTCTCAGTTCTGGTTTTTTGTTCCGAGAACACGCTCTGAAGACGCCATACGAAAGCCAATGTTGAGCTGATCCAAGACATCTTATTATCGCTTCTGAGACGTCTTCGTAGCGTTCGCTCGTAGATTTTTAGACACTCTTCAAGGTCATTATTCGGGTGGAGTCAAAGGCTATGAATTCATGCTCGGCTAAGACGCCTCTACATAATTACAGCTGTGTTCTGAGGGTCCTGTAACATGACCGAAACTGTCCCAGCTACAAAGAGCTCTTGCGAACATCTTATTTGAGGGCAAAATTCTATTCAGCCATACCGACCCCCGAGCTCTAGGAGAACAAATGACAATAAATCGACCACCTTAACCAATAACTACAGTTCAATAATGTACAGGTAAGCCACTACCCTGGTTTAACTCTCTTGTCAATAACAGGGTACCTCGACTGTAGGTGATGAGTACCCATAGAAGGGATCCAGCTCATTGATTCCTGCTGTCTATGTTAAGCCAGAGTCATAAGTTCGCCCACGTCCCACGTCTTATACGTCCACTGAGCCTCTCTCTGTCTCTCTCTTATTTGCAACTACAGTACACCGACTCCGTTTACAATCTATTAGTTTTATGTACTTGTTTTGTAAGTACAAAAGTGTCGGAGCTTCGGCTCGAGTGCTTCAACACATGCAACCTTTGTCGACTTCATTCATATGATCAGTCCGTCCATTTGATACGCTTGATCAAATAAATCGCTTAATCGACTTTAAGCCTCCAGCAGAACATTCGCTTCGCTCATGTTCTACTAGTTTCCCTTCTCAATCGTCACCATCACCTTTCGGTTCTTCTTGGCGGCCTTGGCAGCCTTCTTCTGCTGCTTCTTGCTAGGCTTGGGCATCTCCACCTCGCTCTCAGACGCAGACATGTCGTGGTCGCTCTCGGGCATGGGCAGAGCCTTCTTGATCTCCAGCTCCACGTCCTCCTGCACCATGACGCAGCAGTTGAGTCGATCTCCAGTGTTGTAGGCTCCCACAGTCTCTCGAGTCGCCATATCAGTAACAACCAACTTGGAGTCGGTCGACACAGACGTCATGTAGACCTTTCTGTCGGCCTCGGGCACGTTGTCGGGCTTGATGAAGGAAAAGTCCTTGACTCGGGTAGCATGGGGCTGCACCTTGAAGGAGATGGAGTCAATGTCCTCGTCCTCAGTTCGGAACTCGTTCTTGGCGTCGTTGATCTGGCCCTCAAACTCGTGCGTGTCCACAAACCGGATCACGCCCCGCGAGTTGGAGAAGGCAAAGTACTCCTTGCCGTCGATGGACACGTACTCGGAGTGGTACAGGCCGTCTCGAGGCGACCGGATGGCTCCCACGAGCTTGCCGGACTCGGGCGAGAAGAAGGAGATGGAGGTCGTGTAGGTGACGGCGTAGCGGTCACCCGCCAGGTTCCACGCCACCTTGAGCACGTCGGGGTAGCAGCCCATGACAGACGCCTTTTTGGCGGTCATGAGGTTCCACAGAATGAGCTTACGGTCCTGACCAACAGACAGAGCCAGTCGGCCGGTGGGATGGACGGAAATGTCGACGACTCCGACCTTGGCCTTGCCCACAGCAGCCCGGGCGTGTCCCTTGAGCTCGGCAAGCACCTCCCAGTCCTTGGTTCGCAGCACGAAGATCTTGCCGTCCTCTCCAGCGGTCAGCAGCCACTTTTTCTTGTAGAACTCGAGGGCCGTGATGGTGCCCGAGTGATGGGTCAGCGTTCCCAGCTCCTTTCGCTTCTGCAGATCGTAGATACGGATGTTCTCGTCGGCAGATCCAGACACCAGATACCGCCCAGACGTGGCCAGACACTTGATGGACTGGATGTGAGGAGTGAAGTGGAAGATGGGCGAGAAGACGGGCGACGTGCCCAGCAGCAAAGAGACACAGAAGAGATTGTGTTCGTACGAGCCCGTCACGATTCGAAAGGCGGGATCCACAGATGCAGAGCCCACAATCGTCTTGGAAAGATCAGTGACGGGTTTCTCAACGGGCTTTTCGGCCACAATCTTCTCGGCAGCCTCCGCAGCCATCTTGACCTGCTTCTTGTCGGATTTCGAGCCCTTGAGGGCGCTCTTGGGCTTGGTGATTTTGCTCATGGTGTAGTTGGGATGGGTGAATAGTTGTCAGACAGAGTTTCAAAAATATTTGAACTCTGCATGGGAGTGCATGATGAGTAAGCCGGGAGAGGGGGGGCACAAAATTGGTGGGTTTTGATTTTCGAGAAGATAAAGACGGTTGTATGTATTTCTAGACTCTTTCTGATTAGATTGATGTGTTTTCGAATCAATTCTGACCGAAATAGGGCATTTCGTAGGGACCAGTCTGAGAGCTCAAAGTCATGTAAATGTGCGTCCGTTTTACGCTCTCTAGTTGGGAGAAATAGTTGAATGGAATTCCCAAAGTGACGCCATTTAATATCGATTTCCCTGCATTGCGGCTGAACTATTGGAGCTTCAGTAACATCAGACACTCCAATATTGAAGAATGGCTGACTTTATAACGTCAAATGAGACTGTAGGTTGTAATTTCACTGCTGAAAGTCTTCTTACTGCTTCGATAGCTCCTATATGAGGACCTCTATCTTTATGAGCTAGCCTGAGAGAGCTTCCATTGAAAACATATTTATCCGGAATAGACAAGCAGTGATGATGAAAAGTACTTCAATGGATAGCCCTAGTTTTAGCGACTACAAATATACAAAAACATCAGTCTGTTTCAATACTAATATCTCGACATAAATCGACTCCACTGTTTCCCACTCTAGAAACGCTCATGCATGTTAGGCGTATGCGATACCGGCGGTTATGAAGTGGTTATGAAGAAAGACATCTGGACACTCTGGTAGAATTATGTAATCAGACAGATTGTGATCACGTGACCAGACTTGAGAGCCAGTTGTCATTGCTGCCACCCCAATTCCCTCATCCACTTACTCTTGCTCATCTTCCAATTCTGTCAAACGTCAAATATAATAATTAGTCTCTTTTGGGTTAGCTCAACGGTCTGGATCTAGGAGTAGTTAGGTGTGCGTTTGGGCCTCGAATTGGAATTCTGAAAAGTGCGTTTTGCTCGGAATAGTTCACAAAACTCACTTAAATGATTTTCTTCTCAAAACCGCCCCTCCAACCCATTCTGGTGACCTTTTCCCCCCCACTCCTCATGTGAGTCATGTAACCTTTCTCCAGTCTAAACTCAAAAACGGAGTCAAATCTTCGTTCAAATCACCTCGATCCAGCTTCCAGCTTTCTCAACTACATCACCACCAACATGTTTGCCGAGGGTCAGATCCAAAAGGTCCCGATTCTGGGCAAGGAGTCCATCCACATTGGCTACAAGATGCAGGACCACATTGTCGCCGAGATTGTGGCCAACATCAAGTCCTCCACTTACATTCTGGTGACCGACACCAACATTGAGGATCTTGGCTACGTGGCCTCTTTGAAGGCCAAGTTCGAGGCTGCGTTCGCCAACTCCGGCGTCTCCAGCCGACTGCTGACTTACACGGTGTCACCTGGCGAGACTTCCAAGTCCCGAGCCACCAAGGCCGCCATTGAAGACTGGATGCTCTCAAAGGGCTGCACTCGAGACACGGTGATTCTGGCAGTTGGCGGCGGCGTTATTGGCGACATGATCGGCTACGTGGCCGCTACTTTCATGCGGGGCGTGCGGTTCGTCCAGATCCCCACCACGCTGCTGGCGATGGTCGACTCGTCCATTGGCGGCAAGACGGCGATCGACACGCCTCTGGGCAAGAACCTGGTCGGCGCCTTCTGGCAGCCCGTCAACATTTTCATCGACACGTCTTTCCTCGAAACCCTGCCGGTTCGGGAGTTTATCAACGGCATGGCCGAGGTTATCAAAGTGAGTATGCGAGAGGAGGGATGATCTAGGTGTTTGAGTGAGATATTGGGGTGGGTCTGGAAGCCGTGGCTGTTCAGGTTGATTTTGCTGGCTTTTCTACAGCAGAATGGCTTGTTCGTCTTCATTACAATCTGGCTGGTCTGTCTACAAGAATTGGCTGTTTGGGCTGAATTGGCTGGTCTGTCTCAGCGAAATGGCCAAATTGGTTTCTGAGTCGAATTGGCTGTTCACGTTGATCTGGTTGGTTTGTCTAAAGTCGATTTGGCTGGTTTGTCTTTGAGCAGATCTGGCTGGATCTCCAAGTCGAATTGGCAGATCTGTCTTTGAGTCGAATTAGCTGGTCGAATTTACACTGTGATTATCCGGGTAGAATGATCCAGCTGGTTGATTCGATGGGACTTGACTGGAATTGACGGGTTCACTTTGACGCGACTACGTGACTTTACTGGATTTGTGTGGTTCGTTCAGGTAGACTCTGGTTTATATGGGACCGGTTGAAATGAGCTGTCCATTTGACCATTTCATCTGGCTTGTTCATTTGACCTGCTCTTCCGTCTGGTTCATTCGACTAGTCAAGTCTACCAGTCAGTCAGTTCAACGAATAATTTGACCACTTAATCCAACCACCCAACCCGACTTGTCATTCAGTTGCATCATCTGCAGTCCAATTGATAGGTAGAATTGTTCGGTCAGGTCTTCACTATAGTTCCTACACCTTTTCTATCGTTCAGAGTGGTGAGACTACGGTTCCGACAGCTCTTTGATTTTCTGCCTGTCTGGTCATCTACAGATCGTGAGCCCATGTATCGGACTACTGTCTACCTGACTCCTCAGCACTTCGAGATCAATCCCCCACTTCGAACGCGACAAGCGCGAAAAGGCCAAAAAGCGCCTTCGGCACTTTCCGGCCCTTTCCTCACTTTTGCTAACCCAGACCGCCGCATTCTACGACGCCGAGGAATTCACACGGCTCGAGTCCGCGTCGGAAATCTTCCTGTCCACCATCAAGAAGCGGGACTCTTCCGACCCCCGACGCGTCGATCTCTCGCCCATCACCGACACGATTGGCCGAATCGTCCTTGGTTCCGCACGAATCAAGGCCGCCGTCGTGTCTGCCGACGAGCGTGAGGGCGGGCTGCGAAACCTGCTCAACTTTGGCCACTCCATTGGCCACGCCTACGAGGCCATTCTCACGCCCTACATTCTGCACGGCGAGTGTGTGGCGATTGGAATGGTCAAGGAGGCCGAGCTGTCGCGGTACCTGGGCATTCTGTCGCCTGTGGCTGTGGCTCGTCTCGCCAAGTGCATCAAGGCCTACGAGCTGCCCGTGTCGCTTGAAGACGCCACCGTCAAGGCTCGAAGCCACGGCAAAAAGTGCCCCGTGGACGATCTTCTGCGCATCATGGGTGTGGACAAGAAGAACGACGGCTCCACCAAGAAGATTGTCATCCTGAGCGCCATTGGCAAGACGCACGAGCAAAAGGCGTCCTCGGTCGCCGACAAGGACATTCGCTTCGTTCTGTCCGACGAGGTGGTTGTTGGCGAGGCTCCTGTGGCCGACAAAAAGTCCTACACCGTCACTCCTCCGGGATCCAAGTCCATTTCCAACCGAGCCTTTGTGCTCACTGCTCTGGGTAAGGGTCCCTGCAAGCTGCGAAACCTGCTGCACTCGGACGACACCCAGCACATGCTGGAGGCCATTGAGCTGCTTGGAGGCGCGTCTTTCGAGTGGGAGGCCGACGGCGAGACGCTGCTGGTGACCGGAAACGGCGGCAAGCTGTCTGCTCCGTCTCAGGAGCTGTACCTCGGCAACGCTGGCACCGCCTCTCGATTCCTGACCACTGCTGCCACGCTGGTGCAAAAGGGAGACCAGGATCACGTGATTCTCACCGGCAACAAGCGGATGCAGGAGCGACCCATTGGCCCCCTCGTGGACGCTCTTCGGTCCAACGGCGCCGATATCGCGTTCCAGAACGCCGAGGGTTCACTTCCGCTGAAGATTGCCGCTGGCGTTGGACTCAAGGGCGGACTCATTGAAGTTGCTGCGACTGTGTCCTCTCAATACGTCTCTTCTCTGCTCATGTGTGCCCCCTACGCCCAGAGTCCCGTGACTCTCTCTCTTGTCGGAGGAAAGCCCATCTCGCAGTTTTACATTGACATGACGATTGCGATGATGGCGGACTTTGGCGTGAACGTGTCCAAGGACGAGACCAAGGAACACACGTACCACATTCCCCAGGGCGTGTACACCAACCCCGAGGAGTACGTGGTTGAGTCCGACGCGTCGTCGGCCACCTACCCTTTGGCCTACGCTGCTCTGACCGGCCACACCGTCACGGTGCCCAACATTGGCAGCAAGTCGCTTCAGGGCGATGCTCGATTCGCCATCGACGTGCTCAAGGCCATGGGCTGTGCTGTTGAGCAGACGGCGACGTCCACGACCGTCACGGGAGTCTCCTCTCTCAAGGCGATCACCGTCGACATGGAGCCGATGACGGACGCCTTCCTGACGGCCTGTGTCGTTGCCGCCGTCTCCGAGGGGACCACCGTCATCACCGGCATCGCCAACCAGCGGGTCAAGGAGTGCAACCGAATCGAGGCCATGCGAGTGCAGCTGGCCAAGTACGGAGTCACGTGCCGCGAGCTGGAGGACGGAATCGAGGTCGACGGCATTGCCCGATCTGATCTCAAAACCCCCGTCTCCGTGCACTCGTACGACGACCATCGGGTTGCCATGTCCTTCTCGCTGCTCTCCGCCATCATGGCTGCTCCTGTGGCTATCGAGGAGCGTCGGTGTGTGGAGAAGACGTGGCCCGGCTGGTGGGACGTGCTGTCTGGCGTGTTCAACGTCCCTCTTGAGGGCGTGACGCTCGCCAAGACCGTTGCCAAGGCCTCGTCTGCGCTCGCCAAGCCGTCCGTCTTCATTGTCGGCATGCGAGGCGCCGGCAAGACGCATCTCGGCGCCCAGGCCGCCAACCACCTTGGCTACGAGTTCCTGGATCTCGACCAGCTGCTCGAAAAGGACCTGAACACGACCATTCCCCAGCTCATTGCCGACAAGGGATGGGACCATTTCCGAGCCGAGGAACTGCGGCTGCTGAAGCAGTGTCTCGCTGACAAGTCTCAGAACTACGTCATCTCCTGCGGAGGCGGCGTCGTTGAGACTCCTGCTGCTCGAGACGCTCTGGCTTCGTTCAAGACTCTCGGTGGTATTGTTCTTCATGTCCACCGACCGGTTTCTCGAATCCTCGAGTACCTCAACCAGGACAAGACTCGACCCGCGTTTGTGGACGATCTGGAGGCCGTGTGGCAGCGTCGAAAGGAGCTGTACCGGTCTGTTTCGTCCAACATCTTTTTTGCGCCCCATTGCGACTCTCCTGAGGCCTCCGCCAAGGTGCAGCAGATGCTTGGAGCCTTCCTGGACCGAGTGACCGGCAAGGACGAGTTCCAGATCCCCAAACAGGACCAGTTCACGGCGTTCCTGTCGCTCACGTTCCCCGACGTGTCCATTGCTGCCACCATGCTGCCTTCCCTCTCTGAGGGCTGTTCTGCTCTCGAGCTGCGAGTCGATCTGCTCAACGAGAACGACGAAGCCATTCCTTCCGAGGAATACGTGCTTTCACAGCTCGCCATCTTGCGCCAGAGTGTCGATCTCCCCATTCTGTACACGGTGCGAACCAAGGCTCAGGGAGGCCGGTTCCCCGATGACAAGCCCGTGGAGCTCGCCAACCTGGTGAATCTCGCTCTCAAGTCTGCCGTCGAGCTGCTGGACGTCGAGCTCACTTACCCTGCCGAGCTGGTGGCGTCTGTGGGTGCGTCCCGAGGCTACACCAAGCTGCTGGGATCTCACCACGACTTCCCCGCGGCTCTCACGTGGTCGTCGCTCGAGTGGGAAAACATGTACGCTCGAGCCGAGGCTGTTCCTGTGGACGTGGTCAAGCTGGTTGGAATGGCCAAGTCGTTCTCGGACAACTTTGCCCTGGAGCAGTTCCGAGAGTCGCATACTTCTTCTCCCCTTCTGGCGATCAACATGGGCTCCCACGGCCAGCTGTCTCGAGTGACCAACACTCTGTTGACTCCCGTGACCCACGCTGATCTTCCCGTGGCTGCTGCCCCCGGCCAGCTCTCTGTTGAGGAGATCAACCAGACGCGATCGACCATTGGCATGTTCAACAAGAACCTGTCGTTCTTCATTGTCGGCACTCCCATTGGCCACTCCAAGTCGCCCGTGCTGCACAACACCATGTTCAAGAAGCTGGGTCTTCCGTACGAGTACTCGCGGTTCAAGACGGACGATGCTGCGGCCGTGAACGCCAAGGCTCGAGCTCTGCTTGCCCAGGGCAATCTCGGCGGCATTTCGGTGACGATTCCGCTCAAGCAGGACATTATCCCGTTTTTGGACGAGATTTCGCCGCTCGCCAAGCAGATTGGAGCCGTCAACACCATCATCCCCGGTCCTAACGGTACCCTGGTCGGTGATAACACGGACATTCTCGGTCTCGTGAACGCTCTGACTCGGTTTGGCGCCAACTCGCTCGACAAGAAGACGGCCCTGATTGTCGGAGCGGGAGGAACCTCTCTGGCTGCTGTTCACGGCCTGCGATCTCTCGGCTTTGCCAAGATTCTCATTGCCAACCGAACCGTGTCCAAGGCCGAGGCGATTGCCAAGGAGTTCGATAACGTCGAGGCCGTGACTCTGGACTCGTTTGTGGCCGGAAAGTACGCGCCCTCGGTGATTGTGTCTTGCGTGCCCGCCACCACCTTCTCTGCGCTGGACGAGTCCAACCAGCTGGTGTCTGCCGCGCTGGCTGCCTCGCCCAAGGGTCTCGTGCTCGAGGCCGCCTACTCGGCCGAAGCCACGCCTCTGCTCAAGCAGGTGCTCGACGTCAAGGGCTGGGAGTTCATCTCCGGCCTCTACATGCTCACCGAGCAGGGCTTTGAGCAGTTCCGGCTCTGGACCGGCATTCCTGCGCCCAAGGCGGTCGGCGAGAAGGCTGTCCTTAGTAACTAGGGAGGAATTGAAAGGGAAAAGATGTTTAAATGAAAATGTATTCATGTGAATTTTGTACAAATTGGTGTGTTGGTTGATGATTGGGCGACCAAACGCGTTACTGTAGTTGTCCTGGTGTATTAATCATTTGCTAGATGTTAGACAAGGTCATAAAAAGAGACTGACTAGGTCGACTCTGCTAAGAATTGGATATTTGACTCGAATTAGGTGCTTCAGACGCTCCTGCTTACTCATATATATTCACACAGTCGCCCCATGTATTGGTCATGGAGTTGAGCGGACCAAAATCAATCAAGAGATGACAGCTGCACAATATGTCTTGATCCTGTGGCAGTCAAAAAAAGGCCCCTGCTCCATATTCCAGACTGACTGTATCATTTTCAGTGGCTATCCTAAACTTCATGATCATTACTCTTGGCGATGCTAAGAGTTTTTCCGGACAGACTAAAGGGTTTCTATTCTAGGGAGATGTGGTCTAAAATGGGTTTCTATTCTAGGGAGATGTGGTCTAAAATGGTGCATTTTAATGGCTTGAATGTTTGAAACAGCAGGCATGGTTTGGACATGTGAAAAGGTGTGTCTCTAGAGAGGTTGGAGAGGAATGTGAGAAGTCTTCCATAGGGATGAGTGTAGATCTAGGACTGAGGAAATGTAAGAGCCTGTAGAGGAAGTGGATACGGATTTTACACCTGATGAGATGTAATATGTTGAGGTGAATGTCCTTCATCAGTACTTCTAGACAGAGACGGATTTAATGATGCTATTGGGTTTTTAGTTGGTGTAGCAGGAGAAGGTTCGATGTGGGCACTCTGAAGGTGCACTCAAACGAGAGTGTTGACCAAGGTACGAGGCGAGATCCTCAAAAGTACACAATTTCCACCAAAGTAGCTCGCCGATTCTGATTCCTTATTCATGGCCCCACTTCTCGTCGCCACGCCACCCTGTTAGTCCTCCTCATCAAACAATAGACCTCTTTTTGAGCCAAGTAATTTGGCGTCCTTTTAGCACCCACATCCTCAAGCCAATCTCCCCTCAGACCAAAGACATGTTTGATAATGTAATGGCGACACAGTAGTGGCAGTCTAGAGAGCACCGCGATAATGCGGCTTTGGCGGTAAGAAATCCCTCGCAAACAAACACATTTACTATCTCCGCTCCCCACTCATATTATTCCGTCTGTTTACCTGTACACACTCCATAGTCCCCTCCGCCAAACTTGACCGTTTTGAGAACTGCACACTGCAGCTCGCCTGAATGAAGCTCCAAACAACAGTCTCCAGAATGAGATTGCGGGGGCCGATTATAATAAATTAATTATCAATCGACTCACAATTTCCCACCGACTCAAACAATACCAAATGTATCCGAATCAACCACATTGCCCCGTTCCCACACCTCCCCTCCCAAATTTCCACACTCCGATTACGTACATGAACCAGGCACGATAACGGGAGCCCAACCTCAACAAAAGACAAGCCCAAGAAGCAGACAAAGAAGCCCCGCTTTGCTCATGGCCCACAAGCGAGCCCGTCTCCGCACCACAAACGGCTCCTGCCGCTCGCCACCCGTTAATAAACCACATGCCAGCTTTTCGCGTGCATCTCCGTCTTCTCCGCTGCCCCCCACTCTAGACTTCCCCTCACTTTCCAAAGAGGAAACGGGGGCAGTGAGTCTGAGACATGGAAAGGGCGTCGGAAAAATGACTCAGCCACTCATTGATACTCAACAAAATGTGACGTATTTGTAAAACCCGCAGGGCCCAAAAATAGATGTATCTGAATTAACCGCATTGAACAAAAAACATCGATAACATTGCATTACGCGTTCGTTAACATCGCACTTATCGTACATTCTGGTTTCGGATAAGATAACAAATACGACACTTTTAGCACTCAACTTACACAATCACGCGATCAGGAATACTCACAAACCCACACTATAACAACTCGAATAAAATCTCATTCTGAAACTCCAATCAATTAATGTAAATGCTAAATAAATATGTATATGCTAGTGAAGCCCTCTATGAGTTCTGGTGAACCTGGGAAACACAAATGGTGGTGTCGTCATTCTTGCCGCCCATGGTAAAGTCGTCTCGCTGAGACTCCATGTAGGGGCAGATGGCAAAGTTGTCGTTGGCCACGTCCAGAGCTCGGGCAAGCAGCGCATCGGCAGCAGTCTGCAGGGGGCCCCGCTCGTTCATCTTGCCCTCAACCATGGCGTCGTACAGCGTCTTCTGGATCTCCTCGGGCCACAGGTTGTCGGACAGCCCGTCGGAGCACTGCACGATAATGTCGCCGGGCTTGACGGGCACGACGGAGATGAGGTCGCGGTTGGTGGACGGGAACCCGGGCGATCGGGTGCCCAGCATCTTGCGCGAGTTGGTCTGATTGGTGAAGATGGCCTCGCCGTCCCGGTAGACCCACATTTTCGAGTCGCCGATGCTGGCGACAATGAGGTTGTTGCCGGCCAGGCACGAGATGAGCACCGTGGACGAGCCCTCGAACTGCAGCTCGTGCATCGTCTTGGTGGCGTACTCGAACGCGTCATCCAGCGCGGCGATCAGGTACTCGGACACCTGTTCGGACTGGTCCACGGCCTGCTGGTTCTCGGGGTGCAGCAGCTCGACCTCGAGCATGGACAGCGTTCGCAGCAGCATGAGCTGGGCCCAGAGCCCCGCGTGGCCGGCCTCCTTGTCGTTCCAGCCGGAGACGCCGTCGGCGAGCCCGATGAAGTCCTTGGAGATGAGCGCGACGTCTTCGCCGTTGCGCAGCAGCTCCGTCTCGACCGACGGCATCCACTCGGTCTCGCCGATCCCGCGGACCAGCGATCGGGGGCATGCTTCTCGGATCACCTCTTCGGGCACGTCCTTGTATCTGTAATGAGCTGCCTGGGCGGCGGCGGTCTGCACAAACAGCGCGTCTCGCCGGATGGGCGCCGGGGTGGGGTGGAAGTGCGGGATCTGCGACGACAGCGGCATGGACGTGTACGACGGCGAGATGGACTTGAGCGAGTGCATTTCCTTCAGCTTGTCGGAGAGGCGAGTGGGGTTTCGCGTGGCCTTGGGCTTGGGCTTGGACGAGCCCCAAAACGACCGCAGCAGCTTGGAGACATTGTCCTGGTCCAGGAGCAGCGAGAAGGGTCTGGCGTGGGCGACGGGGGCGGTGTGAAGGGCGGTTCTGGCTGTTCGCGTGCAAGAACGTAGCATGTGTGTTGTGTGTGAGACTAGACGGAGGGAAGGGGGTTGTGTTTAAGTAGTCGTCTGTGTGTTTGTGTTTGTGTCCAAGTGTGACTCTGAGTATGACTCCTACCGACCGTGTTGATGTGCTTGTTGAGGAGGGGTTGTGGTTGAGCTGTGTGGAAGCTGTTTGTGTAACTGGAGCTGTTTGAGGACGCTCTTTGTGTATGCTCTTTGTGTATGCTGTGAGCTCTCTGTGTATGCTGTGAGCTCTGTGACTGTCTGTGGTCGGGATGGGTTGTGTTGAATGCTGTCCTGTTCGGGTGGCAACAAGAGTATATAAAAGACAGGTGGTGAGGGTCAATTGAATATATGTACGTGGACTAGAAAATCTATGCGCGGGCCAGCCAGCGGAAGCTTAACCCAAGGTTAAATTGGCACCTCCAAAAAAGCACAAAGTCTATGCAGATGCTTCTAAACTGAGGGTGAGATGGAGATATATTTGGGGGTGTGGATGAAGGTCCAATTGGCCCGGATTTGACGGGGGTGATTTTGCACGTATTTTTGACCACCAAATCGCCAATCTATCCACTTTCCACTCCCCAAAACCCCCCTCAAACCCTCCAATCTGGTCGTGTGGCACTCCCAACATTTGCTCCATGTGGCCCGATAGAATTAAGTCCGCTGTGAATTTGGGGGTAGCAAAAAAGCTGCCAAAAAAGCTGGGTCTAAAGCGGCAGAAAAATGCGCGGCTGAGGTGCGCCTCTGCTGATAGGGGTTAGGCGCGTGAGGGGGGTTTAGCGACTAGACCTGAGGGCGGCGCAGGCGGCTATCTTAGAGGGGGAGACAAATTTCCTAACTACGAGCACAATACTCGTGATGGCTTCTCCACTGACACCTATCTCTCACCCTCTCCCAACCGGAAAAACACGTCTGGAGCCTAAAAATATTATCCAACGTAATCTGGGCTGGAAAAAAAAAACGGCACGAGACGTCTACAAGGCACGATAAGTCACTGAGTCAGAATCCAGGCAAATTAATGGGTCTAGTGCGTCCCTCACGTGCCTCCTGACCGCTCACAGGCACCAGCACGAAAAAAGCCCTGCATTTCGGATCACTGAGTACACTTCAACGCTTGTCACTGAGTCGTCCACTTAGTGCACCTGCACCATGCACCTGCTCGCTGCACACCAACCTAATCCTGCAGATACCATATGTAACTGAATGTAAGAAATCAAAGTTTGGGATTCTGCGAAATACATTTCCACATGTAACCGATGAGGCAGGCTGTAGCTGGCCAAACAATGGACTGACGGGCCCGGAGATGCTTGCAATGGACGCGTGGGGGTCCAAAGAGGCCGCCCAGAGCGGTTTTTGGCTCGCTTTCGGAAAATCGAGCCGGATCATCTCTCAAACTCTTTTTCCTGCGTCGCGAAATGTTCCGACGTCGGGATGATGCGGAACGTTATGATACGAGTAACAATGCCATAGTTGGACAGAGTGGGATTTTTTGGGGGGTGATTATGACTGTGATTTGGTGGCATTCAACGTCAGCTGATTAATCATGTGATTATTCTGGTCACATATTCTACCCCAATCACATGACACATTGATCATATAGCATTGTTTAAAATTACACCGTATCATCAGGTCATAATACGAGAAGAACCAAGTGCAGTGTAGCATGCCAGTGAAATGAGAAGAAGAGGAATGATACAATTGATTAGAAAGGGGTTGTGGGGGTCATATCTTTAGTGTCACGTGATCGGGGGCCTCTACTGCAGGCATTGTAGCCTTATGGGTACGTACATACGATACACTGCCTTAGCCTCGTATCCAAGTAACCTCCTTTTGGGAGATGGAAATAAGCTGACTAAGAGTCCAAGTGGGGGGTTGTCGTACGATGCCCGTGTGGAGACATCTTGTGACGAAGATATGCACCGTCCGGATAAATTAAATGATTCGCAAAATTGACGGCTCCGGAAATAGACGGCCGAAAATATTTATTAGACTCGAACGATCGGCGGATGTATGGAAGGTGTGGAAGCTTGTGGAAGGCGGGTGTTGGAGGGTGACTGGAAGTGCAAGATACCGATGGGAGAATAAAGTAGGGTAAACAAGTATTATGGAAGAAAGATTTGGTGGTTTTTTCCCCAACAAAGTCCTCCATGATCGATTTCCGTGTCCCTGGCGGTATTTCTCAGCCGATGTTAAATGTCTCAGATTTTATGCGGTTTTTGAAAAAATCAACACAAATTGATTTCAAACTTCGATAGAGTTGGAGGGATAGGATCGAGACAGGAGGTGAGTGTGAGTTGAGTGGATCTAGAGGGGATCAGACACATCGATCACCGGATAAGATCGAAGATAGTCCTGTGGATGGATACCAGAATGACGACCGAGAATACAACCAGTTGAAAGTTACCAGATTGAAGATACCGGTTTAATGATACCAGATCGAAGACCAGATGGAGACACCAGATTGGGAACGGCTGCAGGACTCGGGATAATTCCGCGTATCCTATCAAGAGCTCAAGGTGTGAGTCTCTGGTTCAGCTACAGAGGTTTAGTTGGTGACTTAAATGCGTTTTTTCTGTTGACGCTTTGTGGCTAAGTCCCTGGCGCGGTGAGCAGCTCATTAATAACCGCTCCTTAGCCTCCTAGGCTCATTTTCAGTAACCATTTCTCGGCATTTGTGGAGGTCTGAGCAATATTTGGACGTCACCTAAGTCATGGTGATGGGTCGATGTACGCGCATTCACCACAGCTTCGACCATCTGACATTTCTTGGGAAAGGCGTTGAAATGGGAAATGAGAAATGCGTATATTGAGAGTCTCGGTCACTTGTTACCATCGGGTGAGTATAGGGCAAAGAGAGAGGAAGACTAATCGTCGGCTCGAGGGCTTCTGCTGAACAGATTTAATTATCTCATCGAAATGAGAACCTGGAGTTTCTGAATCTAGCTCTCTAGACTATCGTGTGAGACTCGAGCTCCACCGGTCCATTACTCTTGCCTTGATTGTACAGAACCCTTGGCAAACATGAACTTTCAAGACCTACAGACGATAAGACTGGTTTCACATTCAAGCTCAGACCACCAGCAGAATCCCAACAGCTGGTGCGTTTACATCGTCGAGCTTGCTGAGCTTGTCAGTGACGACAAATCCAAGTTGTGACAATCAGAAGACTATGTGTAGTATGTGTAGACTGTGTCACAGTTGCAGCACCTTCTCTCAAACATATCAGGTCACATTCAAAAAGTCGGTTGTCGTCCCACCTCATTAACCAGTCCTCGTTTCCTCAGAGCCAAACTCCAATTCTGGAACCTTGGTGGTTTCAAAACAGTCTCATAACGTTGAGTGGAGCCGTTTAGAGTGGTTATTACTGAGTGACTCGGCTGTTGATGTTATTCGATTTTTCTGAACGACTCTCGACGACCTCGAGTCGGCTTTGAGCAACATCCGCACGACTCTGGACGACCTCTAGCCGACTCCTGACGTTTACAACATGAAGCCCAATCAGCACGCAATCATCTCTGGACATCTTTGAATGACTCTAGACGACCGTGAACGACTTCAAACCACGCCCTGGCCACTCGAGAAGACCCCTGACGATTCTGACCCACATTGAACCACTCTGAGAATCTCTGACAACTTCCCGGAACGTCATTCGGTTCACGTCTCGAATCCCGACTCCCTCAACCTCTCGCTTTGCCGGAAATGACCATTGAGGTCGTCATCCGGATACCAGTGATTGATGATGTGATACCTATGCTGAGAGTGATTTTGATACCCGTCATTTGGTGATTCAAACTGATGACTGATCTGACCATCTACCCTGGAGTCACCCTGTTTTCAGTTTCACTCTGACTACTACTCTGGCTACTCAAAGCATCCAGTCTTTTACTCCCACTACTGACACGTCCACTCTATCAACCTCTGGCCTCCTCACCTCTTTTCACTCTCGATGTCTTTCAACCCCTAGCTCTTCCTCTGACTACCACCATTACTCCTCTTCCTGCTACCGCTACCCTATGACTCTTGTTACTGCAACTACCAGCATTCCCTGATTCTAAAAATACATCTTTTTCTATGGAATCTAAACATTACCGTCCCCTGGAGAGAAGAGAGGAGTTGAACAAGAGCTCAGGTGAGCTGGAGTCAGGTCGCTCATTCACCTCATGCTTCGCATTCGGTGCATTCGGTGTCCTTAGAGCTTGGGCAACTCCTTCAGCTTCAGACACTCGGTTCGCTCCGCCTGAGAACCTCCCACAAACGAACAATAAGTGCTCTGCAGACACTTGCCAGTACATCCCTGGGGAGTATAAGGCGACTTTCGGTAGTAGTGGTCAAAGTAGAGCTGTCGATAAGACGGGTTCTCAACAATGAGCTTCGCGGCTCTGTGCCAAAAGGTGGCGTTCAGAGGAGCAGTATCGGGCCAGGTGTTGTTGGGATCATAGGCGTCTCGAGCCGAGTACTCCCAGATCCAGTCGAGAGTCTGCTTGGGGGTCTGGGGCTCGAAAACGGGGTACGAGAAGTTGCCGATGGTCTCGTTGTGAGCGCTGGCAATGTTGTAGTCGTACGTCTGGTTCAGAGGCGAGTAGTAGTTCTTGGAGTTCATGATCTCGAACGTCTTGGTGTCGACTTCGTAGTATCTCCAGGCCGGGTTGAACGAGTCCACGGGGGTCACCGACTGGATGATCCAGCCCACGGAAATGGCAGACTCCTCGGTCCACTTGTTGTTCTCCTCGTAGAAGACGTTGAACTGGTCCGCGTGGGTGTGTCCGAAGAAGTTGGCGGCAATGACGTGGGGCGAGAACCGTCGAATCACCTGTCGGAACACCTCAGTGGTCCAGGGAACGGCAGCAAGCTCCTGAGAGGGCACGTGAGCAACAATCCACGCCTTCTGGCCGAGTCGCTCGCACTCCAGCAGCTCGCCAACCAGCCACTTGAAGGTGCCGGACAGATCGGGCTCGGAAATGTTCCAGAAGTTGTAGTAGTTGGCTCCGTACCAGAAGTTGGAGTCGATGGAGATGACTCGGAGACCTCGCTTGGTGGTTACTGCAAACGAGCCGTACGTGTGTTCGGCCTGGGCCTCGGTGGTCTCGTTGATCCAGCCAAAGTCCTTCCACATCTTGGCGGACAGCTCGGCGTTCCAGGAAAAGTCGCCGGCGAAACCAGACGAGTTCTGGGCAAGCTGAGCGTAAGGGTACGAGTCGTGGTTACCAAAAGTGGGATACACGGGAATGTCCTTGAGATACTTCTTCATCAGGTAGTACACCTCCTCCTCGCTCTGGTAGGTGTGCGAAAGAGACAGCCAGTCCTGCAGATCGTGGGCCACCATGTCGCCGGTGAAGATGGAGAATTCAAAGTCTCGGGCGTCAGCCATGGCTCCAACGGTCTTCAGAGAGTCTTCAACCATGGACTCGGGAGCGTCACAATGGTACGAACCAAGCTTCTGGGCAGGCTGAACAGTATGGTTAAGTCCGGCAGCAATGGCCTTCTTGTTGTGCGACTCGGAGTTGCAGCACATGTAGTCGTCGCAGTTGGACTCCAGGCCCTGCTCGTACCGCAGATCCAGATGGAAGTCGGAGATGTGCAGGACGTTGAAGGTCTCGTTGAAGGCGGACTCGATCTTGGGGGGGTTCTTGGGCTTCTCGGGCCACCACGAGGACAGATCGGGTTCAGGGACCTGGACAGGGTCACAGGTATCTTTGGCGTGCCAGTTACACAGAGCCTGGCCATCGAGACCAAAGGCGTCCATCAGCGTGAAGACGTTGGCAATATGCTTACCGTTGTTGCCCTTGGTGATGTCTCGTCCCTGCCACGAGTCGCAGTCGTCCTGCCAGTTGTAGTGCCAGCACAGCTTGACCAGCAGATCGGGAGTCACGTCGGGAGCAGCCAGATGGATGTACTTGCCCAGGTTGATGCCCTCCTGGCACTTTGTGCAGTTGGACGCCGACGTGTTGAAGATCTTCTGGGCCTCGTTGAAGCCCCACTCCAGCAGAGCCGCGTTGCCCACGTTGGGGACGTCAATGTGGTGCGACGTCGAGTTGGAGGTCGAGTTGGCCCGCTTGGCGAGTCCAGCGGCAGCCAGCAGACCGGTCGAGACTTGGTAGAGGTTGACCATGGTTCAGAGAGTTGGTTGACCTCAATGGAAGAACTCGGTGAGACTATATACCCAGAGACCGGGCTTCATAGAGAGCTCTCTCTTCAGAGCACGTTCCTAGCACACCCACAGCATTGGCTGGACTTGTCGAGCCTCACACTTGCTTGTTTGGGAATCAAAACCGATATACGGACGTCCACAAGGTTCCAACCTAGCTGCGGAGCCGATGCCAATGCATGCCGAGCCTTGGCCATGCACTTTTCAACGGCTTGCAGAGAACCAAGAGTTCGAAACCGAGTCTTAGACGCAGCTTGGAGCACACAAATTGATTTCGGTCAACTCCTCCACCACCTCCGTGGAAGTTGTCACCATCTGAGATGACTCAAGACTCGTCTGCTGCTCTGCTGCTGCAAAAGTTTCAAGAGCTTCGTGCACGTGGTTCCGAAGATTCCGGGGAATTTAAACTGATCTTCGGCCACAAAGACGCTATCGCAAGGCACATGGTGCAGCCCAGACGTGAGATAGGATTTCGACCGCCTCTAGGTTGGGTCGTCTTGAGTCATGAGTCAGGGGAGCAGCGAGTGTGTAGACGTCGATATGAGACCTCGAGGAGAAGTTAAAGTAGTCTGGCGAGTCTGCGAGTCTTTTCCGCGACCATTGACTCCCTCACCAACGTTTTTCAGCTCTTCTCTGTCTCATTCCACTGCGTTATGATCGCCCATCTTCTTCCCTCTTAGGTTGAGTGAATTGCCAAATGAGCCGTTTGAGTCAATCCATTCAAATCGTGAGAGTCAATCCAGAGAGTCAATCCAGAGATTCAGTGAGTCAATCAGGAAGTGGAGTGGGTGCTGCTGGAGTGTCAATGCTCTTATCTCGATATGTAGTGTCTCAGTAGAGCTACAATCGTGCGTCCATATGTAGCATTCCTACAACGGTTCAGCTACTCGTCTGTACCCACCACAAGCTGACTCCATCTGACTATAAAATTTCTTTTCCCACTACAAGTAGCCCAATGAAGAGAGCTATTTACGGCGACTTGTCTACGCCAAAAGAGACGCCAGGAAGCCCGTCTGAGTGTTTAATTACGCTTCGCCCTGGTAGGCTGAAAACCGAGAGAATTGGAGACGTTGTACAAAGACAAGTTTACGAAGACCAGTGTAGGACAAGTGAGACACAAGGGTGGTCGCTAGTGTGATAAAAGCAAGTATTGCGACGCTATACCCTTGTATAATTTGTTTTCAGCAAATTGAAGAATCGGGGTTGGTCGAGTTTGCCATGCAACGCTGCAGAAAGATATGGACGTTTAATTTCTCCGAATTCGATCCGGTTTTCACCAATTTATCTGCCGTCGAAAAAGTAATGCGGCGGCCTTCTGGCAAGACCGCATTTGCTAATATCCCAAACGTCAGTGGTCCATTTATTGCCTCTCGAAACGCTATCCTTATGAAAGGACAGCCATGATGACTACCAGTGTAGTACACAATCGCACCCATAGACGAGATGTAAGAGCTCAATTCTGGAAAATTCGCGCCCGTCAAAGTCCGTGGAAAAAGTCCGGGAGCTTGCCCGAGCTCAGCAGCATTCTTTATCACCAGAACAAACTCTTCCATGCATGGTCTTCGCCTGATATCTGCGTCAGACAAACCAGAGAAGAGCTGCGAGTATGTACATCCACCGCAATTCTTGTAAGCGAGTCAATATAGTCGGTTAACAGTGTCGCATTGGTTTTCACATCTTTTTTCTCTCAATAACACCCCTACAATAGATTTGTACCCCGTCGATAACTTATCACTGCCGGTACTTGCATCTCTATCATACACTCACGACTATCATAAAAGTTGCTGTACCTCCATCTGCCGCTGAATCAGGAACGGGCGATCCTCGGGCTCTCATGGCTGGATCCAGCAAATGCCTCACGTCGATCGTTTTCCAATCTCAGTGCGAACGACATCTGAGACCAATCTCCCCGCACAAGTTGAGGGAAAGTTGAGATGAGAGTTGCTCATTGAACTTTCGACTTGGTGCCTTATGGTATTGGAAGAAGAAGTCTGGGCTGGCGAAAAAGCAGATACAGCGGAAAAGTACATACTCGTAGATATAAGACTCAGTATTCCACTTCGTAGGATACTTTCCAGAGACATTATACATTACCATACAGTCGCACCAACAACTCGTCACAATCAAAGCAGGTTATTCAGACTCGGTTATTCAAACTCGGTTCAAACTCGGTTGTTCAACACCAACCATTCAAGACATCAAAGTCAGCAACCCAGTATCCACTCTCGTCTTAGTGCAACTCAAACTGTAAGACGGTTGGCTATCAAAAAAAAGCCTACAAACCAGCCCACCAAGCCGTGTATTGGGAATGTAGGAGTGCGCTGTGGAAGTATGTCAGCCACGCGTCTGTGTCGAAATCACGTCTGCGTCAATGTTCGTGTTTGTGTCCGCTCTGTGCCACTTTGTGACACCCCAAATGTCACCTCAAAAGACTTATAAGTCCTGTTGGTCCCACTTATGACCCAGCCCTTTTCATATCACTCTGCAGGCAAACTCAACAACGGCGTGGCCCCATCCAGAGATACTCCCCTTGCCGAATTCGGAAGTGTCTCACCGCAAACCAACCCTGCACGCCATCACGTGAAACCCGCCAAAAGAAAGCCCGCAAACAAACATGGAGAGGCTGGCGCAAAAACACGCAAACACGCAAAACGCCTGGAGCGAGTAAGGCTGGGGCGAGAGTAAGGCTGAAGCGGGGCTGACATTTGGACTGCAGTAAGATTGGCGTGAGTGCGGTGGGTGCGGTGAGTTACAGTCCAACTTGGGCAACGTCAACTAGATGCATGCGTGCTAACGACAAATGTAAGCATGTTTCAACTAATGTCAACAAATGTGGTCATGTTTTAACAAGTATCAACTAATACTAATAATAACAGCAAAAGAATACTAACCAATAACTCCCTCGAACAACTACAGTACAAGTACAGGCACCAACGACAGCACTCGAATCATACTCACTTTGGCCATCATAATTAGCTTACCTCAGAACACCTCATTCTGATGTATCGTACAATCTGACGCATCGTACTTACAAGACGCCTCATATTTGGTGCAAAAAATACTACACCCCATGTGAACGGTAACCGGGGCAACGGTACCAAACAGAAGATTATTGTTGTCCGACATCAGAAGTCGGTCACAAAATTAATATTACAACCTGTGACTGACAGACCCAGTCATTTGTCAGTCGACCTCTTCAGTACATAGTCTCCACACGTGACCTCAATGTTCGCTGAGTTGAGTTGAGTATGAGAAGTGCTCCTCTCCTCTGATCACACCAGACAATGTCAATGGATTCGAGAGTTTGAGAGCATCGACAATGGAGTATTGCTGTTGATGTAAACCATTATCAAGCAATCAATCCATCTCAAGTTTTCAACCGTTGAACACTCTCTTGAGCCAGATTGACTAAACAGTTCTCGACGTGAATACACCTTTCAATTCAGAGTCTGCCACCGGTAGCTACGATAGTTGTAATATCATCCAAATATGAGACCAACGCTCCGATTGGGGCAACAAGGCGCCTTGAGCGAATCTGCTGCTGTTATCACAGCTGTCCAGTCAATTCTACTGTACGCTCTATTGTGGGCATCGGTTGTATGAGCTTGGTATCGACCCTCTAAACTTCGTTACAATGCGCCAGACTGACAGCACAGTCAATTGAGAGCACCGTATATACGATACTCGGAATTGTAGACAGTGAAGCTCCCAGGCGTTCTGTAGTCAGTCTCTAAAACCACACTGACAATGCCCTTTTTCACGAGATCGTCCCATTCCACTCGGAATCCACAAGTACATTGACTTAGATGGCACTAAAATCGGTCAACCGAAATCTCTACACCCCCAAATATCCACTGCCTCCCTCAAAGCTACAAGTACACCACTCTTGTCAAACATAATGTCGATATATATATACTACTGAATGGCGGATAAACCACCTGGCGGCCACCTAACGGTTAAGACCACCTGGCAACCCTAGAGCTGCCGATTCGCTCATCTACCCGCAGCACCTCTCGGCACCACCGGCAGACAAACTCATGCAATTTACTGAATTACTGGCTGACGCGCAGCACCTGGCGGACGGCGTCCATGAACTCGTCCTCGGGCTCGCGCTGCAGCTTGTCCGACCGCAGCTGCGCCATGATCTCGTCCTTGGAGCCGTACAGATACGGCTCGAGCTTGGCGAGCGTGGCCAGTGCGACGCGGAACATGAACGAGTCGCCCTCGAACAGCATCACGTCCCACACGCGGAACGTCACGTCCAACGAAAACTGCTGCGTGAACAGCGACATGACCAGCGGCGTCAGGTACGCCGACGGCGACACGTTTTGCGACTGGAAGTGCCGGTACAGCGCCGGCAGCCGCGTGGAGAACACCTTGAGGAAACTCGTGTAGCACGCAATCAGCGCCTGCTCGTCGCGCGCAAACATGGGCTTGATGAGATGGCCGCGCGTGAGCAGGTTCTCGAGGGCCACCCACGACTGGAACGGCGAGCCCAACGCCAGAATCAGCGACGCCGCGGCGCAGGCGATTTTGGCAGTGTGGGCGTCTCGAGAGGCGTCCCGGGCTGCCCAGTACGCCGAGTGTGCCCGCAGCACGGCCTCCAGGTCGTCGTGGTACGGGCATCCGGCGCCGAACATTTTGAGCTCCGGATACACCGCGTCGAGATCCACGTCGGCAAACTCGACGCTCTTGGCGGCGGGCTTTTTGCTGAGCGCGTCAAACTGCACCTGCGTCAGCTCCAGCGCGTTGCCGATGCGCTCGGACCACACGAACCCCCGCGACGCCGACGGCACGCCGGCCCACCACAGCTCGCGGGTGGCCGGGTTCTGGATAGCGCGGGCAAAGTCCGGGATGATCTCCGTCTTCCACCGGAACGCGTTTTCGCGCTGGCGGGCCGCACGGTCGCTGGCGCGCTTGGCCTCCTTGGCCGCCTGCACCTTTTCCACCGCCGCCCGCTCCTCCACCATGCGCTGGTACTCGCGCAGGTGTTTCTTTTCCTCCTTGCGGTCCTTGGGCGGCAGGAACGCCGGACGCGTGCACGACGCCGGCGACGACAGCGACGAGGATGCCGTGGAGTGCGCCGAGCCGCTGGAGTGGCGGTTTTGCTGCGCCAGCTCCATCTTCTGCTCATGCTGCAGCGCCTTGGGCGACTCTGTGAACGCCACCGACAGCTCCTGGGCAATGGGCGACAGGGAGTCGAACAGCGATGACATGTCCATGATGCGGGGCCCCGAGAAGGAGCCGTCGGGGGTGTTGGGGTCGTCGGATGAGAGCATGGTCGAGGTGGTTGAGTTGGCCGACGAGTCCATTGCCGGCGATGCGTTGTGGGGGTGTGCCTGTGTCTGTGTGTGTTGTTGTAGTGACTGCTGCTGTGTTGTGGGATGCTGTGACTGCTGCTGAGGAAGATTAGCATGGGAAGCGGCTCCTAGGGTCTCGAGGGCCAGCTTGGAGGACGACTCTCTTGTCTTCTGGTACAGAGACGGCGCCAGGGGAATGTTCCACGCGCTGAGATCGTCAATGTCGATGGCGTCCTCGTCGTCGTCGTCCACGAACGACTGGCCGTGCAAGATCTTGTTGCGGTTCGCGGCCTTTTTCGCCTTTTGCGACGGCTGCCGTTTGGGCAGCACAATGCTTCCTCCTTCTGAGAGGGCTCCAGATGATCGCGACTGGAACGAGTACACCGACGTGCGCGAGTTGCGGGGGGATGTGGAATGCTGAGAGGTCATGGAATTCTGTCTTGACGTTCGTTGCTGATGTTGCTGCTGATGTTGCTGCTGATGAGGAAGAGGGACATCGTCAATGGCGTCCAGTTTCGACAGGTTGTTGAGCGACGAGTTTCTGTACTTGGCGCTGGGCTTTTTGTGTTTGTTGGGCCGGGGCGGAGGCGCTTCTGTGGCCAGCGACGACGTGGACGACACTCGCGAAAGACGACCACTCAGAGTGCGGTCCTTTTTGGAGTCGCCAGCAAGCGACACGGACGAGAACGACGTCAGCGTGGACGTGGAGGCTGACGCGAACCGTCGGTAGTTTGTGTTCAGAGACACCTCTTCAAAGTCGCACATTGACATGGTGAGGAGGGTGTAACTGAGTGTGTTGTGTAACTGAGTGTGTGGTGTAACCGTGTGTGCTGTGTTTGTGTAACTGAGTGCGATGTGATGCTGGTTGTGTGCTGACGTTGTGTTGGTGTTGGTGTTCGTGCACTGGGTAACTTGTCTGCGGGTCACGGGCGTATCTGTGTCGTCTGTGCTTTCTGCGCCGTCTCTACCGTCTCAGAACACTTCTATCTCGTCCTCACTCTGAGCTGGAAGGGAGTTTTTATCCAAAGAGACGGTTGCAGTTGCGCGGCCGAATTGGACCACACATTCCCTTGTCCCAAAAGGGCACACCCAAATCTAGAAGTTTAATTAAAAGGGGGAATCAAGAATGTCGGCATGAGATGGGAAGTTTAGGGGAAGTAGGAGGAGAGCTTCTGGAGAGCCAAAAACTTATATGGTAGCTTATCACACACATATCAGTGTGTCCTCAAAATTTCAGCCAAATCTGACCACTATCTGTGCCCCCTGAGTGTTTCCCAAAAACTCCTATTTTTGGCCATTGTATGCACGCCCACTGTAACTCTAATCTTGTTAGATGAGGTCAACGCGAGACGGAAGCCGAGGCATATGGGGCAAGTAGACAAAGATATAGCAGCAGCAAGCCAGGTAATGCCCCTGTCGTTCTCCAAAACTCTTCCTAGACGTGTTTCCTGTTCCTGGCGGTCTCCGCAACATGTCTGGAGCAAGAACGATACTCCTCCTGCTTCTTTGGGAAGTGCATATCCCTGTTTGGGCGCCGAAGCTAAATGGAGCTTAAAAAATAAATAGGCTTTTCCGGCTTCTATTGTGTGTCAAGGGGGTCCCGAAAGATAAACATGCATTGTGCCAAGTCTGTCTTCTTGGTGTCTAGTGTTGTATGAGTAGACAAGGCACACAGTGCTACGAGTTTGTACCAGCACGTGCTATCGTACTGTATGACCCATGCAACATTTGTGGCCCTCGCTGGTCTCAAATGATAGCCCCACAACTCTGAGTCTACTGTAGGCTCCCTGCGGGCAGAAGATACGCCAATCCCAACTCTGAGCTTGACCGTGCTATCGGGTCGAAAAAGGAAGGCTGGCTGAGACAAGCAGCAGCCGAGATGGCCTAAGCGGAGCCAAGTTTCGGGTCGGTGTCCGGTCTGTGCCTGAATGTTCCGTGTACAAGTAGGGTGTAGTTCTGGTCTGATAGACTATGAGTGTTAGACGACCCACTCCGTACAGTAAGAGCTTTATAGGTAGCGGTACCGGTATGTACTAGTAGAGACTTGCTTACACACTGTGTATTGTAATGACGAAGCATTCAACCAATTGTTGGCAGTTCGTCGCAACCCGCCCCGTTCATTATGTCAGACATTGGTTGCGGTTGTGGAGTTGCTTGCTTGGCTGCTTGGTGTGAGACTATACCAGTGCGAAGAGATACCAGCCCCCCAGAGCGAGACGGCAATAAAGAATGATAGACAGATAGACAAGAGACAATAAAGAACGATAGTCACGACCATCGCACCGGTACATTTCTAGACCCGCTTCGATGCAGCTCTTCCATGCACCCCGTGCGCTGCATTTTTGGCCGATGAAGGCACATGTGGAATGAGGTCGAGGTTGGAATGGGGAGGTAAAATGCTGGAGAAAAATGGAGAGAAATGGGGAGAAAAATGGAGAGAAAATGTGAAGAAAAATGAGACGAATAATGGAGAGAAAATGGAGAGAAAACGGATGACGGAAAATGACACGAAAATTGAGGGAAAATGAAGAGAGAAAAGCAAATCCGATAAATCCCACCAACTGTTCTCTACAGTTCCCCCTCTAGACAAACGGCCCTACAGTAGCCGGAAAGGGAAGCACTGTAGACTGTGCTGACGCGTTGGTCCGTCTATAATTAATACGCTAATTCTTTTACCAAAGCAGCTAACACTAGCTCTAAAGAATAATTCTCTGACGTGTTGCTGGGCGGTGGAAATACGAGCTGAGGAAGTGGAGCTGAACAGATTAATTGGTGAATCGATTGAACTCCAAGATGTCGATTTATCCCCGTTTTTCACTCATTTCCACATTTTTACACTTCCTGCCTTGTGGCCTTTTCACTTCACCCCAGCACCCACAGCCAGGGGTAAACCTCACAGCTGTCAGGCACGTTTAGGCGGTGGAGACACATGGGAACCGCGAGGTGGGTCTGCGAGGTGTCTGCGAGGTGTCTGCGAGGGTCCGACGCGTTTGGCCTAGCTGCGAGTTCGTATTTGTGGAGTATTCCCTTTTGGGCGTGCTGTGGAGGATTCAACTGGTCATGTAAACAAAGTAACAAACGAATCGCGAAGGTCAACTACAAACCGGAAAAAGTCAACAAAGGGTCAACTGGCTCAAACAGAGTCAACACAGCACAGGTAGACACCATCACCACAACAAAACACTTCCAGGATTGTCCACAAATACCACTCCACTTCTTCGGTACTACGGCACTCGTATCAGTACCTGGTGCACAGTCGTCTCCACCCGTCGTATGTTTCACCTGTCGCCATTGTTGCATCTTGGAATGACTTGGCGCTGAAAAGCAAAACAAACATGTGCCATGTCCTTTGTGCGTGAACATTGAAGTGTACAGTCATCAGAATTCGAACCGATAGAAGATTGTAAGTAAAAGTGGTATGGATGGAATCAGCAGCAGATTTTGAACAAAATCGTGTAGCTTATATTCAAATCCACCCACTCAATCTCATTCTGGAGACTGTCGAAGATCGTCACGCCCATACAGCACAACTTATCGATACAATTGGCGAGCTGTGATATTATACAGGCACCGTACGAGTACATCTCAAGAACGACGTGTCATTTCGTGTAATTATTATAAAAGTCGTCTTTTCAAACACTTCATGTTCAACAGCTCAACATACAACCCCTATTAGACATGCACAGTGTGGAGAATATGACACCGTCAGATGAGCCAACTCAAGTCACGTGACCCGAAATAGACGCAGACCAGAATTGCAATCTCACGGACACGTCAGTATCACGTGACCAACCCCCTTAACCAACGCAAACACGCACTGTAAACCAGCACACACCTTTTGCATGTCTGCATACTCCAAGATGAAACAGATCGGGGTGTTGATTTAATATGGTCAGAGTCACTAGTTCAACGTCACTGACGATGTATGAAACTCCCCCTGTTTCATCACCTCGAGTAGACGCTAAGGAGCTTGGCGGGGTGTGGGTCGTGGTTAGCGTGCGGATGACGTACGGAAAAGACCAAAATATACCATAAACGGATACCAAAATGAAGCTCTTGACGAGGCCGTTTTCAGGGTAGTCTCAGATCCAGCGTGGCATTGATATTATGGGCGTTATGGCGTCGACAAAATTTAAAGTATGGGAAATAGGAGGTGAAGAGTGGGTCCGAAATAGTTCTGGAGGGCGACATTGGTGGTGTCTGGAAGTTTTAGGAGGGATAAGATCGGATCGGTAGGACTCATCTCGTGTTCTGAGTGATTTTTTTCTCTCGTAAGGGCATTAGCTATGGGCTTAGGGTGCGTACAGTTTGTTGAACGGATG
Source organism: Yarrowia osloensis (assembly GCA_900519015.1). Taxonomy (NCBI): domain Eukaryota; kingdom Fungi; phylum Ascomycota; class Dipodascomycetes; order Dipodascales; genus Yarrowia; species Yarrowia osloensis. Next base: position 1,519,422 of record ULGU01000003.1, read on the forward strand.
AAGATGATGTGCCACGATTCTCGATTGACAGGACTTGAATCGTCACCAGAGTACAATACTGCAAGAAGCCCGTTCAATGGAAATCAACGACACACTCCCCAGATCTGACGCTCAAGAGAGGTTTCGTCTAAAGAGATGGACGTGCTTTCAAATGCCTGGAGCATATCGGGCCTTCAAGAATTCCTGCTTGTAGTATTATGCTGAGTCGAACTGAGAGTACAAAGGGCCCAGCTTGTCAATGACCAACTGGCAGTAATTTCAGACCGTTCTTTCGTAATTTCTTCTCGACAACTAAGCTGGTTCGAGCTCTATGAATTCAATCTTAGAATTCCTCCTCATCTTCTGACCGATTGAGCTGGCCAGCCCGATTCCTATCATTTTCCAAAGACACAAACTACAACAGCCGTCTTTACTTACAGTACAAGTACTGTACTGTGTTCACCAGACCCATCCTTTACCTATTGCCCTAATCAAGAATAGTCGAAGTCGGATCTCAGTATGAATGGTTGACTGACTTAGGAGTAGTCCTTGTCATCTAAACACTTCATCTTCTACTCATCAGGCCTCAGAGCCGAATCTTCGTATGCTACCGTCTCGTCTTCATATGCCACCGTCTCAGAGGTCGTCTTCATATGCTACAGTCTCAGAGGCCATTTTCACTTCTTCAAGATCAAGACCCCAAGGCAAGTCACGTATTTGTCATCTGCTGACACGACTCAAAGTCGTCTCTATCTTCCCCGTAAATACTCAGGAGTCGTCCTCATCTTCAGATACATTCTCGACGTCGAGCTTCATTATAGCGTTGGCATTTGCCGGTAGTTTGCAAAGAGGTCGTCTTCATCATCTAAAGATTCGAAAGTTGTAAGAAAATCTCGAAATCAAGTCTCCTCTCCACCCATCGGACTCAGTCTTCGACAACAGTGGTCGGACCGCTTGCTCAAGGTCCTAAATCATCTACCTCCAACCCGTCCGACCTCAGTCTCCTACTCCTCAGATCTGGCTTCTAATCTTCAGACCCAGGTCCACTCACCAGCCCTCAGTCTCGGACCTTTTGCTCTTGATCCCCTACCATCGCATGCACCTTCGCTGCGCTCAAGTCCCCAGTCTCTATTTGTCGGACCTCTCGCTGCGCTCAAAGTCCTCCTCAGAAATCTACTCGCTGGACCTCTCGCTCCGCTCAAGGTCCTGTATTCACCGGACTTTTCGCTCCGCTCAAGTCCTCTCTATTACTATATACATTACTCGTTATGGTGCTTGAGCCGGTTGAACAGCTTCTTGAGAAACGGCGTGTGTTTCTTCTCGTCCTCTGCCGGCGCCTCGGGCTCCGACTTGACATGTCCGTCGCTTCTTCGCGCCGTCTCGTCGTGCGTGAGGTCCGCCAGCGTCTCCAGAACCGCCGTCTGCGTCTTGTCCGACGGAGCGGCAATCTTGACGTCGTAGATGACCTTGAGATCGCCGAAGCCGTTGCGGCCCCGGGGCAGACCCTGCTCGGGGATGGCAATCTGGGCTCCGGGTTGAGTGCCCGCAGGCACCTTGATTCGCAGCTTGCCGCCGAGCAGCGTAGGAATGAGAACGGTGCCTCCGAGAGCAGCTGTGGTCATGGGAATCTCCTGCTTGTACACGAGATCGGACCGCTGACGCACAAACGTCTTGGACGGCTTGACGTGGATTCGAACCAGCAGGTCTCCGTTGTGCAGTCGAACGGTGGGTCCTGCCTGGGCCTCGGGAGCGTCGCCCATTCCAGAGACTCGCAGAATGGTGCCGTTGTCGACTCCGGGAGGAATGTTGATGGACGTTTCTCGCGTCTCGCGAATCACTCCGTTGGCGTGACAAGAGCCACACTCGCCATCCTTGGGAATCTGCTCACCTGAACCTCGACAGACCTCACAAGTGGTCGACATTTGGAATCCGCCGTTAACCACGTGAACACGTGCTCCGGTACCTCCACAGGCCGAACAGGTCGTCTTCTTGGCGTCCTTCTTCATTCCGGAACCGTCACAAGTGCTGCATCCAGTCACCGCCTGGTACTTGAGGTCTCGATTGACTCCCCGAGCCACATCTTCCAGCGTAATCTCCACGTTCAGCTGAATGTCGTTGCCCTCAAACTCCTGCACGTACGGCTGCTGGCGTCCAAAGCCGCCTCGGCCTCCAGGCTGTCCGCCTCCAAAGGCTGCCGAAAACAAATCGTCGAGATTGATGCCCTGAGCACCGAATCCTCCGCCTCCAAAACCCGCACCTCCAAATCCAGCAAACGGATTGCCGCCGCCGGCAAACGGGTTGCCTCCGGGGTATCCCTGGCCTCCGGGCTGGCCTCCTTCGCCAAACGCAGCCGGACCAAACGTGTCGTACTTCTTTCGCTCCTCCTCGTTGGACAGCAGCTCGTAGGCCTTCTGGACCTCCTCAAACTTCTGCTTGGCGTCGTCCTCCTTGTTCACGTCGGGATGGTACTTTTTCGCCAGCTGGTAGTAGCTCTTCTTGATCTCCTTGGCCGACGCAGAAGAGTCCACCCCAAGCGCCTTGTAGGGGTCCTGCATCCGGAGCAGCGCCGAATGTCTGAAAAGTCGCTGTTGCGGAGCCCGAATTCCGGGGCAAAAGGCCCTCAGAGCTCGCGGCGCCACCTGCGGTCGTGCCTGCCTGAAAACTCGCATTTCTGATGTTCTGTCGAGACGTTTGCAGCAATACAACCTCGTACAGCCGATCCACATATATATTTTTCAAACCTCCCATCTTTGAGTTTCGCATGCACGCAGAACTATCTAGAATGTGGAGGAGGGGGGACACTAAAGAGAATCTTTTTGTGTGACATGGTGTACTTTCTGTGTCTCTAATCAATTTCCCGCACCCGGATATATAAACCAGGCTTCCACCCAGCACTCTACCTCCCCTATAACACTCAATTTATCCCACTTCCTCAAAAACCTCGCCGCCCTCATCCTGCAGGCGTCAACTTTGAAATCATTGGTTAGTGGCAAACGAATGGGAGGCGGGAGATGAGGGTGTGAGTAATGGGGAAATTGACGACGGGGGGTGAATTAGGTCACGTGAGAGGACCAAATTGGCACTACGTCTGTCACGTGACAAAGTACAGCTTCTTCAATTGAAAAATCTCGTTCGAGAGGATGTGCCTACAAATGCGCTGTCCGATACGATACCGTCAAGCAGGCAAGGCAAACTAGGAAACTCGGTTTTCGCCAAAATTGCACCCCTGGGCTGTAAAATTGGTACCATTCGAACCAGCGGGAAATTCTGAGTCGATTGGTGTAATTAATATCAAAATCAGCTGGCTCAATCGGATTCTAGATACTCCTGGAAAGTTCATTGCTAATACTCTCAAATGTGAGATGGAGTGATTCAAACATGAACTGAAGTGTTTGAGAGCGATTCGCCCGAGTGACGTCGTCTAGGTTACATTACAATCAATTACACTGACCCATGTAGTCACGTGACTGGTTCTTCCCCGTACCCGAACTATCTCAGATTGCTCGGAAATATATCGGAGGAGGTGTTTGCCACTGTCAAATTGTTTGCCACTGCTGGAGGGTGAAAGAGGATGTAAGGGGGAGAACTGAGTTGTTCTGGAGAGTGTAGTACTATGATTGTGTGTATGGTATCGCGTTGTATCCACGGTACAAGCAGTTACTATGGCTGAAGCGCTCAAGAACTCGATCAATGAAGGTGGAGATGGGTAGAGGGTACAGGGAGAGATTGGATAATTTCAGAAGCATTGAAGTTTCTCGGAATCAATGTTTCCACCTCCTTGGGATTGCCACAATTATCAGAACCGAGTCAGTCTGTCCTAAACAGTAACAACGGTCGCCACTCGGAGAAAGATCCTGGGTCAATGTAGAGAAGAAGCTGGGCAAAGGGGAGTTGATAGACGGGCTACATGAGAGTGGTAGAGGAATCTAATGAAGAAATGGTGCGTTTTGGAGCAATATTGGCGTTTTCAAAGCGACTTTCTACAGACACAGTAGTGGTCGCAAATTGAAGCAGGTTTACTCTGTAGAGGGGGTAGATGGAGAGGTCGAAGTGGGAACTGGAGTGGGCTGCTGCTTTAGCTGGTATCATTAATATGAACAAAAAAATCGCTCAAACTGTTGTCCACGTTCTACTTGTGGTGTCATCGAGGGGACGCCAGGAGAAGAGTGTATACCAACATGAGACCATAGTATCACTGTATATGGCAAGGCACAGAGGTATACTGAAAGCTCAAGACCTCTTCCAGCTGGATTTGAAGTCCTCTACCGAAATAGAAGCAATCTCGTGTCTGATACGGCTCTTTTAGCAGGGCATTTTTACTGGTTGAAAAACAATGGTCTCTTTTGGACAGGAGACAAAAAACGCAAGAGGCAAGGAAGGGCCAATGAAGACATACTTAACAGGAGGGTATCGTGCTTTGTCAGCCGTGGTTTGAAAGGACTATAGAAATCTAGTATTGAGAATTGGTTTCGTAGAGACGTCGGAACAAAAACTCTGGCAAACCAGAATCGACAGTCTGACACCCTCCCAAACTGGTATGTTGCGGCGACTTCCGAGATTCTTCATCACTATACAATAATAAGAAACTGATCATCAAGGGGCTTCTGCTACAGTGTAATCTGTTGAACGCATTGGTTAAGGTCTCTCCAGCAGTACCGTTCTGATGAACGTGAGAAACCGGGTCTATTGAATCAGATCTTAGAGACATTCAGAATTCGCCGAAATCACAGACCTGAGATCTTCTCTGTTTTTGTACTATTTACTGATGGTTCCATTTCACCGACAGCAAACCATTCAAGCAGTTGCAAGTCCGGTCTACGGGACCTCAGAATCCATGGAGCCATATACTGACCCCATTCTCTTAAGTGGCTGCATTGAACTACGAAGAGGCTTGGCCTCGCTTGCTCCTGTCCTTCATACTGTCATCGTCTCTTCCCAGACTCATCTCTTCAAGATTCACTGTACAGACTGTCATTGTCCTTCCCAGACAGATCGTTAATACACCCGTCATCGCCTCTTCGTGCGCTATTTACAAGCTCATGACCTGCGGCCATTCGCGCGGCCACTCGCGCGGTCACTCGCGTTCGTCAGTCTATAAATATATAAATAATTACATGCGCTTCTCGACCGTGGCGTTGAACAGCGCCAGGTTCAAAGCAGCGTCATTGACCCCCATGGTGGGGTTACTTTCCTCCAGCAGATCAAACGACCGCACCGTCACCTCGGAAAAGGCGTCGTTGGCCGTACTGTACAGCAACAGGTCTCTGGTGGGACCCGTCTTGGAAGGAGCCGAGCTCGCGGGCTCCGCCACCTCCGAAAGCTCGCTTTTGAGCGCCGTCCACGTGTCTTGCAAAGTGGCCTTGAGGTCCGGCGTGGTGGCCACAAATGGCGAGTCCAACAACGCCTGAAGCCCCTCGACCACGTGGGTGCGCAGCATGGACACCTCCGCGTCCTCCGACGCCATGAGCGACTTTTCGTGGATCATAGCAATCTTGAGAAACATGGAAATGCCCTCGGCGAGGCCCGGAGGATGCGGTTCCCGCACAGACGCCTCCACGAGCCGCTGCAGGCCCGACGACAGCGCGAAAGTCTGCGTCTTGCACACGTCTTCGGTGACCGAGTCCGCCAGCGAGTCCGCCAGCTCAATGAGCAGAGACACGATATTGTTCTCGCCGACACGGGGGAAGTTGGGCGAGGTGAGAAACGTGGTTTCTGCGCGGGCCAGAATGCGGCCCTTGAGTTCGCCGGGCAGCTCGGAAAACAGGTCGCCGAAAAACGGCGGCAGTTTGAGCAGCTCGGGGTCGCCCAGCACCCGAAACAGCACCGAAACGTCCTCGTCCGCAGTGTCTGTGTTTGGAGTCGTCGAGCTGATGGTGAGCTCGGGCGACGTGTCCATGGCCACGGGGTCTTTCGAAATCCGGCCCCGGTGCGCAAACAGCAGCCGCAGCTGCGTCTGGGCCAGAAACATGTTGAACGGCGTCACGTGCGTGATGAGCTGCAGCAGGTCGTCGGCCAGGGACGTGCCCGTGCCCAGCTCGAGCTTCAGCAGATGATTAAGCAGCTGCTGAAGCGACGACGCCGCCACCGCATTGTCCGGCTCAATCACGGGCTCCACAATGAGCTGCGAAAACAGCGCCGGATGGTGCACGGCCACCTGCTTGCAAAAGGCCGCCACGTCGTCCAGCCACTGCGGGTCCTGGAACACCTCGCGCTCAAACAGATACTGCGCCACCAGCCGCAGATAGATGCGCGGATGCTGGTCGGCAAACAGCTTGCGCTGGAATTGTAGAGAAAATGCCTCGGTGGTGGACAGCGAGTACTCGTGGGTCAGGTCACGTGCAATCAGCGACAGCAGCAGCCTTGACCCACCCGACATGTCTCTGAGATTGTGGATTTGCAAAAACAAATCGCCCACCTTTTCAATGCTCGTGCACTCGTACACCACCAGAAACGCCAGCGTCTGCAGCAGCTGCAACGACACCTCCTGGTCGCGCAGCCACGTCATGAGCTGGTGGCCAAACTGCGCGTCGTCCTTGTAGTTGGCCAGCATCTTGCACGACGCCCGCACGTCCGACGAGTGCAGCAGCAGCTCGTTGAGCGCCTGCGGCAGATTCACGTCCTTGGAGGCCTCCGAGTCCGTCTGCGGCGTGACTTCCGAGATGGGCGAGAGCTGGGGCGACGAGGAGCTTTTAAGGAGTGTCTCCAGCTCGGGTTTCAGCTCGGGCAGCTGCTGGGCCGAAAACTGGACCAGATCCCACAGCTCACGCGACACCCGCACTTTTCGCAGACCCCGGTACTGGTGCATAAACACTCGCACCAACGCAGGCATGTCGGCGATGCACGCAAACGCTTGCCACTGGTACCGGGTGGCGCTGGCGAGAAAATACAGCAGATGAGACTGGCTGCATTTCGGCACAATGAGCTGAATGGATGCACACATGAGCCGCCAGGCATGCAGGTTTTCGAGAATGAGCTGGTACTGGGCGAATTCTGTGGTGGACGGAACGTAGCCGTTTTCCACGGCAGCACACAGCGAGGTGTACAGGTTTTCGGCAACGACAATGCGAGTGTTTTGCGTAAACTTCGAGTAAGGAATGGGTGAAGAAGACGAAGAAGACATGTCAGTGTCTTCATTCTGAGATTCGTAAATGCCAGGAAGAAGAGCTCGAAGAGCTCGATCCGACCTCTCAAGCACCTCTCGCTCATCATAAGAAGCATACTTTTCGACCTTTCGAACCATGTAGCGAACTTGAACCTGGCAAGAGCTCGGAACCGCCACTAGCGGCAGATTGCCGAGAATGTCGAGCTGAACATTGGCCCACTCGGACAGCCGCGAAATGTAGAGCACTCCGGACGAGATGAGCGAGCGCACGTAATCCTGGGGCTGGAAAATGTCCAGAACACACAGCTCTGTGACCAAAGCGTACAGATCGTCGATGCGCACGTCTCGGTGCGATTTCACCGACAGCAGAAACTGCACAATGTGGCTGGGCACCGCGTCGCCGTCCACTCCTTCGGATAACTGTGAGACCAAATGAGAGGCCACAAAAACCCGCTCAACACACACTCTCGCGTCCGACACGGCCCAGGCCAGAATCGTCTGGATGATGGTGCCAAAGTCGGCACGGGAGTCGACAATCTGATTGAAAAGCGTCTTGTCGAACGGCGCTCTGGCCGCGTCCAGAATCGCAATGATGACGGCCTGTTTGTTTCTGTTTCGGCGCGTTTTCGGCGTGTCCGAAATGACCAGCGCCTCGTTTCGCACGCGCGTGGACTCCGAGTCCGGAACCACGGCCTCGAACGTGGAGCCCAGCTGCACCCACTTGGACGGCATGACAAAGGCATCGGGCTGGGCGTCAAACAGCGAGTTGACGAGCGACGACAGCGCGTTGATTGTGGGCTGGTAGAAGGGCTTGTCGGAGTCCGTCTCCAGCTTAGTCAGCTCGGCCAGCAGGTTCTGGGCGAGTTTTTTGGCGTGGCTGGGGAACGACAGCAGAGGTTTCCAGAAGGTGCGCACAATGAGGATGGCGACAGGGAGTTTTTCGACGCTCGACAGTTTTGTCGGTGCCGGAGCTGTTGCTGGAGCCGCCGTTCTCCCCTCCTTGGTCTCCCCCAACAGTCCCACCACCCACTGGAGAAATGCATGTTTATCGACAATGTCTTCGTAGTAGAGTTGCATGGCCAGACGGACCATGTATGCAAAGTTTTGTTTTGCCGTCTGTCGAGCGGCGGGCTCGTCGGCCGCCAGAAAGCTCTCCGACGACCGGCCCAGCACGTCCACCACGCACTCGGTCCATTCCTGCAGCCAGATGGCCTCGCTCATGTTGCCAATCTGGTGGTGTCCCTTTCGTTTGAGGCCACGTAGTTCGTTGGCTCCGACGCAGCGCGCAAACCACACTGCTCGCGACGGGGCGATGCGTTTCGCACAGCACTGGTCCAGAAGCACCTTGTTGCGGATTCCGTGGGGAATGGTTCGCGACAGCTTTCTGAGCGGGACCGCCGGGTTGGCGAGATCCTTGAGCCACGCCTCGCGTTTGTGGTCGGTGAGCGTGACTCGGGGCGGCGGCTTGAAGGTGCCCGGGGTGGTGATTCGGCACGTGTCGACCCGAATGTGCATGGCCGTGATGATGAAGCACGACAGCGCCGTCATGTTGGACTTGATGCGCAGCAGCGACGCGATGCTCTTTTTGGCGCTCTGCGACTCGTGCGGCACCGACGGCGGCTCCGCGTAGCCCTTTTGCAGGTTGTCGACCATGCGAGCGTCCTCCTCGTCGGCCGACCGCTTCCATGGGTAAAAGTCGGGGTAGACGGAGTCGCTGATCCGGGCCGGGTCCACCAGCGGATGCACGTCGTCGGGCGGCTTGAGCACGTAGCGCTGCTGCGACAGGTCGTCGCGCGAGTTGATACTCCGGTACAACCGGGATGAGGGCCCCGGACTGGGTGCCGACGAGCTGTGTTAGTGGGGATGAGGGGGTTTAGAGCGGGTGAAAGGGTATGGTAGTGGACTTTCGGGGCTGCAGAATCCACCCATAACTTCTCCTTCATCTCTAGCCATCTCCACAGTCCTCCAAATCGTCACTCACTTCATATCAGTTTTGTTGTGTTGGATAATCTCGAGTATCGTAGTTAGGTTTAGTTAGCTGGAAGTTAATCAGCAGAGCCAAAAAGAGGTGTGTGTGTGGTGGTCTCTCTCTTGTGCAACGGCAAAGTTAGGCACAGTAAATGTTATGCAGAGTTTAACCGAGAGGGGGACCGCACGGTAGGGTGGTAGTGGGGGATGATGAGGGGACGGGGAGGTTAGAGGAGGGCGGGAGGACGTCCGAAAATGCTCGTTTACTCATTTCCTGCGCTTTTTCCGCTTCTTCCACCCTCCCACCTCCCCCTACACTCTCCTCTCTCTCCCCGTCTCCTCCTCGTGATTCCTGCATCCCGTGTAAATTGTGCGCTTGACGCCAGAGTGTATTTGAGCGTAAAAGTGAACGGTATTGGAGCTGCCGAAAGGGGTGTTTGACGGGTGGGAGGCGGTGATAAATGCGGTGTGAAGTGAGGGACAACGGCATCAACTATTGTTCTTTTGACAAGCCGAAATTTCGCCGAACAAACAGTCCGAACAGTCGGGTGACTGACATGTATCGTACATACTCATCAGGTCCAATAGAACGGTGCTATTTGACGAGTGAAAAATGAGTGAAAAATGAGTGCAAACTGAAATACGAATGCAAACTGACCCGAAACAGAGTCGCAAATACCTACATCTACTGATCTACGATACTCGTTCATTCTGTCGTTCCGCACCACCTCGCCTCAAACCCATGCAGTAAGCCGAGCAGTCCCAGGATCCGATGACTACGCCAAAGAGACCAACTTTCGAGGCATGTCTTGTGATCCCTGAGACAGCATGGTGGGTTGACAGTAAGTCACGAGCAAAAAAAAGGAGCAGTAAAAAAGGAGCGGCGCAATGTTCAGAGATTGATGAGATGCTGTGGTCCAGGAACGAATATACGGTGTTGTACGATACGGTAGCTAATGGCTTCTGTTTCTCGCATCGCTATCACGCTAACACTCAGTCTAACACCATACAGTCAGGATTAGTCAGTCTCGGAGATGTACGCCCTTTTCGACACAAATTACACCGCTCGATTCGGAATCCGCCGCTGATTCGGATGCAGACGTCGAACAAGTTTTTGCCGACATGGAACCTGCTTTAGTTCGAACTTCATTGCCGATACGCTCGACGACCCGAGCAACCAACCTTAGCCTAAAGCTGTTGAGACTGGCTAATGTTATCTGCCTGTCGGCAATGTCGGAAACATCGGCTGTTATCCGTGATAATGCTCAATGTCACACCGACTTCTTGAAAGCAACTACAACTTCATTCACTAGAAACGTGTACCTAATACGTACCGTATGTTATACACGGCCGGAGTTCTCAGAGGGGCAAGACTAGGGCGAGTGAGAAAAAACGACACGGTACTCGCTCGTCAACCTCGAAGAGGTCAACCTCGAACAGGCGACCTCAGGTCAACAAACGCAAGCCAGACAAGTGCTACGCACTCGCCTGGCTACGCACTCGCCTCGCACCCGCCTCACTAATACATATCGCCGTAAATCCCAATGGTCGAGATAATAAAACCAAAGCCGAAAATGCCCGAGACGGCAATTCCCACGGTACCCAGATGACTGATGCTCTGGGTAATCACCCGCCGGTGCAGCGTGTCCTCCACCCGCTCGCTCACGTCCTCCTTGGCCTTGACCTTGGGCGACAGACTCACGTTTTCGTAGACGGAGTTGTCCAGCTGTGAGGTTTCGGGGGCTTCCGACGACTCCGGAGTCGACGTTTCGGACTCGGCGTCCGCGTCCACGCCCAGCACGGCTCGAACCAGAGGCCGGGCCTTGAAGTAGCCCACTGCGCACGCCACGGGCACCGAAAGCGCGCTGTAAAGCAGATAGGGATGTCTGGCGGACTTTGTGGCAAAGGCGAAGCTGACACAAAGCGAGGCGCAGGCGGTGATGCAGGCGGGACCCACAATGCGGCCAAATCGCACCAGCAGACGGTCCAGGTTTTCCTGGGCGTCGCTGACATCGGCCTTGGTGCCGGAGGAGTAGAGATGCTGGGAAATGGTGGGCAGAGAAAGATAGGAGGCCGAGCCCACGGCGCCGGTGAGGAAGCCCAGCGCCACGGTGCCAATGACCTTGGAGAAAACCAGAACGGTGGCGGTCATTGTGATGTTTGGGTGGCGGTTCTCGAGATACCGGATAAGCCTTGGTATGCGGGAGAGTTAAGAGCTGCAGCAGGTCATGTGATGTTGGGAGTTGGAGTGGGGGGAATGGATGGAGGTATGAGCTGATGGGGGAGGGTTAGGAGTGTGAATTTGGTATGATTGGAATCGGCGGGAGATGGCGGTTAGAATGGTTTTTTTTTGAAATCGGCCCGCTCAACATCATTCTAGACACTGTCTATGACTCTGGAATGTCTCGGTTAATGTGCTCTGATGGAGATTTAAGCGAGAGGTTGAAACCCGCAGTTCGATGCTTGGGCGGGTTGATTGGGTGCGTCATCTTCCAAACCACAGCAAAAATAATTGCACTTGATCCGTGATACAGCAGTTTGTATCGTGCTCTTGTACGTCTCTAATGCACTCCAGGTGACTTGGGTTGGGGAAGGGCTTCTTAGATACGAGTTATAGTGCACTTGGTTGGGTGTCGTAATGAGTGTCGAATGTTTGACTCTGCCTAGAATGAGATTGAGAAGGTGGATTTGGACGCAAATTACACTGTCCGATTCAGAAATTTCCGCCGATTACAACTGTACCACTAGTACAGGTCTTGTGCTCCATCTGCCGACATAGCCGCTCTCCGTTGCCTAAACTTCTTGTCATCATCGACTCAGAGTTAGACTTGAGAGATTATGCGATTGCAGATTGTCAGAAAGGTAAGACCGAGCTGGAGTGTTCATAACTGATGGCGATAAAGATGGGAGCAACCAACAATGCCGTCAACAACCTCGTCCAACCTCCTGCTGTAAATCAACTGATCTGAAACGTCCGTCAACGTCTTTCACATGCCTTTTACCTCTACCCCTTCCCAGCTGGACAAGGGAGTTTATTCCGTACGAGTTCGTCCTATACTTTAGTGAGCTTTAGTTGATAACGACGGCCCAGTTTTGGCTCAGATTACTGTCTCATATTTAGCTCGCCAGGACGGTGACAACTATGGAGAACAACCAGTCCGTACTGGAGAGCAACCAAGAACGAGCTCGTCCATATTGTAGTCTCTTGCACTAGCTCGCCACTAGTGCACGGCTCCAACGGTTGTCGTGGCAACTCCATGCAAAGAGCCGGTGGCAAACGGGTGTCATGGGAGAGTGTCTGACGTGACACTGTGCGATATGATACATGTATCAGCGTGGTATTTTTAGACATGGATCAAGCATGTGTCAGGCACATTCCCGTTGGAGGCAATGCACGGGGACTGTCACGGGGACTGCCACGGGGACGGGCTGCCACGTATTCGCCCACCCAATCAAACATTTTCTCTAGTCGTTTTCTTCTAGCCGTTTTCACCTCTGTCGACACAATGAAATGCTGTACGATAGCTCGTTTCTGGTTGCACTTTTTTGAATTTGCATTTTGCATTTTGAAATCCTGGCACCCGACCTCCGATCCAAGGCGTTACCCGGCCCGTGTCCCCGTTGGGTTACCCTCTTGACTCGCCGCACGTGCCTGCATTTTGCTGCCGTTTGTAGCGTAAACTCGTCGATTCGGAACCCATGCACCCGCCTCTGAGTCATCCGGCCGGGTTCTAGAGTGTTCTACGGAAGGCGTTGTTGAACACGAATACAAAAACAGTCACGTGACAGCCATAGATCCCGCCCAACCCACGATTGCAACATCTCACAGCCACAGTCACCGTCACAGTTTCTTGCCTCCGATAACGTCAGAGCTCTCCAGATAGCGCAAGCTTGGAGCCGACAGCGTTTGATAGGGAAGGTTAACTTGTTACCCGGTTGGAGTAGACGAGAGACTAAGCGGTGCTGTAGTGCGATCTCAGTGGGCAGTGCTGGGCACGGCTTGCACCATTTGCACAACTCACGTGACCATATTATCTGATTTTCAGCTCCAACTTGTCCCGTTGTTCTCTTCTCCACGTCCACTCCCCCTCCTCAACACGTCTCCACACCAATTAGGCAGAGTTAAAACAGTGTAACGGTGCGAGGACGAGCCAAAAGAAAGGTCAAACGACACTAACCCAGGGTCTAGCACGTAAGTGGAAGTGATTAAACAGGTGGTTGCGGCCGCCGGAGTTGATTGAGGTGAAGAGAGGGGTTGGTTCCACCGTGTTCGAAGCTACCTCTGACCATCTCTCTATTGCACGTTTTCATATTATGACTGATATTATATGCTGTACACACACTCTCTCAGCACACACTGTTGAAAGTACAGTGTGAGTTCATCCCATTGAACATAGCATAGCTGGAGCTCCGACAACGTACTAATTGACCAAACTCTATCAATTGCGTCATTGCCGTGGATGCAGCGCGCTCTTGAGCCATTTCCGAGCCTCCACAGCTCGCTCTCGTAGCACTTTTGCCCGATCGATTGTCAGCAAGTCTCCTTCCCCCCTCAACGGTGCAACAGGTCAGGCGTCCCAAAAGTCAGTCTCTCTCCCAATGCAACCGGAAGCTTCTTTTTCAGGTGTGTCTGTTGTTGGTCCAACTCTATCGTCGCTTCTCTGGGCTGGAAAGTCGGTCTGGACGAGTGCCACGTGTATTGTAGGGGGGGGCCACGGCGAGGGACGTGTCCTCATTTAATCAACACTCATTTTGGCTCCCCCAATCCCCCTTCCACCTCCATCTACCCCATAGACCCCCGTAACCTCCCGGATCCCCACCCACTTGTTGTGGACCCCGCAGGACGACATGTACGCTGCACGTTGCCACCGCCACGGTAGGTCTGGTCATGGAATTCCGCAGAAGAGCGTCCAACTCTAAAAGCCTAACTCTGAAACCCAGTTTGCACACAATCGAGTGACTTATCTGACAGGAGCCAAGCTTCCCCAAAAAGAAGAGACTCTGCACCCGTCACCACCCAGCATCATACAAGTCACCCACCCCCCCAAAACCCCCCAAAACCGCCCCCGGCTCACGCCCAAGCCCACCAACCCTCCCTTCTTGAGCCCCTGCACCCCCCGTCACAAGCCGCGAGTCTGTGTCTGTTCCCCCGGAACTTTGGATAGGAATTCAGTAGATTGGCACAGTGAGGAACCCCCGAAAAGCATCGACTGAGAGTAGTCACGAGAGACCATTGGACATAACGACACCAGAGACGTAACGACGGCAGCAGCCACACGACTTCTAACGACATATTAACGAGCAACGACATTACATACATTCACATTCAAACCACCACATCCACCACAACCACATTTTCATTTCACAAAAACATTCGCATTTCTCTCTGACCTTCTCACTCTCACCTTCTCACATCCATTCCCACCTACACATCTCACATCCCCCTTTGCCCCCAGCTTAGGCTACTTATGACATGGACACTTCTTCATACAAAGAATACGATGCAGGAAAGCTCCTGAACAACCGATACCACAAGGTCGCGGACCTCAACAAGGGCTCGTACGGACAAGTCTCGCTGGCCACAGACACGCTCACCGACGAGCTCGTGGCCATCAAGTGTCTGGTCAACTCGCCGGACCCCACAGCCGCCCGGCCCAACGCCTCGCGGGCCTACTGCTCACGGGCCGAGATCGACCAGGAAATTGCCATCCACTCGGCGCTCAAGGGCCACAAAAACGTGGCCCAGCTGCTGGACCACTTCACCCTCGGCAACGTCAACTACCTGGTGGTGGAGTACTGTGCGCAGGGCGATCTGTACGAGGCCATTTCCGGCGGCCGTGGCCCCAAGGAGAGCGGCTGCACCCGCGAGTTCATGCTGCAGCTGGTCGACGCGCTCATCTTCTGCCACTCGCGCGGCGTCTACCACCGCGACATCAAGCCCGAAAACATTCTCATCAGCAAGGCCGGCACCGTCAAGCTGGCGGACTGGGGCCTGGCGACGTTCGAGCTCAAGGCCCGCGACTTTGGCGTCGGCTCCGAGCGCTACATGGCGCCCGAGCTGTTTGACGGCGCGTCGCTGGACGACTACAACACGCAGCAGGCCGACATTTGGTCCGTGGGCATCTGTCTGCTGAACATTCTGTTTGGCCGCAACCCCTTCACCAAGGCGTCCAGCAAGGACAAGCTGTTTATGGACTTTGCCGCCAACCGCGAGGCGCTGTTTGACATATTTCCGGCCATGACGCCCGACACGTTTGCCGTTCTGCGTCACTCGCTGACCATCGATCCCGACAACCGTTCTCTTGAACAGATGCGGGCCGCCATCTTACTGGCCAACGCGTGGACCACCGACGAGGAGTTTGACGAGATTGCGGCCGTCGACGATCTGTCGTGCTCGGTGCCTTACTACGACTCTGGCTTTGGCGAGACTCTGAGCGACAAGCGCGACCGCGATATGGTGTCGTCGGTGCCGTCGCACCAGTTTGTGCACTTTGACACCGACGGTGACGTGACTCCTACCCCGGATAACGGTGGTGGTGCTGCTGCAGACAACTCCGTCAACACGAACTCCACCACCTCCACCCCCGCCATTGCCATTTCTTTGGCCTCTCCCGTGCTGCTGGAGGAAGACGTAGTGACCACGTGCTCCTCGCGGCTGCCGCTGAGAACCCCCACGGTGCTGTCGCCCAAACAGCATCTGGCGTCCCAGTCGCCCTGGGACCGAACCATGCAGTTCACTCCCCCCGCCCACCGGTTCTCGCTGTCGTCCTATAAGCCCCGCAAGAAGGACAACTCCAACGGAGGCGTTTCCCACGGCCGTCACTCGCGCCTCAACCCCCGCAAGTGGACGGCCACCTCGGCGCACTCCATGGAGTCGCTGTCCGAAGAGAGCGACCCCGAATCTCTCGGCGACGAGGACATGTTCCGCATGGACGACGAGGGCGGCGCGGAACACAAGCCGTTCAAGGCGACGCGAAACGGCTTTGCGCACCCCAAGCTGTCGCGCTCGCCCCCGGACTCGGATCTCGACGTCCCGTCGCTGTCCAACACGTCGTCGGACTCGTCCAAGGCGTCCGTCTACGTGCCTCCCTCGCGGCGACGACACCACGAGAACAAGGGCGCCTTGTCTTCGTCCGCCAAGAAGGCCGCGGGACTCTCGTCCGGCATTTCGCCCGCCAAGAAGACGTCCTCTCTGTCTTCTTCGCCCGCCAAGAAGACCGCCTCTCATCTGTCTTCTTCGCACAACAAGCCTGAGGGCGTGTACCGGCCCCCCTTCATGCGCAAGTCGCTGGCCACGTCGGTGCCGTCTGCCCCTCTGGCTGTCCCCAAGTCCAAGGCGTCCGTGTCGCTGGACTTTGCGTCGTCGTTCAACCTCGGCAAGTCCTGGAGCGATCTGGTTTCGGACGAGGAGGACGACTGGAACAACGGCTACGCGCGGGACGAGGAGGACCACCACGTCAACGATCTCACCGACTACATGGGCTCCGTTAGTATCAACAACAAGTCCAAGACCGACCCCATGAAGATTCCCTTTCGCGAGAACTGGCAGAACTGGGTCGCCTGATTATATATAAACTCCACTTAGCATAACTATTTATTGATTAACGGTGTGTGTAGATATTTGAGGAGGGAGCATGCGAGTGAGCATCTGTAATTGTACTTGTACTTGTACAAGTAAGCACTTGAATGAGAACTCGTCTTTTTTGGCGACATTTTACGAACTGTGTTTATCTTACTTGTACGACTGCAGAATCGGCTTGGCATGTTGAGTTGCTGGTCAAGTGTTCAAGAGCAGTTTCTGACGATTGAGACAAGTGCGATGGTGTTTGAAGGCTTGAGAGTGAGTTCTACATTTCGATCTGTGGCTGTTCTCAGTCCAGTTCTTGGGGTATATACTTACTTGTACTGTATACAAGGGTAGATGCATCGCACTCTTCTTGACAACAAACTGAACACTTTGATGGTGATGAAGAACGGTACTGTACAAGTAGACGAGAACCATCAATGGAATACTTTACGCACAAAAACCGATCCTCCTACAATTCACCCCCTCAAAGTTCCATCGCGCCGTAGATCGGCAGCTCCCTGTTATCCACTGAGACATCGAATGTGAGACAGCATGGAGACTGTCGAGGTGAGACATCGGCACCCCACATGGTCTTGTGACCCGAATCAGGTGTAGCAACGCAGGTTGCTGTCTGTGCAGGGGTTGAGGAGGAGAAGACGTTGATTGCATGATTTGGAGGCGAGCTTGGTTAGATTGCATGTTTTGGAGGGGAGCTTGGTTAGAAGGGGTGCGGTGAGTGCAGTGAGTTGAGAAACATCTTGGCCATGATGTTTCTTGAGCGAAAGGGAACAAACAAAAGGTGGGTTCTGTATTAGAAACACAGGAACTAGCAGATTGAACAATACAGCGTTTATTTACATTGTGTCTGAGCTTGGGCTGTGAAACGCCATTGATAATGCCTGAATGTGAGTGCAGACACTCATTCGTTCTAATATTTCTTGCTGTATCATCGAGAGTCGATAAAAGGTTGTCAAAAAAGATCAGAAACAGGCATCTCTTCAAATGTGAACTCTGCATAGTTCGTCAAGTGTTCCCGCAGTATCGGTACGGTCTAGGAAACAAATTGGCAAGATTGTTTTGGGCAACAAAATCTGTAATAACTTCCGATTTTAGTACTACAAGAAGTCGATCAATTGATGTTGTAAGAAGCAGAGAAGTCTTCCAAAACGGATGCTCTAATTTTTTCACCCCATCATCATAATAATTTGTGACCTAAATGTCCTTCAAACACCTGAAAACGACCTTGCCATTTCTGTTAACTCGCTGTGCTTGCAGTTGTTCCCTGACACTATTAAGATCGCCAAATGGCATCTGTAACAATAATGCCCATAGCAGTCACGTTCTATCTGTGGATTAAAGTAGCAGGGCTCTTACAGGACCCTCTTATAAGCGGACAGACCCCCCTGAGACCACCTGTAATTACAGGTCTGAATCTCTATAGATGGATGTCTGTCTACATTTTGGGATGGTCCTTCAATCACAGATCATTCGCTTCGCCCATGATCTGCTGCTGCCTTTCAATATTTCGAGCAGTGTAGCGTTGTGTGTTTGCGGTTGATTACGCTTAGACGAGGTGTTTGTTAGACAGATCATGAGCGAAGCGAATGGTCCGCGATCGAAAATGCTCATGGTCTGTGATTGAAGGACCCATCTCAGAATGTTCGCTCATGGACGTGTTGAAGGACCCATCCCAAAATGTAGACAGACCATTCGCTTCGCTCATGGTCTGTCAGTTGTAGTGAGGAAGTTGAGATGGCTAGAAATGATCTATAATTCTCAGTTTTTCCAAGTATCTCTACTCTCAAAAGGTATAGTGATTAATTAATGTATAGAACTGAAGGAAGCGAATGAAAGGCTGGCAGGAAACACTTGACTCCCACTATCTATTGTGAGAATGAGTCGACCAAAAGTTGACTCCGCAGAGAGTAAAAACGACAAAGTACTGGAAATGAGCCCACAGAACCGTGCCGGTGAGGGCAGAGTTGATCATGTTGGACGAGTAGTTGCAATTGGGGTTATCCTGGCCGTCACAGACCTTGAGGGCGTCCAGAGGAGGATCGGCGAGAACGTAATCAATGTAGATTTCTCCTCCTGGCTGCTTGAAAGGTGACCAGAAGGGAATCTGGGGCACCAGGTCTCCTTTATGGGTCAGTCGCCAGTACCGTCTTCCTTCGTCCTGTCGCAAGAAGTCGGGCTTGTCTCCAAAGAAGAGCATGTCATTATAGTCTGCGAGAGCCTGGTTTCCGACCAGCGGTTGGCCCGACGCTACGACATAAGGATCATAGCCTCGTGTCTTCATGTTGATTCCGTGGATGAAAGAGGCAGCTCCTCCCATTGAGTGTCCAGTCACCTTGAGAGAGTAGTCCGGGTACTTTTCAAACGTGTCCGTCATGTTCTTTTCAAACTGAGAGTACGCCAGGTTGTACGACTGCAGAAATCCGAGATGGGCTCGACAGTCTGTGCAGTTGGGGTGGTTGGGTCCCCAAGCATCAAACGGAAGAGTGTCCAGCCTGATATCAGAAATACCGTCAGTGAGAGACACAGTTCCTCGGAAGATGTGCCAGATCTCCTTGCGGTGGTGGTCGACGGCGAAAAACCCCGAGACGGAAAAATCAATCAGATCTCGAGGCCCAAACTCCGCAATGAGCTCCATCCCAGGGTAGTCTGCGCAGAACGAGTCACAGGTGAAGGGGGCCTGGATACCCTGAAAACCAACACAGGAGGCGAATCCCGACAGATGAAGGGCGTAGTTCATCCAGTCCCAAGTTCCCTGGGTGGCCTGGACGACTCTATCGGAGTATGTTTTCTGTGGAGGAGCGGAGCCGAGAAGCACGGCATTGGGATCTGCTGCAGAGAGTCCCAGGAGGGCCGCGAGGATCAGTGGAGTCGGTGTTTTCATGGCGAGAGCTGAGGTGAACAATTATCGAAGCCCAGGTCTCCTCAGAGCCGATATATATACTTGTAGCGGGGTCCCATGCGGGGAAGCTGCTCCATCAAGACATGACTGATAGACACGAGCTGAGACAAAGAGTCGAGGCCCAAGGTCCGTTTTCTGCACTGTAAATCCGTCGTCTGAAACTGGACACAACCTCGGCGTGTCTATGTGGGGTTGGCGGGGAGGTGTGGTGGGGGTGAGGATGGTGGGGGTGAAACTATAGTTATAGGTAAGGGTGGTAATAAGTGGGTCAGTTGGAGGGTGTTGGAGATTTCAATCAAATGGCATCAATTCGTGAAGCATTTATGAGAACTTGTTGCTCCATCAAAGGATCATCTAGTGCAATGTTCATCGAGTGCAATGATCATCGTGCGGGTCCAATGAAGACGTTTTCGAAACGTAATACGGACTAATAGTTCACCTCTAAAAGGTTTATACGGCAGCGGGGCTCCCCATGAAGACCTTGGTGGGGCTCACAGGGTTATAGTTGTTTCTGATTGACGTCTCTGCGCACGTATAGTGCACTGTACCTGTGTGTACCTGCTTAGGTGGGCGTCTTTAGTCTTGGTGTCTCAGAAGTCTGATTACTAGTCTACCTGGTGATTAGTGTGTTTTACGAGGTTGGTTCAGATGATTCAAATTCACTTGAGCGCCTTTGAAGTGTGCTTGAGTCTTTTGGAAGCCCTTGTTGTCGGTCCTGAGAGTGCTTTCACGAAGACATGCTGATCGGAACAACTATCAGGAACTGCACGCCGTTCTACACGGACGCAGAGACGCGGGCACGTCAGGGTGGGCACATTAGCCTCTCCTCGGAGCTCCAAGGTTTGAAATCCCATCGGTGATCTACATCTTTAACGGTTCTTGCGGGGACGAGATTGGGGGGTTGGAGGTGATGGTAGAGTGAGAAAAGGACTAGCGACTGTTTGAACAACTGTTTTGAGGCAGTTTTTGATGACTGAAACACCGTTTGTCGGCCCCCAATATCTCTCGCTATCTCTTCATAACAGACAAAGTTGCATGGGCTTTCCATGTCTCATTTCGTCGCTCAAAAGAGCTGTCTCACACCCCGCTTGGTCAGGTGTGCCTTGATATGGAGTCTTGTTTGGCAGCCTGCAAGGGCGGAAGTGAACGTGATGCTAGAGTTGATACAGACTGAATGAAGAAGGCCGGAAGTGTGCACACTTGCATGGGGATACGGTAGATACGGTTGATAGGAGATACGCTTTCAAACGCATGATACGGAATGAACTTGAAGATATCACGAATCAGCATCAGTGTCTAGTGCGATAAATACATCCAGAAACCGTCGAATCTCACTCCACACCAAAAAATGACTCCACCAGGCACAATCTAGCTGACAGCTTGTTGACACCCAAAAAGCAAACAGTGATCCTCCCCACATTCCGTGTAAGTTCACAAGTCAAACATGCCCGGAAGAACCCCCACCAAAAGGGACAAGAGTAAGTTCGAGCCGTGGAGGTGGAAAAATGACGTAAAAAAGACGCATTATTGGGATCCAATACAAAAAAATGATTTCTGGCAGGATCGAACTGCCGACGTTCTGCGTGTTAAGCAGATGCCATGACCGACTAGACCAAGAAACCGAGATTGAGTTTTTTGGAAATGTGGCCTAGGGATGGTGAGAGGGGATTAGTCATCCCGCGAGAGGAGGAATAGGATAAAAAAAAAGAGGAAACCGAGCACGATTACAATTCGCTCTTCTGAAAACCCGAATCCGAGTCCGATGTGCGGGGTTTTTCATGTATAGGACCCTTAAATAGGTTTTAATGTTATCCCTTAGAATAAAAAAAAAAAAACGAAAAATGGGGTCATTTTGGACGGCTCGTGAGGGTAATATCTTGGCTACGGCAGTCTGTGGATTACTAGTGGGCTATAGTTTCCTTAATAGCTTCAGAGCTCATTGAAAAGGCACATGTCGTCAGGTGGAGACCAAGGGCTGCGAATGTTCAGATGATACACGATCAGCAACTCAGGTAACATCAGGAACGACTCTAGTCCTGTTCGTCTATTTTGACAAAGTCCAGAATCAACTTTCAAGGGAAGTCGTGTGAATCAAAGACCGAGCCAGTATACAGATTCCTCTTTCTCCTCATTCGGACGCTACAGCAATGGCGAGTGAACAGCTCGACTGCTACTGAAATCAATGTCAGGTATTGGGCAGCTCAGTAAGCAAGCAACCGTTCATTTGTGTCGTAGAGGCTGGAGCAGGTCCTCGAACGAGCACCAAACATGACTCATGAGTCTCGATGACCCTTCCCCTACTTCCTCGGACCTCTCAGATCACACAGCATGTACCTAACGCACTACTATCATTCCACTGGAAGGACGCCGCGGTTTTCTCGAAGGGTGCTGGACAGTTCCAAGAAACATCGCCTTATTTGTGCTGCACTCATCATCTCGAATCGATGATCTACTTGCAGTCCATGAGACAGTTCAAACATCCTCTTCGGCAAGGAGACAATGAGTGTAGCATCAGACACTGTCTTTTCAGAACGTGCTACGACGACTGTAGGATACAGTACAAATCCACACACTGGAGATGCACAGCTACATGTATCTGAGTCCCACACCCAAGCAAGTACTCTGTGGCAAGAGCTAGACTGCCCTCGCTATGACCCTTTGCCCACTCCTCAATTCGTCCAGTTCTTCAAGACAACTCTTCTAGTTCAATTCACTACAGTGCGGTGCTACAAGTTTGCCGTTCACCTCAATTGGAACAGCTACAAGTGTTTTGCTCGCCAAAAGTGCGGTAATTAGTACCTGACACTTGTCTCCCTCTTGTGCTACAATCCTGCGCTCACCAATGCGGCACTACGAATCCGGCACTTCTGTCTCGCTTCTACAATTACGCTCACCAAAAGTGCGGTACTACGTACCTAACACTTTTTGTCTCGCTGTCTCATCTATTAATGACGTCTATCTGCGGTTCGGGGCTTTGCTCTGATAATGTTATCCACCCGCAACAGCAGCTCGGCAGCCTCGGCGGCAGACGAAACCACCGCCCGCTTGAGCTTGTACGACTCCACAATGCCCAGATCCCGCATGTCGGCGACCACGCCGTTGTTGAGATCCAGACCGGACGTGTGCAGGCCGTTGTAGATGGCAGACTTGAGCTTGGACACGAGCTCGGACGAGTCGAAACCAGCGTTGTCGGCCAGAATCGTCGGCAGCTGGCGCAGAGCCCGTGCAAACGCCTCAATGGCCAGCGACTGCTTGCCGTCGACGCTCTGAGCTGCTCGCTCCACGGCCTGAGACATGACCATCTCGGCACAGCCGCCTCCCAGAGTGGTTCTGGTTTCGGCGGTGG
Source organism: Yarrowia osloensis (assembly GCA_900519015.1). Lineage (NCBI taxonomy): Eukaryota > Fungi > Ascomycota > Dipodascomycetes > Dipodascales > Yarrowia > Yarrowia osloensis. The sequence goes on from ULGU01000003.1 coordinate 1,542,301, forward strand.
TCTGAGAAAGCACGGCGAGAGCGTCGTGAAGCGACCGTTCGGCCTCGTCGAGAATCTGGTTCGTGGCTCCTCGCAGAACCACGGTGCAGGCCTCTCCGGCAGCCACGCCCGAAAACTTGGTCATAATGTCTTCGCCCACCGTCACCTCCTCGATGGAATCGCAGTAGCCCAGCTTGACGAGCTCGGGGTGCTCGAACGAGGACACGACCTCGCCGCCCGTGACCAGAGCCAGCCGCTCCACGCCCTCAAAGTCCGCGTGCTCAATGGAGTTGACCTTGGCCTCGGTGAAGAGCGCCTCGGGGTAGTTGTAGATGAGCTGGCGGTTGACGAAGCACGTGATGCCGTGGTTCTTGATCTTCTCGACCTTGGCGCGCATCTTGTCCTTCTCGGCCTTCTCCAGCTCGGCCAGCTTCTGTGTGCTGTCGACCTTGAACTTGGCGCCAAACACCTTGACCTTGTCCGTGTCCATGGGCGTGTTGGCAATCATGATTTTGCAGTTGGTGATTTTCGACGGCTGGTTGGTGCCGAACCGCTTGTTGAGAATGAAGCCCTCGTCGAGATAACTCTCGTGCAGCTGGCCGCCAAACTTTTTGATGATCTGAATGTGTTCGAGGTTGGTCGAGCCCTTGAGCCGCAGAACGGCGTCAACCGCCAGCTTGGCAAAGTACTCCTTGTCGCCCGAAAGCACCTTGGACGACAGCGTGGTTCGTGCAATCGCCTCGAGGTCCTTTCGGAACAGCTCGGGGTTGGCGCCGTTGTTGACGGCAGACTTCTCCAGAGCAGACAGAGCGGCCTTGGTGGCGATTCGGAAACCCTCAATGATGACCTGAGGGTGGATCTTGAGATCGACCAGCTTCTCGGCCTCTCGAAGCAGCTCGGCTGCCAGAACAGTGACAGAAGTGGTTCCGTCTCCAACCTCGTCATCCTGCACCTTGGAGATGTTGACGAGCACCTTGGCGGCGGGGTTGTCGAAGGGGATCTGCTGCAGAATCGTGGCGCCGTCGTTGGTCACCATCGAGTTGCCGCTGCTGGCAGACTGCAGCAGCTTGTCCATTCCCTTGGGGCCCAGCGTGGTCTTGACGAGATCGCCCACGGCAATGGCGCCCACAAAGGCGGACAGTCGGGCGTTCTCGCCTCGCTCCTCAACAACCTGGTCGGAAAAAATCGGTACGGACTGTGTTAGTGGATTGGGGTGGTGGTGGCCATGTGGCAATCATGTCCATGATGACCCACATGATCTGGGGTGAATGGGCGAAGACGACGTGTGTATGACAGCGTGGATGTGGCGACTCTAGCAACGTAGATACCGTGTCCTCAAAGACACCGTGGCAATCACATTGTTAGACTGTGTATGATACCACACCCTACCCATGATGCCTGCCGTCTCAGGGCTCCTTATGAATCCGCCAATGGCTTGCAAGAATCCTGCCACCACATCGACCGAGCAACAGACTCACCGGCCGTCTCTCAGCCGCTTCTTCGGCCATTTCTCAGCGCTTCCAACACCTCTGATACTCACCATTGTTATCGTGTATGATGGAGATGCACAGCTCGATATATTTTCAGGTGAAGCTAATTTGGAAGCGCGAGGAACAGGACAGAACGTCACGTGACGGGTGGCGAACCGGATGATGCTGGGAAGAAGGCGGAATTCTGAAGAGACAGATCTTTTTATTGAGTCTGAATTAGCCGGAAGGGGGCTTAATAATCTTCTTAGGACACCCCCCACACCCTTACCTTGACTCCTTCTACATGGTTCTACAGTTGAACGTGGCCTTGACTTTTCTTGGACGCCTCCCAACCCTGTTCACGCTGCTCAACTGCCTGCGTCCGCGAGACTCGAACTCAGGCGGCTTTGTATGCGGTGTGGGCTCGAGTTCGAATCCGGGTGTTGCAAATGACAGGTGTACGAATATCGACTCGAGCCTTATATAAAATGTATGGTTGGAATCAGGGAACAATTCTGAATCGAATGGGGTCTTATGATATTACGGTCAGTAACGTGGGTATGGACACTCTCAAATATCTCATAGCCAATACACCAATAGCTGACTAAGAAGAATCGGAACCACCCGGAGTTTGGAACGAGTACATACGAGAACGGGCTGTAATCGTACCGGTACATACGATACGATCCTGCATTCACTATCAATCATTATTGAAAGTATGACATGCTCCTGTTCGATGATAAGGGCACGCCGTTTTGAGCTTGCCCCTCCACCGGCCTAAATGTCACCCAATCTACCTCCACCTAGCGGCTATTCTGAGGCAGAGGCTGATACGGTGGCTGCGATGCGGGCAGGAACGTTTCATCTTAGTCTGCGATTCCGGTAGTCTACCAGTAGTGCATTATAGCTCAATGTGGTATGCTGTTATACGTTAAAGGCTCAGCCGAGAGGGATTAAGTGGGGCGGTGGCTTAGTGCGGTTTATCAACGAGTGTTCGAGGGCGTATTCAGGGCTACTCAATCAGATGTTGGCACTGCACCCCACCGTCATTGTCTCCACTTTACCCTCCGACGATGAAGGTTGCGGATCTGCGGAGGTGGAGATTGAGAGGACATGAGACAGAAACAAACAGTTGGAACAATGGGCTTGAACCGCTTGCATGCCGCCCAGCAACCGCCTCCGCATGTACGGAACGCATTGTAGCCCTGTAGCCTCTTGTCTGCGTCCAGTGCAACCCGGCTAATGAGTGACAGCTTCTTCTAGACTAACGCGCCGATGCAGGTGACTTGTTTACAGTCAAGTCGATCAATCGAGATGGAATACAGGAGGTATTAAATGGGTGAGCTTCCCTGGACCGTTGAAGAACGACAACCTCAAATTGCACGACCCACCATTCTGTCTCATCCAATAAAGTTGCTTGGAGAAGCCACGGGCAAGGTGGGTCGACGTTACAGGCAGGGAAGGGCTGGTGGCATGAGACGGCCCGACTCGGGAGATTGTACGAGCCATCCAGCACAGCACTTGGGTCGTAATAGTGCAAGCTACCTCTCCGATACAATGCAGCTATAGGTATCGAACGATAGACTAATTGAGCGGAAAGAATAACCGGCGATGGAGGTGGTTGTAGCTACAGACACAGAAGCGACGAGCAAACGACGCCAGCTAATCCGGTCCAAGCCACCTCATCTACCGCCCGAGAAATTCGCCGTGGAAATGGTCACGTGCTCGCTCTGGATGGACCCATACAGACCCACAGACCCGCTAGTGCATGTAACCTGTAGCCCGCTGTGACGGGACGCACATGCATGCGTGCGTATATTTGGGCATGGACACTTGACAGCATGCATATCACCTATCATCGTACGGTAGCCCGTGTTGGTGGGTGTGAGGGACTCGGAGCAATCTCCTAGGCAATTAGTGACACCGCCCAGACACCTACCTCCTCCAAACACCGCCACAACTCCACCCCATCCTCTGCCACCGCTACATTGGCATCTTCTGAGAGGGTAGCGAGCTGAAACCTTATTAGCAACAAAGGTGACGAGGTGGGCGACCAATGTCGGGGATTGTGTCAATAAGTGTCAGGAAAGGTGGTGGGCTTTGTGGGGGGGTTTCTGGAGAGGTTGTGGGGGTTCTTGGGCAGACGAGATGGTGCGACAATACGACCCATCTCTCGTCTTCGATCTGTGCGCTTCCCTCCATTTTGGGGGGCTCCTCCTGAGATCCTGCGTTTGGCGGTTAGGGCTGCCATCTGCTTCCGTCTAAATCCAAAAATGTAACGTTTGGTTTTGGAAGTTGGGACTTGGAACTTTTGGAAACCTGAAATTTGGCCTTGACCAACCAAAACCCGACCGGTCTGTTGCAGCACCTTTCGACACTTTCGCCTTCGCACGCCGAGTTCTCCAGCGCCCGGCCCCCCCTCAGCAGATTGCCCGACGCCCGCCAGTTGCATTCCCCCCTCGACGCCGGCTTTTTTAATACCGCTTTCCAGACGACTTGCGCCGCGCCGTCACCCCCTCCAAAAGCGATTGAGGAGCTGCCCCGACGCAAGAGTAGCCACCCCGACCCATCGCCCGAGCCCCGCCAGCAAATTCGGCCCGCGCGCTTTCAAAATTTCGGATTTCAACATGACCGCCACGCCAATAGACATTTCCTACCAGCAGAACTTCCACTCGCAGCGATTTCGTCGCGAGTCCATGGCCCACTCGCAGGGCATGGGTGGAATTTCCTGGGGAGGAATGTCTGTTGGCAGCTGGCTTAGAGACGAGTGAGTATTTGAGGAGACATGTTCTGGAGACCCTTGGATTGGTGTGTTTGTGTGTGGTGTTATGATGGGTGGCAATGTTACACAGACAGAGTGTGTGGCAGAGTGGTGAGAACGGTGACAGAGTGAATGTCATTTCGGACACAGACGAAGGGTGAGGTGGGGAAGTGGATGAAACTGGTTCTTTTCGAAACTGGTTCTTTCCAAAACCGATTCTTCCAAAACTCGATTCTTCCACTCAAACCCCACTACGCTATGCGCCACGATAGTGCCTAGTGTTATGCCTCAACGACGTGCTCCGTCTCAGACAGCCGCAAAGACGGCTTCTTCGAGGTGTTCTTTCTGCCAAGTTTATGCCTACATTCCGCTCCAAACCCATCTGCCCATCTGCCCCAATCCGCCCCTGAGGTGTCTCACCTTGGTTGCTGGGCTGCCACACCCACGAGCCGTGCAACATGCCGCCGAACCCAGCCCCACAAAGACGGGAGTGCTGCTTGCCGTCGAGCCTCGCACTTTGTCTCACGCTTGACGTCACCCGTCTTCCTCTCACCTTTCCGCCCGTTGCGATCGAAGTTTGCGCCCGCATAGAGTTCGCGATCGCAAGGCGATAAGATGGAGAGGAGTGAGGGCAGATAAAAGGGGATCAAAAGAAGACCTGGTCGAGTTCACAGAGGTTCGACCAATTCCAGTCACCGAGCCCGCGTCAGCCACAATACTAACCACAGAGTCATGACGCTAAACATGCCGTCGACGACGACCATGGCCATGTCGCCGGGCATGGGCATCAACTCGTCGTCATACCTGCCCAACCTCGAGGCGCAGTACTGCAAGGACTACAGCTGCTGCGGCCAGACGCTGCCGACGCTGCACGACCTGCTGCGGCACTACGAGGAGTCGCACATTGCGCCCTCGCCGCCCGTGGAACAGCCCCACATGGCGCGCAACACCAACAACGTCATGGAGGTGGTGTCGACCAACGACGTGTTCATGAGCATGGGGGGCCCCGGCGGTCCTCCCGGCCAGCCCCAGGGCGGCCCCGGAATGGGCCAGCATCATCCCGGCATGGCCCAGGGCCACCATCCCACGCATTTCCAGCAGCATCCCCTGCCACCGCAGGGTCACGTGCCCCAGGGCGGCCAGATGGGCCACGCGGGCCACAATCCGCAGATGATGCAGATGGGCGGCCAGCCGCCGCAGCCCTCGGGGACGTTTGACGAGGACGACGAAATGTGCATCGACGACCCGGCCCGTCATCTGTACGTCATGGAGCGGGGCGAGCACAAGCCGTTCAAGTGCCCCGTGATTGGCTGCGACAAGACGTACAAGAACCAGAACGGACTCAAGTACCACCGGATGCACGGCCACCAGAACCAGATGCTGCATCTCAACGACGACGGCACCTACAGTATAATCGACCCGCTGTCCAACGCGCCGTACCCCAACGGCGTGGACATGGAGAAGGACAAGCCGTACCGCTGCGAGATTTGCGGCAAGCGATACAAGAACCTCAACGGCCTCAAGTATCATCGGGGGCATTCCACTCATTAGGTGAGGTGAGGAGAGGTGGAGTGAGGTGAGATAGTGAGGTGAGGCGAGATGAGTGAGGTGAGGTGGTGAAGGCGGTATTAGGGTGAGTCTGGAGGTGAGTTAATCAGGCTCGCTGACCAGGCTCGCTGAAAAGGCTCGCTGAGTCTAGGCTCGCTGACGCGGGGCGTCCTACATTCTGCATTTGGGCGTTCCTATTTTTGTCCTCGTGCCAATGCGCCCATGCACCTCGGCCCGCCACTCGCCTCGGATGTCAAGAGTATTTATCGGCCTTTTAGTTTCTGAGATGGTATTTATTAATAGAGTAGATTGAAAGAGTGTTGGTGGTGGAGTAGAATACGTGGTTCTATGTTGTTTTAAATGGTATTACGTTATCAGTGAGTGATCTTACGTTATCAGCGGGTATGGTCTTACATTATGAGTCAAGTAATTTCAGCACGAGTAAAGAGAGTGCAGTTGGAGTGCACAGAACTCATCTTTTCTGGAACACGGCTCACCACCGATTTCACTTTTTTTAGTCGAGTTCAACGGCTGTAACTTGTAGACTACCGTTAGCGCACATTGCTTTTGTTATAGCAAGAGTGAAATTTGAAATTTGAAAAAGAAAGCTTGAGGTGGAATTACCTGTAAGTTGTTTGACGTCACATGTCTTATGACCCTATGAGTATGTGCAAGTACGTACGACTCGCCCCCCACACTGACTTGCTCGCAAACTCCTCCCACTCTTCTAGAACCCTCCACATGTGCACACACCATTAATCAGTACGAGTACATGCCGAGCTCCTCCCGCCTGGTGCATGTCGCCAACCCCACTCATAAAGCATAATATATAAGAGGTTGTTTGGGTGGACAGATGGGACTCTTTACTCATCATCGTATCGTACGACAACCCACACACACCTTTTTCAACCGCGAATTTATTATTTGACATCTAGCAACAATGGCTTGTGGATGTGGAACCAACTGCGCCTGCTCCAAGGGCACCAAGACGTGCGACTGCTCCGCCTGTGGCTGCAAAAAGTCCAACATTTAGTTGGCCAATCGGTGGGTGACTAAAGACGAAGATAAGAAAATGGATGTTTACAAGTTGCGATGATTTGTGTTTGTAGCGGGGTATAGAGGGTATGGGGGAGGGTATTGTGAAGGAAGTGCCGTACGCTTCGGTATACCATCACGTGTACGCTTCGGTATACGATCACGTGTACGATTGTAGCTTCTACTGGTCGCATTACGTGAAATATTATGACTTGAGCCGAATGGTGAAGTTTCGGATGTGTAATGTATGTATGTATAGAATCAGATTCACAGGGCCAATTTGAATATGAAACAAATGAGTCTGTTCAGAATCAGCTGCTGATTGGAACGATATCACTTTTATTCCCATCTTAGACAAATCTGGTGTGTTGTCATACTGTCGATCTTACGGTACAGTCTGTTGATACCAGAATGAGATCACGACTATTCAGAAAATTGACAGGAAATCGCACTAGATCTGTAAAAATACGATTGTAACTTCATTGGAGTCAGAAGAGAATTCGGAATCGACTGACACAATTTTTACTAACCTCCCATACCAATCCCGTTCTAGAGGTCTGAACTCCATCCCTGGTTGGCTGCACAGTCACGAGAATCGATCAAGCAGACATCACGGGGAGATCGACTCACATGACGATCAACGGATCTTGCCCTTGCTTCCCGTCCTTACCTTGCTTCCCGTTGCCTTCCGTGGACCCTATGTTGGCAGTTGACTTCCGATACCCTGCTTCGGAGATCTGGGTTCAACAGACAGATCGAAGCTGGAGTTTGCTACGGTCGCTTTCGTCTTTGTTCAGTTTGGTTTGAGACTGATATCCAACGTCGGTCTTTTAGTCGGACAAATTCAACCAGACTTTTGCTGTGGCTGCCTAGACAGCAAGCAGTATGTTATCGAGACGTCCAGTGTGACGCTGATAACAGTGAAACATGGCTGATAGAGAAGAGTGGAGAGGTTGGGATCGGGAAGTGGAGAAGGGAATCGGGAAGAACTGATTTCTTTGCTCTGTGGCAGTTCCCAAGGCTGGCATTTCACGGTCTAGCTGATTCCACCAAGTGTCGGATAAAGCCAACAAAAACCCAGCCTAAAACTACTTGACCAGAAATACGAAACCTCAGACAGCCCCAATTATTGTATGACAGCAATCTGAAATGATCTGACAATGGTTCACAAACTGCCGACTGGCTACACACTGATTTTATTTCCACAGCGATAACACATCTCCAACCCCGAAAAACAACCCCCAGCAGAACTTTTGTCTCAACTAAAGTGTAAGTGTCGTTTTCAAGTAAATGAGCACTGTCGAAACAAAAAGCCCCATATTTCGGCCTCGACTCTACTACTCCGTGCAAATGGACGTACGTCGTACTGAAAGATCTCCAAATGTTCAATCAGTCCAAATGTTCAATCGGTCTAATTTCGCTTATACTACACCACACCTCCTATACTCCTCCTATAGCCTCCTATTCAACAACACTAGCGCGAGTAGACCACCGAAACCACTAGTGTAGAAAACGTGAAAGATACGCGAGGGGTCTAGACCGGCTAGAGACGCAATCCAAGCCTCTCCTGGCTTCCGAAAGTGCAATTTCGGCTCTCTTCACGTGCATGTGGGGCATATTACAGGGGTAGTGGGTGTATGCAAAACAGGGGTCAAGTAAAGAGAGAACTGTACTGAACGCGTAGTTGACACGACAGTTGGAGAAGAAGAGCTTGTCATTTGAACGAAGGGGGAAGTTTTGGCTGGACTTGAAGGCATATGAAAGATGCCGGCTTAATATCACGTGACACCACGTGACCTACATCTATACGTGCCTCTCCCGCTTCTCAGTGCTTGCACAACCACGTAACGTCTATTTTTCTCCTGGTATCGTCCTGTACAGAACAGATGTGTATGCACATACCTCGGCTCTACAGCATACCCCCACTAACCCCACCTGACCTATCAGAGACTGTCGGTTCGATTTCTGCAAACATCAAGCCGAAACCGATATTTAATATCTCTTCTTCGCCCTCCAAAATTAAACCCCCTCACTGCCCTCCGATCAGCTCATCTCACGCACGTCTGCTCCGCATCGGTTTCGTGCCTGAGATACCCTGGTTACGCAACCTTAAGTTTGGGTCCCAACATGTGAAGTAGTCTTGAGCAAGGACCGTGTGGAGAGCACAGCAGAGTGTTAAAAGAGGTCGAACACGGAGAAAGACGCTACATTCGACGATCCCGCACCCATCACGTGACCTAACGCGCGCACGTGACTTTTCGACTCCGCGACTTTAGGACTCACCGACTTTCCGACTCCGAATTCCAACTGACCGACTTTCCCCCCAACCCCCCCCCACCCATGACATGATCATCCTCGGATTACTACTCACATACACGCCGCTGGGCCGGATCGTCCGCAACTGGTCGGCCAAACGGCTGTGGAGCATTCTGTACGTGCTTCTGTGGCTTCTGGGCATCCAGCTGACTCTGCTGTTTGCAGCAATAGCCTACGTTGCGCTCTACCAGTTCTACATCCCCGTCAACTCGCTGTCGTTGCCGCTGGACTTTGATTTTTCGACCGAGGACGGCGCCTACGCGGTCGCCAAGCTCCATGGAGACGTGGTGTCACTCAATTACGTCGAGCCCGCGACCCACGCGTTGTGGAAGTACGTGCCGTTTGTTTCCACTCCCTCGCCAGCTCCCGAGGCGTCCCACAATCGCGTCACCACGTTCGGCCGTCCACGTGACCGCATCAAAACGCTGCGGTTCATGAACATGCCGTATTCCGTCTACGTGAACTTGGATCTGCCCGAAACGGACCGAAATCTGGGCACCGGCAACTTCATGATCCGCGTGTCGTTTGCCGACGACCTGGAGGTGTTCCGATCGACCCACCGGCTCACCCGCGACAACCGCAAACGGTGGCCTCTCACCCACAATGAAGAGTACGCCGTGAGACCGAACGTGGGGTCTATTAATAAGCGAGACAGGAGACATCATGAGGACAAGAGAAACGAAGACAGAATCGTCTCCGAGCAACCCGAATACCCCCTCCCGGCGCTCTTCACAGCAACTCGTCCCGCCATTCTGGCATTTCAATCCGCTACCATGCGGGTCATGGACACGTTGCTGTTTGCGCCGCTCTATCTCACCGGGTGGCGCAAACAGGAGCAGCGGCTGCACGTGTACATGGCGTCCAACTGGCACGTGCCCGCCGACGTGGAGGACCACGAGTTTGCCTACGCGATTGTGGAGCTCGACCGGACCGTGGACTTGTACGGGGCCCAGATTGAGTGGCGCGTCGAGTGGACCGGACTCCGATACTTTATGTATCATCATCGCATCCTGGCGTTTCTGCTGGGAACCGCCGTGCTGTGGTACCTGGAGATTTTCTACCTAGCCATTGCCTACTGGAGTGGCAAGAAGGTGATTCTCAAGTTGACGGGAGATACGACAACGAGTGCGACAACGAGATCGAGCATGAGATCGGGCACGAGATCATCCACTCGAGTTGGAGGAGCCGCAATTCGGGCAACCGACAACGACCTCGATGCTGACGATCCAGCGGAGGAAACAGACACCCCCGACCGAACCGAGCTTCATACCCGGTCGTCCGAGATCCAGCAGCTTCTGGAAGACAGCGAGACGACGGTGGGCGACTCCACGGTCGAAAACACGACCGATAACGCGTCGGTGGCGTCTCAGGACGACTTTTCCGTCGAGGAAGAAGACGACCACGAAAGTGTGTCTCTATCTGCCTCGGACTCCAACGTCGAGGGATACAGCGAGCGGCAGTCGTCGCGAATCGAGATTTGCGCCGGCGACTCGGACGACAACTCCCAGACAATCCGGTACCCTGTTTCCTGGCCCACTCCGCCTCCCGAGGGACCCATGGCGCTTTCTCGACAGGAGATTGAGAGCTTTTCTCGCTACAGATACGACGAGGAGACCGCCGAGGCCGTGTCACGTGAGCCCACGGACTCGCTGTCCGAGTCGGACGAGTTTGACTTCGAGACCCAGCTGCAGATTGACTTGCGGTCTCTAGTCGCCCACAACCGTCAGGAGCGCCAGCAACGTCTGGAGCGGCTCGAAGAGATCCAAGCTGGCCCCTCAGGCACGTCCGGAAGACGAACCCCCGATCAGCGACCCACGTCTGCTCCCCAGAGATTTTCTCCTCGTCCTCCCCGTTCGCCGGCCATTTCTGCGCACAGTTCGCGCGGATCGCTTCGTTCGTCTCGTGTGAGCACCTCAACGGCCACGGGTTCGAATCCCAGCTCGACCATTTCGCGCCAGCGTCACGTGACGCCCCTGACCACTCCCCTTCCTGCTCCTCCCGACGAGTCTCATCGGGATGATGGAGACGACGAGTCTTTGGAGTAAAGTGGGAGGATTGGAGGATTGGGGGCTTTTGCTAACTAAAAATTAACTTATTGATCAGTGATAATACAAGAATGAATTGAGGGGAGTGGGGATAAGGGACGAGTCATGTGACCAGGGGAGGAACGAGTCATGTGGCCTGGGGGATTGTAGGGGGTTCTTGTAGAGTCTTAGGCTTTACTGTCTCTCCAACTAGATTGCCTTGTGAGTGCTAATGTCCTAGAAGTTTTGCTGCTGACTGAGGGGGGATACAATCACGTGACCTGGAGACTGTACGGGGCAGTTTTGTGTTCAACGACAAGCAAAGTGAACATCATAGTGTCACGCGATTGGGTGCTGCTTTAAGGGATAGCAAATTGTACTTAAGTAATAGGAATTGTAGCTCCGAGAGGATTGGTTATGCCTCGATTGAGACTGTTGAAGAGATGTTAGGTTGGTTGAGATTATTGAGGTGGTTTGTGGTGTACTTGTAGTCGGTACAACCGAGAGAGTCAAAGTGGAGAGGTCGAGACAGGTGCTTGAAGTTGAGAGGTTGAGACAGGTGCAGTAAGTTCACAGAATTGGCAAGGTCGTTTCGAGGTTTTGAAGGACATGTAGGCCACAACTTATTATGGTGATAGGTGAAAAAAATCATAGGTTCCGATTCGCAAGACTCTTCTGCTTCTTATGAAATACTTATTTCGACTTCTTGTAGTACTAAAATATGCAGTTATGACAGGTTTTGTTGTCCATAACAACCTTGCCAATTATCCTCCCAGACTGTGCTTGTATGTTTTGAAGTTTGTGGTAGATGTGGTAGATGTGTAGTACAATCTACAAGTAGCCATCATAACGTATTGTCAAGGACATAAGAGAATCGATTGATGGGTGAATATTCCGAATCAGCTGCAACATGAATCGAATGGTGGCTGTTTGAGAACGACTCCAGTCAATCCAAATTTTGGAGTTAGCGAATAAGTTGAGCAGTTCATCATCAATATCCCAGACTGGCTGTAAGAACCGTACAGACACCGTTACGGTAGTCAAAGGCAGATGTACTTGTAGAATGGCACGCCTTGAGCGAAAACTGCTTGATCTGTGTTACAGAGACGGGCAAAATCCTGACAACTCCATTGCCAACACTCTCGGCCTACTCTTGAGACGTCCTCTGAACTGAAGGACATCAGATTGGGGAACTCCGTACAATGTGGCTCTGTGTGCAGCAGGGATCTGTGAATAAACGTAAATCTCGGTTCTAACACTCTCCAAAACAACATATTCCTTCCACTAATTACTCCCTGTTTGCCCTTACACTGATTTCTGTTTGCCCTCTCAAACTCCTGATTTATGCCAACACAAAAGCAGGAGGGATTCGAGCCGAGTCATGTACCTCAAGCCGGTGCAGTATGACGCACGTCGACGAGCTCCATCCAAACGCGTTATCTCCATACACTACGCCCAATGCCGTTTTTCGCTGTTCCTGCCCTCAGCTGGCCAGACCATAAACTATCTACGGTTATGCCACAGAGTGCAGACCCGGTGCACACCTTGTGTTTGTGTAGTCTAGCTTACGAGGCCCCCATACACTAAAGGGTGTTCCTTAAATTGTAGAGCCCGCTTGTTTATAACTTCCCTGGATCCGTGAAAGATTTCTGGAGTTCTGAAATTCTTGATTGCTTGAATTGCTTGACGACTTGATCTTTGGAGAGTCGCTTGGAACACTTGGACGCCGGAACTATTGAATCACTTGAACCACTTGAACCACTCGAACCACTTCGCTTGAACCACTAGATCGCTTGAACCAGTTGAACCTCTCGAACAACTTGATCGCTTGAACCCCCACCTGAACAACTTGAACCACTAGAACCACCACCCGACAATGTCTAACAAACCCTTCTCGCTCAAACCACTCGATTCCTCGGACAACTCGCCGACCTACAACAACCTGGTGACGTCGTTCCAGTCAACCTTCCAGTACTACCAGTTTGGCAACGAGCCGTCCAAGGTCGAGACCATCGACCCCAAGCTCCAGGAGCAGCTGCCCGAGGAAGAAATGCCCGTGGAGAGCCAGTCGGTCGCCGTCCAGGACATTCCGCAGCACGATCCGTACGCAGCATACTCGTTCCGATACGTGCATCCTCCGAGCATCAACTACCACCACAATTGGCAGCCCAGCAATCCGCTGAACATGACGTCTCTGCTCAACCCGGCCCAGACGGCCCAGGAGGACTGTGACGCCATGGACCTAGATCCGTCCTACTTCAACAGCATCAACCCCAGCATGCTCAACGCCCCGGGATCGCTGTCGCAGCACTATACCACCATGGCGCACTACTCGCTGTCGCCTGCTTCGCCGACTTCGGTCATCTCCAACATCCCCAGCTGTCTGTCGACGCCTCCGGAAGACGCCAAGAAGGAGTTTGAGGACCCGCTGCTGACCTTCACCACCGCGGGCTTCAAGATCCCGGACGACAAGTTCGACTACTCGGCGGTGCTGCATCTGGAGAACGCCGCCATGGCCCAGAGCCACATTGCCCGCGACTTTGAGCTCATTGCGTTCGATACGGAGGAAACCAAACACGAGTTTCTGAGACGGTGCGGAAACCCGTTCTCCAACCTGTCCGTCACAGCCCCGCTTCCCGAAGCCGAGTACTGCGCCCAGCTCAACCCGGGCAAGGGAGGACGCCTCACCGTGTACGAGCCCATGTACAAGTCGTACATTTCGACCAAGGTGCTGGAGGACTACTTTCTCAACGGCACCGTCATCAAGCCCCGGCCCGGAAACCCAAAGAGTCTGTCCAAGGTGGACATTCACGGCCAGTGCCGGTACTGCGGCGAGTTTCTCGTCATGCGCAACCACTCGTACTCGTCGCACATGTACTCCAAGCACGGCATCAGCGCCACCACCAACAACGTGCTGCCGCTGCCGATGAAGATCTCGTCGATCGAGAACAAGCGCGGAGGTATCAAGTTGCAGGGCTACTGCTCCATTTGCCGGACCAACGTGGATCTCAACGAGCGGGCCAAGGAGAACGAGTGGATCTCGTGGTTCTACCACCAGCAGGCTCACAATGTGGTCGAGAGAAAGCAGTAGACCTAGGGAGTGTATATAGACTTATTTAATGAAGCATTCGATAGAGAGTCGAGGTGGACTGGGCTTTGAGATAATGAAGAGTGGGGTCATCGGTGGACGGTGTATGGAGCTAGGAGAGGTATCAGTGGCATGAGAGGAGGGAAGTACTGTCGTGAGAATATGAGTGTGCTTTGTCACAATGGAGTCTGATTAATGAAGGACAGGACGTGTACCAGGTACAATAGTACACTTTTCATGATGATGTCGGAGCGTGTAGTGTGAGGTAGTGGAATACACTCTTTTGAAATCTCAGGGTAGCTAGGATAGTACCAGGTATACTTCTCACTCATGGTGAAACGTACTCCGTACTATCAAGACATTGCAACGCAGTGAGCGTGCTTCTCAGACATGACGTGTGCCAGTAGTGAAGTACATTCTCAGATATCACAAAGTGGCTCACTATATCTTCAGTCTGACCAGGTAGTGAAGTGTACTCGTCTGATACAGTGTTGTGAGAACTTCTCTCCAGACATCACAAGGCAAAGTAGACTCATTGGATATCAAGGTGGTAAATCGTACCCTCGAGGTATCACAAGCATGCTCTTCAGACATCACAGGAAGGTGGTTTTACGGGGCAGTAAATTCCCCAATACATCGCACGGTGGTTCAGGGTCCTCCTCAAATGGGCTAGGAAAATGCACAGTTCATAAACCACAAGCTTGGTCACTCACAGGATATCACGGGGCAGTAAAGTATACTCTTCAGGTATCACAACATTGTAAAGTGTAGAAGCAGTCTTGATAAGGACGTGAATCGGACCAGAGGTGAAGGGCCTGACAAAGTAGAAATTGAGTACTTGCAGTGAACAAGGTAGTGAAGCATGCCCTCATCAGAACGTGAAGGTACTCCTCAGATCACACGTTGTAGTCAAATATGCTGCACTACTCGGATAACACAACATTGTCAAGAATTGCGCACCTCTCAGGCATCACGTTCGAGTGAAGGCGGTATCTATCACATGCGGCCGATTGACAATGATAACGCTGAGTCAGAACACGTATCAGTGGCAACTGGAGCTGCGGCGACTCCCAAAATAGAAGGTCACATGTGGGATGGTGTTTGCCACCAGAGTGGCGATGAGGAAGAGAGTTTATTGGAGGTGGGAGACTGAGAAAGAACCGGTTCAATGTCTGTGATGTTGACAGACTAGATGAAATTGTTGTGACCAATGAGAAATGTGCCCAATCACAATCACGTGGGATCGTTCTTGTGGCCTTCCCTAGTCACTCCATATCTTCACCCATAAACAGCCACTTATCCGCAGCATAATTAGTTGACCTCCCAGTTGACCTCCAGCTGGGTTATAGTTCACCTTCCAGTTAAGTCCACCACTCCAATCCAGTCAACCCCACCATGCATTAAAGTTCCGCTGGGTGCATACAAATCAGCATCTATCCAGCATACCCTGTCGAGACCTCGTCAACACCGCAACCACTCAAAAAAAACCCCAAAAACCCCCCCAAACCACAATGTCTTCATTCTGGGGAAACTCGCAAGCCGGCGTGCCGCCCGAGGCCGCCAACAACTCGTCCTGGTGGTCCAACATCCAAAACGGAATCCGGCTTCCTACCACCGAGACGGAAACCATGGCCGAAAACGCCGGGGTCGACCAGAACATTTCCGAGCCCGAGTGGTTCAAGCTGTCGTGGTGGGACCGCATGATTGTGTTTGGCGTGTGTCTGGCCGGCGCCGTGGTCTGTTTTGCCATCTGCTTTCTCATCATGCCCGTGCTGGTTCTCAAGCCCCGCAAGTTTGCGGTTCTCTGGACCCTCGGATCGCTGCTCTTTGCCATTTCCTTTGGCGTGTTGCAGGGCCCCGTGTCGTACGTCAAGCATCTGGTGAGCAAGGAACGGCTGCCGTTCACGGTGGCGTTTTTCGGGTCCATTTTCGCCACTCTTTACTTTTCGCTGGGCATGAAAAACACGCTGCTGACGATTATCGCCTGTGTCGTGCAGCTGGTGGCAGCCATTTGGTACGCCGTGTCGTACTTTCCGTTTGGCCACCAGACTATGCGGTTCGCCAGTCGGGTGGGAGCTCGGCAGGTCACTGGGTGGATTAACAGTTAACCCGACGAGCGAAACGAATCGGTGTTAACTGAGCGATCGAATGATGTCGATCAGTTTAGGTAGCAATCGTCTGGTTGACTGAGCGATTGAATGGTGGGAGATGATGTCAGCGTCTGGATGAGCTTGGAGATCATTCTGAGTGACAATTATCTGATTGGACCGTCTGACTAATGAGCCGTCTGATGAGCTCTACTCACTGATGTATCTCCTCACCGATATCACTAATCTCGTCTTGGCAATTCTCGATCATGAGCTTCTAGCTCCCTGGACAGCTTCTACAAATGAGCTCAGAACCACAACGGACTACGTGACATCCAATGAAGGAGCTGAGAGATGGATGGCACAGTCGATACATCTACATGGACCCGGATTGCCGTCTCGAATACTGAAAAGCGTACATAATGAATAATGACTATTGAAAATGGATATATAGAGTATGTACCGGTACACCTGTAACTCGGAGCACCTCAGCATTGATGTGGATGGGGCGTATATTGAGCGTTTTTGGAGCCTGGAAATAATCGTATCGTCATACGACCTGAATCCCATATACAACCGCTCATGCTCACATTGTCCATGCTCACATTGTCCATGCTCACATTGTCCAACATGTTGTTGTCCGCTCAGACCTTCGGCCTTCGCTCCCGTTAACCGTAGTTGACACTCTGACAAACTCCCTTCTCATCAACGTTGACATTCAACCGATCCAGCCGAAAGTCACGTGTGCAAATACTCGTGGGCGTGAGCACTCGATTGGGCTGGGGCAGATCCTCCTTGTAAAACTGGTTGTCGGATTTGTCAGCAACGTCGTCTTTAGATACAATCGTCTTGCCAATCAGATGGCTCCATTTTGCTTCTGGTGCGTCGGACATGATAAACGCAGCTGTAGAGAAATCGCTTCAACTGTGCGACGTGACTTGTTGTCGAAAGTGAGTTGTAGATGATCAAAAGTCCAAAGTCGAACCATCACCATGTTAGCAATCTGGGGTGCATGTGAGATGCGCATAAAACCATGGACCATTATCTCAGCTGAATCCAACGGGCCAAAAGTGGACACCAAGAGAAGATAAAGCTGTACAAAAAATATACATCAAGCGAATCAGCGAGAAAATACGAATCGAATGGTATAATTGTATATATATTGTGACTTGTCAGTCTTAGAGACAGTATCGCTCGCTTGAACATTCCAGGATCAATGGATCGTTTCCGCTGACTGTATCAAACCTCAAAGATCGTGTAATCGCACTCGAACAAAACAAGTACAGTCAATTTGGCGCATTGATCTTGATGTTTCCAAGGGCTTTTTTTGACTGTCTTGAAAACCAAATCGAATAGTTTTGACGTTCATGAATTTTACCATTCCATGAATCAAATAGTAGTAAAAATGTAATTGATGTATTCAAACAACCACCTCTTGACATATTTTACTTGAATCTGACCACTAAGCTCCTTCTTACAATCACAATCAAATTCATTCTTCTAGTATACATCTATTTAGCACCGTTATTAATCTGTTAATATGCCTTTCGCACTTCCTTTGCTACTTTCTTCTAATCCTCCTCAGTACTCCTCAGTACTCCTCAGTACTCCTCAGTACTCCTCGGTACTCCTCAGTACTCCTCAGTACTCCTCAGTACTCCTCAGTACTCCTCAGTACAGTACTCCACTCTCCTACTCCTCAACGGGCTTCATATCCCCGTCCTCCTCTCCTACTCCTCAACGGGCTTCATATCCCCGTCTAGTCATATCCTCCTCTCCTACTCCTCCATGGGCTTCATCTGGGGATGAGACAGATCCCAACCCATACCATCACAAATAGCCTGCACCGCCAAATCGCTCTCGCCACACAGACTAATGTCAAAGTAGAACCGCGCGCTGGGCTCGCGGTTAATATACACCCGCGGCACGCCCAGAGGCACCTGTTTGGCAATGTCGCACGCCGGCGACACCTTGAGCGACGTGCCCAGACACAGGAACAGATCCACCTTGGGCGTGGGGCCGCCCATGATGATGTCGGAGCGCACCAGGTGGCGGAACCGGTCCGGCAGGGCCTCGCCAAAGAAGACAATGTCCGGCTTGATGACGCCGTCGCAGCGTTTTCGGCGACAGGTGGGGATTTCGCCGGCGACGATTTCGGACCGCAGGGACTCGCACGTGACCTTGGCGCCGCACTTTCGACACGTGGCCATGTGGAACGCGCCGTGGCACTGCACCATTTTCGACTCCTCGATGCCGGCAATGTGCTCCAGATCGTCAATGTTCTGCGTGTAGATGCGCAG
Source organism: Yarrowia osloensis (assembly GCA_900519015.1). NCBI lineage: Eukaryota > Fungi > Ascomycota > Dipodascomycetes > Dipodascales > Yarrowia > Yarrowia osloensis. The sequence continues at coordinate 1,560,908 of ULGU01000003.1, forward strand.
CAGCTTGCCCTTGTCCTGCAGCAGCTTGAGAAACGCGTGGGTCGGCGAGATGAGCGCCTGCGTCGGCATCATCACCTTGGACGCCACCCGGTAGAACGGCGTGGGGTCCTGGTCAAACACCTCCAGGTCAAACACCTCCTGGGGGTCCGACAGTCCCAGGGACTCGAGATCCAGCGACTTGTAGAGACCGTCGGCCGATCGGAAGTCGGGGATGCCGAGAGAGGTGGAAATACCGGCTCCACAGAGAACGACAATGTTCTGGGCGGTTTCCAGCTCTCTGAGAAGATCGCCAAACGTGTGGATCTTGGAGTGCGCTGCCAGACTCTCCACGTCTCCGGTTCCGAACCGGCTGAAGGCTCCCTCGTCCTCTTCGTCCGACGAAATGTACTCGATTTGTGTCGGTTGTTGCATGATATCTGTGTCTGGCATGGTGGGGAGTGTGGGTGTGGCACGAGTAGGTGGTACTTGTAGTTTCGTGGTACTGTACTTGTAGTTCTGGTGGTTGACTCGTAGTTGGTGTGTTGGTGTGGTTAGTTATCGGTTCTGAGACGTTCCTGTATCGCTATTCTCAGACTTGATGATGTTCTGAGATTCCGTGTCGTGAGATACGTGCTGTGAGATATCGTGTGTTCGTGTCGTGATTTGGAGATGCTCTGAGATATCGTGCTGTAGAAGCGGAATATCTTGAAATAAGGTTACTGGGCCGTTGGTCCCAAACGACGAAAAAAGACGACCGCAAAAAGTGCTGATGCAGAGGTCAAAACCCCCAGACGGACAGAGGTATGTTGGGAGCATTCACTTCACGTGAGTCTGGAGACGAGGGGGCTTTGAGAGCAATCGGGGAGGGGGTTTCTGGGGGAGAAAATGACATATACTGGATCAGACGGTGTTTGTGAATGTACACAAAAAAGTTGGTACCTCTCGAACCACCACAACACCCCCTTTTCCAACCCTCGGGAACTCCCTGGATATGCGGCGTTGAGTGGTTGTCCCAAAACAGAAATCACGTGGACGTACATGTTGGTGGAGGTAGCAAGGAAGTGGGGAGGGGGTTATCACGTGACCAGGTGACTAAGCAGGTGATTTACATACAGACAAGTAGTGGGTACCATTTTTCACATTTTTCCCGTCTCCATCAGAGTCCACTCAGCGTACCGGTACTATCACCACCAATCTGCTGCTCACATCTCAGGTGCATCCCATCTGCAGAGAAGAGATGGATCTCATGAGTTGAGAGATGAAAAGTCGACTTTCGTTAACAAGTACGAGCAGACGTATTTTTCCATCTAGGGGCTGCTCTGTACAACGGTTTATATACTCTGGAATGGAGTTGAGCTGATCAAGGTAGCGTGAACATCTTATTGTATGAGAGTGTAATGAAGACGAGAGAATTGCGAGTATGGCATATGGAAGTTCTTCTTCAAGGGTTTTACTTGAATCGAGTCAGACATGTTGGGTTCTGGACCCCTTCAGAAGAGCAGCCAACTGTCTCTTCAGCATCTGATCAATCTCACCTTTGGCAGTCTGCAGCAGCTGTCTCTTCATCTCTTTATAGATTGGGTCTCCTGAGAAGATCCCAGCTCTCAGCAAAACCTCACTCTTCCTCTCCGCTCAATCTCGGTGGACGAGTCTCTCAGGGAACCGTCTTTTGGACGAGTCTTTCAGGGAGCTGTCATTTGGACGAGCCTCTCAGCGAACTGTGTCTTTAACGAAAGAGAGCCTCAGTTACGTTTCACAACTCCCACGACGTTTAACGGCCACTTCCTACGCCAGGGTCACATCTCCTAAACTCCCTCTATCAATCATAAATCATTATCTATACTTCTCTTCCACCTACAACTTGGCCACCGCAGCAGACTCAAACTTGTTCTTGTTGGGGTTCTTTCGGATCCACAGATTAATAGTAATGCCGTTCCACTTTGTGTTCTCGGCCGCCAGCTCGAAACCCACCTTCTGGGCCAAACCGGAAGACCGCTTGTTGGGAGGCTCAATGATAGCCAGCCAGTCGCTCTTGGGGGTTCCGGCTCTTAACCGAATGGGAAACATCTCGCTACTCGACATATGTCGGGGCCCGGAAAGGCAAGCGAGTTCGACTCCTGCTAGGAACAGTGCGCACACACAATCGAACCAACCGTGCATCGTCGTATTTGAGACTTACGCGTAGAAATTGACTCCTCCCCCATACTACGCCTTCGATCGTCACTGTGGAGCCGGTTCCCCACCCCACCAGCCTTTCCAGAATGGAATGCTGGAGTAGGATTGAAGACTGGAGTAAAATCACCGCCAAGGCGGCGGGCTGCTCGGCCTGGGTTACTTGAGGGCGTCAACTCCCTCTACCCCTTGTTCTGAAAATTACGTATATTCGGGGCAGCGGCTCTCTCCGAACCAGCGAAACTAAACATCGAACCCTGTAGCTGGCGACCCAGTGCGATGTGCTGGGTAGCCAGTTTGAGACCAACAGTTACTGGCCGCGTGCTTAAATA
>ULGU01000003.1:1563904-1709715 GCA_900519015.1 Yarrowia osloensis
CTCTTAACCGAATGGGAAACATCTCGCTACTCGACATATGTCGGGGCCCGGAAAGGCAAGCGAGTTCGACTCCTGCTAGGAACAGTGCGCACACACAATCGAACCAACCGTGCATCGTCGTATTTGAGACTTACGCGTAGAAATTGACTCCTCCCCCATACTACGCCTTCGATCGTCACTGTGGAGCCGGTTCCCCACCCCACCAGCCTTTCCAGAATGGAATGCTGGAGTAGGATTGAAGACTGGAGTAAAATCACCGCCAAGGCGGCGGGCTGCTCGGCCTGGGTTACTTGAGGGCGTCAACTCCCTCTACCCCTTGTTCTGAAAATTACGTATATTCGGGGCAGCGGCTCTCTCCGAACCAGCGAAACTAAACATCGAACCCTGTAGCTGGCGACCCAGTGCGATGTGCTGGGTAGCCAGTTTGAGACCAACAGTTACTGGCCGCGTGCTTAAATATACTGAATAAATGAATTGTATGTATGTATGTATGTAGTCGCTCTTGGTCACGTTGTTCTTCTCGTCCCACTCAACCAGACCGTACAGAGCCTCCTTACCAATGCCCTTGCCCTGGGCAGCCGGAGCCATGGTCCACGACGCCTCGACGAACCGCGGACTGTAGGGAGCCGCAATGGGCCGCTTGAAATGACTGATGCCAATCTCGCCGTAAAACTCGTTGGTCACCTTGTCTCGGATGGTGAAGCAGCCGTAGCCAAAGTAGTCCCAGTGGCCCTTTCGATGCAGAATCTTGAGCCATACGTGCTCGGCGTCAATCGTCTCGCCGCCAATGTACTTCATGACGTCCGCGTCGCCCATGAGCTTGCAACAGTCGTCGTAGTCGTCAATGTTGGTGGGCCGGATGATGAGTCTGTCGGTGATGATGAGGGGCTGAATGTCGGTCATTGTGAATGAGGAGTCGAAAAAGGGGGTCGTCTCGTCAACAGATCAATCTTATATATGTTCTACAAGGTGCTCATCATCCCACTATAACATTCGGGGCTCTGGGTGCGGTGCATGTCTCATGCTGGACAACCTAGACGAGTAGAAAAAACGGCTTAACCTACTGTAGCCGCCACTTTGCCAGCAATCGCAAGCAAAGTTGGATCTGCGGATTTTTGGTGCGTTGGGGATGCGCTGGTGAGCTCCAAGATGATCACTAATCGCTAAATGGTGGGCCAGGGGTCATGTTTGGAAGGCTGAGACGGTTGCATTAGTCGCATGCTACTTTAGACTAACGTCGTACATCTATGGGTCTATCGATACGACGTGGCCATCGAATACTCCTGAGACATGTTGCATTGAGCTCGGACATGTTGGGACAGACGTTGACTAGTGGAGTAGATGAGGTGGATTTATCAACAAGGGATGATAGATAGTCATCGAAACTTACGAATATCCAACTCTCTCATACACTCTCTCTCGCACTCACTCACTCCCTCACTCCCTCCCTAATTATCTCAAACTTCAACATACATCTCCAACGCACCGTTCAACGCTCGGAGCGGGATTGCAGAATTACATGTCTACAAGTAGCACGAGATTAGTCCTTATCGATCCTACCCCTCAGACTAAGAGAAGCAGCCGCGCTAGACCAATACGGCAGGGTTTTGGATTACTAATACCCTCAGAAAAATATTCAATCTGACGACACAATAGCTCGCTCTTAACAAACCGGCTCTCCATAACGTATCTTCCTTCCGGGCCGTGCATCAGAACATTCAAGACACGGTCCGGAACCTCGGCATACGATAGAGTTGAAGCGGGTGGGTTTATCCGATGATAGAAGGCTTTATATTTCTGATTCACTGGGAGCACTTGATCCGATCTCCAAAAAGAGGACATTATCACTGTGCTTCGAACACACTGCAACGTCAACCACGATCCCAAGTACGTGTATAAACACAGTGGGATCATTAGTTGGGAGTTACACTTGAGCCACAGCGCGGTTAATAGAGTTTTATTTTGGCTTGCCTTACAAGAAGAAATTAATCGAATTAAAGATGATTTAAGTTTAAAAGTCGTTTCTAAAAAAGAATAAGTCGAATTTATCCGCGAAAATTACACCAGAGCTCAGAAATGAGCAATAGCGAGATCTAAAAGAACAGGAATAATTGCTCTTAGTGTACACATAAACACCAGAGCGCCACAGTGCTGCTTTCGGTTTGATGTGCCTTGTAAAAAGAAGAGACTCTAGCTAAAGTTGATTTAAACCGAATATTGATTTTTTAAAAGAATAAATCGAATTTATTCGCGAAACATACTCCAGAGCTCAAAAATGGACAACTTCATTTTGCTACAATAATACACACACCCCAGACCTCTATAGTGCTGCCTACGGCACCACTACAGTACGGAACTTTTCATTTCAGTAGAATCAATTATCTATAATCCGTTACTATCCGTAACAATCCGTTAGTAGGCTTTGGCCTTAATAAATACGCTGAATGCTCGTGCTACACCGGGTAGCTATGCTAATGCTCCGTCCGCTCCGGGCGCTGGAATGCTCAGCACGCCGGGGTCTTAACAGGAGTCGCCGCCGGTTTTCTCCTGCAGCTCGCCTCTCCAAGAATAAAGGTTGGACATGTTCACCTTGGAGCTCTTGCTGGTGTTCTCGTCGAAAATGGAACAACCATACTCGGCGGCCCAGGGAGGAGTGTACAGATGCAGAGAGACGGCGACCTCGGAGTCGCTGGGGTTTCTGATTCGATGCAGGCCAATCTTGTCCGACATGTAGGCGACCTGCTGCTCGGATCGCACCGACTCCTTGATGACCTTCATGGGGGCCTCGACGCCCTCCTCGGGCCACTCGTAGAGAGTCTCAACGAGATTGCCCTTGAGAATCTTCATGATGCAGTGGGCGTCGGCGTGGTCGTGGATGCACGAGCCCTTGCCGGGGTTCCACACCAACAACAGCAGGTTGGCCTTGTTGTTGATGTTGTCCACTCCGTTTCGGGTGTATCCTCGAGTGGGCTCTTCAAGAGCAAAGTCCTTCCACTCGGACTCGATGGAGTGGTATCGGGTCATGATATCCATGAGGTCTTCGACGTTGACGTCATCGGAATCAATGCCCGAAGAAGGCCCCAGAATCGTTCGAATGCCCTCCTGGAGCATTTCAAAGCCCGTCTGTCGCTCGTCTTCGGAGGAAGACACAGAAAGCTTTCTGAGAATCTGCTCCGAGCAAGGAAGAGCGATTCCAGCAGGAAGCTGCTTTCGACCCTTTTCCAGACGAGACTGCTGTCTGGGAGGGGACATTTTGTCCAGCAAGTCGCTGGAGGACAAGGACATGGTAGGGGGAGGAGCCATGGTGAAGATAGCGATAGTGTATGGGGAGGTTTTTCTTTTTAGTGCTTGGATAATGCAGGGCCGATGGTCTTAGCGCTGCCTTTGTGTTTGTGGTCGAGGTGGGGATCTGGGTCTTTGTGATTTTGGTCACGTGAGATGTTGCAATTTTGGAATCGTGAAATGACGTGCTCGCCCTCCCTACTTATACCCGCAGGGCTCTGGGATTTGCGTTTGTGTCGGACAAAGCAAAGGGGGGTAAAGCGGTGCAGGCGAACCTTAAAGACAGGCCAAAGAGCGTTTAATATGCAGTGCTGTGCCGAAAGAGAGCAATTTTAGGAACTCTAAAAAAGCCACACTTTTGGTAGTGCGTCTCTCTGTTGTGGTTGTGTGAGAGGGACGAAATCACAAAACGACACCAACGGCTCTTTGGTGCAGATGTGCCTGGCAGTTATATAATTTTAAACGTGGCTTTGTGGCTCTGTGGTAGTCCATGTCGTGCTTGGTTGGTAAGTCCTGGTGATTGTCGGTGGTCTCCACCCCCTGTCAGTCGGAATGGAGCTTGCGGCATTTCCGGAGACGGATTTCTACGGCGCTTCTTCAAGCGGCAAACCCCATACCCTAAGTGGCTAGCTTTTCCACGTGGCAAAAGCGGCCAGCCAATCGGAACGCTCAGCCACTGTGGCGAAGGTGGCTAAGGTTTGGGGAAGAGAAAGAGAGAGATGGTCTGACGTGGCACAGAGAGAGAGAGCTGCAGGGGAGGTTAGGGGGGGTTAAGAAGGTGACAAGTTCTCATCTGTGTCTGTGTCTGTGTCTGTGTCCGAGAGCTGACTGGTGATGTGTGTGTTTGTGTATGTGTGAGTCCATGTCTGTGTCCGACACCATTTTCTTTCGATAACAACCCAACTCTCTGTTTCTCTCGAAGATCATTTCAAGTCCCTAAGGGTGGGCATTATCTCCCAACAGAATGCACAACTAATTTTTTACGCTCTGCTATTCATATCGGAAGCAGCCGACAAAGAATTCATGCAGAGTCGGAGATCATTAAGGGGGTATTGCGGTTACCGTAAAGAGTGGTTATGGAGGAACAAGTGGTTACGATGGTTACGGTAAGGGCAGTGAGGTTACAGAAAAGGGTTGGACAGGTTAAACGGGTCATCGTCCGCAGCCAGTGAGGTTTGTAGTTGTTTCTGGGTGCAGCAGAAAGAGGCATCCAGAACCGTCATTGGTCGAAGATATCTTGACTGACTCAGGGACAGCCACAGAGGCTAAAGGTTGTGGGGCTGGTGAGGAGCGGGAATGATGTGGTGCCGATAAGACTGTCCACCGCCCGCCGTTCTATTATTCAACGCCATTCTATTGTCATTCGAATGATTGTCTATAAATCCGTCCTCCGTCTTTACCAAAGGTCTCAGTAACGTCAGATGGCTCTGGATCCACTATTTCATAACTGCCAGCTATAGTTACCCCTTGTGGAAAGCCCACCATCGGTAACTATATCGTGTCTCAGCCCCGATCTAACATGCATCAATATCCTGCACTCCGTCAACTGATTCAGGCCGAGAATCACGTTCAGCTGTTGTACCGACTAGCCGATAATAATGGGGTAGCGGCTGGTGAGTGCGGCTGTGGCCAGGAAGTTCTGTATCACCTTGGCTTCTCTACGTCAAGTAGTGAAGCTGCAAATTCACAAATGTGATTCAGGCAATGCACTGACTTTTGAGTAGATCCACTCAGCTCAACAGCCGGCCAGCTCAAACCAGCCAGCCCAAAGCACCTAGCTTAACCAGCGAGATCAGAGCACTCGGCTCAACCACTCAGCCAAGCCACCCACCTCCTCACTCTTCACTCCTCACTCCTCACTCCTCACTCCTCACTCCTCACTCCTCACACCTATCCTTCCCCCCTCCCCTACGCAGGAGGAAGATAGGCTCCCCACATGACCACCTGGAAGGTGATCCACACGAAAATGTAGCGCACCACATAATGGCCATTGTAGCCCTGGGCCAACTTGGCCATGTACCAGTACAGCGTCGGCAGACAGGTCGAGATGCGGGTGATGATCTGAACATGCCACATGAAGACACACGCCAGACCCATGATGGCGTGCACGGCGTAGAACGGCACCAGCTTGGGGTTGGTCGACATGGACTGGTACATGAGATAGAGCACCGGGGCGGCAAACAGAAAGTTGGGAATGTTGTTAGCAGTCCAGTATCTCAGGAAGCCGACATTCCAGTACCGTTCCTGAACGAATCCGTAGATGCTGGGGAGATAGTAGTTGCACCATTGGCCTCGCTGGGGGCAAAAAATGGACCAGGGGAGATACTGGGTGTACAGAAAGACGGCTCCAACGAGAGACCCGCCAATCACAACGGAAACGCCCTTGTTGAACTGGTTGTGTTTGATGGTGGACGCCAGATCAAACAAAAAGGGGATTCCCCACAGCAGCCCGTTGCCTCTTAGTAAGCAGGAGGCGCCCAGAACCGCTCCTGCCACAGGATACTGGCCCTTTTGTCTCAGATACAGACCTGTGAACGACAGCAGCGCAAACAGCGACTCTGTGTATCCGGCGACCAGAAAAATGCCCGCCGGCGACAGCACGTACATGAGCGCGGTAGTTTCGGCAAAGCGCTTGTTGTGGAAGACGGATTCGGTGAGTTTTCGCAGCATCAGGGCCGCCAGAAGATGACTCAGCGACGACACGACGATGGCGGTGTAAGCAATGGCTTCACGTGATCCCGCGAGCCCCAGCAGCCGCGACCACATCCAGCTGAAGGCCCATTCGTGTTCGTAGAGATGAGATCGTTCTGCGCTCGACACAAAAAACACGGAATCCCAGATGACTAAACGTGACAGAAAACGGTTGCCAGGAAACAGCAAGGTCGAAGACGTGTCGTACTGCTTGGGGACCACGAGTGCCAGCGCAACGAGATACGCCTTGATGGCCACAAACACCACAATGAGCGTCGTTAGGTGTTTCATTAGTCGTGACGCGGAGGCGAACTAGGTTCAGAGGTGAAAAGGAGATGCATGGGCGATGTGGGAGGTAAGGTGGGGAGGAGAGGGGGGAGAGGGAAGAGAGTGGTATGGGCGTGTCCGGGAGATTGTGGAGAGTCGAATCGTGGTTTCGGAGTGTTTGTGGGAGTTCTGGGACGTGTTTTATATGGTGTTCTGTGTTTAGTGTGATGTGCGGAGTGAAGAGAAAGTGGGTGAGTTGATTGGGGCCTCTGTGTAAGGATATGTGAAGGAATAAGAGTGATTCTGACATAGATGACGGGAGGCGGTTCAATTGAATCCTTTTTTGAATCTCCACGACTTCTGTGAATATCAATAGAATCGTCTCGTTTCCATCACCCTGCAGTCGCACACTGTAACACGTGTTTTGGGGGGTTCTTGTTAGGGCGGTTTTCTGGAGAAATATTGCTACACATTTTGTATCAATGGAGTGCTGCTGGTCAGGGGATCGTTTTTTGGTGCATTTATCCACTTTAATCCCTCTCTCGACGACATCTCAGCAGACCCCCTGTTTGCAACTAAGTTCAGATCGAATGTCAACTGTCGTACAGCTTACTTGGATCCGCTCAAGTAAATATACATTTTCTTGAAGTCACGGTATACCATGCGAAAAAAGTCACCCAGAAGACTCAAGAAGACTGGAGTAGACTTTCTCACGGTTTTAAAACGACTCTGGATCACAAAATCTTCAAATGCATCCAAACAACACCCCACACATTACTCCAAGAAATGTCCACACTACACAAAGCCTAGACACAGTAGCAATCGACTATATCCGTAAGAATCAAATTATTCTTAACTAGGCAAAAAACAGCAAAAACACGCTGCTCTCACCGCAATTATCACTAATTTACCCGATTTCTCCAAAACCAATCGCGTGAAAAATCATTTCTTTTTCGTCCCGCCTCGAGGAATAAACTCGGAGGCCTCAGGCACCATGAATCACATGAATACGGGCGTGGGAGAGTGTCTCTGGGGGGTTGTAGGGGGGTCCAATCTGCACAATTTTTTGGAAATCAATCAATTGCCATTTTTTCACCAGTTCTATGCAATTTTTCACCCTCAAATCCCCCCCAACTTCCCCCACCTCAATCCCAATCTGTCCACCCCGCATAAGCAATCTGCAGCCTCCTGCACAGCAACTGACGACTCACATCATCACGGCTGGAAACTTCAACTGTCACAACTCCACCAAAAATGCTCCGAACGCTTCAATTTGTGAAATCCGCCCGACTGCCGGCAATCCAGACCCGCCAGATCACCGTGGCCACCGCCAACCCTCGCTACCACGTTCATCTGCTCGATAAAGACACCACGGACAAGTTTCGACAAAAGTTCCAGCATGTGAGAGACGTCAACGACATCACCGCCACCGTGTCGCTTTCCTCGGACCCCCTGTCCGTCTTCTGCGCCTCCACGTCCATCTCGCCCATCAAGAAGACGCTTCTGGACGACAAGGAGTCGCCTCTGAGACACACCATCTACCGACCGGACGCCGACGAAGATCACACCCACAAAGAGACGCGAATCTACTCGCTCAAGGAGTTCCAGACGCTGTACGGCCAGGAGTCCGTGACCGACGCCGACTGTCTCTCCAATTTGTACTGCGACCCCCGAGTGTTCGACAAGGGCAACCCCGAGTTTCTCAAGGTGCTCAACGAGGTGCTCAAGAAGGACGCCTACAAGGACCCCCAGGTGAAGGATTTTGCCGCGGGCCAGGTCTTCTCGATTCTGCCTCCCCAGAAGCACAAGAAGGGCTCCACTCCCGGAGGAACCCTGTACATTCCCGTGTTTGACAACCGAAACCCCCCCATGCAGGCTCGAGTTCCCGATGTCCAGGACACTATGGGCATGATTGTGGTTGACTACGAGGGCAAGATTAACCCAGACACGTACGAGGAGAACCACCAGTATAGGATTATTACTCCTGACGGCCCTCCTCAGCTGTCGGATTATATTTACCCCAAGGTGAAGAAGGTGTGTGAGGAGAGCAACTAACAACGTGACCTGAATTCCGAAGGAATCTTGTCACGGTGTGGTTGACGAGTGACTTCATAACACGCTGAGCTACAATTATAGACAATATATATTACCAGTATCAATGTTTTCAGTTCAAAACTGTCCTGGACGGTACAAGTACAGTATAAAGAACTCCGAAGGTCTTGTCACGGTGTGGTTGACGAGTGACTTTTTACTCATAGCTCCTGGATCACAATTATAGACAATATATATTACAAGCACTTGTAGCATTGTACCACTGTTAAGCGGACAGACCCCCTTGAGGCCACACCCTTGAGGCCACATGTAAACGTTTCCAATTATATTACTGTCTTCGCTCATGATCTGACTACATCTTGAGATGGGTCCTTCAATCGTTTTGGGACGGGTCCATCAAACACAGACCATTCGCTATGGCTGTCAGTTACTTGAACTTTACTTAAGATAAAAGTTCCGCTGGGGGTGGATATTTCATGTTCCAGAGGTGTTGACGGCAAACAGAGCACACCAGTATATAGCCAGTCTAAAGTTGTGTAACAAATATTTTTTCAAATATATCCCCTGCCTTTCAATAATTCGAGCTGTGTAGCTTTTTGTGTTTGTGGATTATCACGCTTAGATGAGGTGTTTGTTAGACAGATCATGAGCGAAGCGAATGGTCTGCGGTTTAAAATGCTCATGGTCTGCGATTGAAGGACCCATCCCAATATGTAGACAGACATGTAAGAACAGCTTTATTTTCGTGGCCTCAAGGGGGTGCGGCCTCAAGGGGGTGTGTTAGCTTACCAATTTATAGCTCCTGGACGGTATGTACTTGTACAAGGACTTCAAAGGTCCTGTAACTGTGTGGTTGACGAGTGACTTCCTAACTCATAGCCTCCTAGGCCGCATTTATAGACAATATGTATTACAAATACGGTCTGGGGAACGAATTGGCAAGGTTGTTTTGGGCAACAAAATCTGACGGAACTTCAGATTGTTTCGGGAAACAAAATCTGTCATAACTTCAGATTTTAGTACTACAAGAAGTCGACAAAATGATGTTGTTAGAAGCAGAAGAGTCTTCCAAAACGGATGCTCTGATTGTTCCACCCCGTCATCATAATAAGTTGTGACCTAGATGTCCTTCAAACACCTGAAAACGACCTTGCCATTTCTGTGAACTCACTGTACCATAGTTACCAGTTCAAACTGTCCTGAGAGCTTCAAGTCCAAAGGTCTTGTCACGGTGATTGACCGAATCAACTCACAACTTCTAGGCCATACTCATAGACAACACATATTACCGATGATCAAGTGGCACTTCTGAATGGGATAACGAGTTCTAAGAGAATCCTGGCACCGTTTGGGGACTCAACTCGACCTTCACAACTATAGGCAATATATACCACCAAGTATCACTCAATTCATAGCTCATAGCTCTCTGATTCACAATACATATACCCTCATCTCAAGTAGCACTCCTGGATAGGCCCAAGAACTCCGAGAGACTTGTCACGGATCAAAGGACGCTGCTCATTTCCTGGATAGTGCCATGGTTTGCAAGTGGGAATCTAAGAGTACACTCGACATTAGAATCAAAACGAAGCATCTTGTCACAATGGTACCGTCTGAAACCACATTTATAGACAATATATATTGACTAATGTTCAATCAGATCACGTCTGGCAATGGACTGCTTCTCATGTTCTTCTATAGACAATAATGTTGGTCGAGTAGAGAGCTCGATATAACACTTCTAAAAAAATCTTGTCACGAATCAATACTGTAGACAGCAACCGCCTTTAACAACGACCTGAAGGACAATAACCACAACCCACAATCGTCAACTGAATAGAGTAGCTACTGCAGACTCTAGAGTTCGATTTGATAGCACTAATAGAATGGGCAGAGCACCTCGAATCAAGTCTTTGCTACATGTCACCAAAATTGTACATACTCTCAGTAGTTGGTACAAGTACTCAGTACCGTAAAGTAAAGCGTTCTTCTCCCACCATGACGAGAACGAATCGAGATCGACAATCACCCGTCAACTACTAGACATCCAAGAACATAATTGATAGCTGATTGTCGACATCCAAGGACATAGTTGATAGCTGATTGTCGACATCCAAGAACATAATTGATAGCTGATTGTCGACATCCAAGAACATAATTGATAGCTGATTGTCGACATCCAAGATTGATAGGTGATTGTCGATCTCAATTCATTGTATCTGTCTTCATCTAACAGCTGAACCATCTCAACTGACCTCACGTTGAACCCTCTAGATCCATGTACATCTCCAGACAGACCACATTACTTGTAATCTTACAGCATCCACATTGATCATGACGCCCAATGCTTGCATAAAAAACTCTTCTCCAAGGGCCTACACATTCTATACAAGTATTGTCAATCAAACCGCAGCAATGGCTTCAGGTGACAATGAAGTTCTCAGGTGTATGGTGGGCCCTCACCACCACCTCCACCATCACCTCCACCATCACCATCACCACCCCTCCCCCCGCCCCCCTCCAATAACCACATTAATCATTACGTATAAAAATGCTCCCCCACTATCTGCCGTAGTTTATTCACAGTGGTCACGAGTCCACTGACTGAGAGCCATTACAAACTAACCACGTCCTTATAGCTCCCTCCACTCACCCCAGCCACCCCTCATCACATACAACCGGCTTGGTTACTTGCCCCCCCCACTTACATAAAATCCCTCGTCACATTAATAAAACTCGCAGTGTCATTGCCACTCTCGCCCAACACCTTGATCATCTGGCGGGTATGCTGAACAATGCGTTTCAATGGCGCCACGGGAGACCGGCCGTGAGCCACCAGAATCGCCGACGACAGCTGCTCCCACAGCTCCTCACGAGACTTGACCGTGTCCAGCTCCTCGTTCACCTGGTGCGAGTCGTAGGCAATGAGCGAAAACGCGTGGCGCAGCAGATCCTGCACCTGCGGCCGCGGGTCGTTGGAGTACTCCATCTTCAGCTCCCGGCCGTACTCCACCGCCTCAATCACCTCGTTGGCCTGCAGCAGCTCCACAAACTTGCGGCACTTGAGCTGGAACAGCACCATGTCCTGCGACTCAAACACCGACGGATAGTGCTCTTCCACCAGAGCCATGGCGCCGTCGATATCGCCAGACAGAATGAGGCCGCGAATCTGGTGCCGAATCGTAATGTCCGGCGAGAGGTACGAGGCCAGCGACTTGAGACCCTCGTCCGACGGAGGCTCCATGCTCACATCCCCGCCTCCCGTTCCCTCATCCTGCATGTCCTGATCTCGACACACATCACGATACAGAGCCTCGGCAGTGTCCACGTAGCCAACATGCGTCAAGTACGACATGACGAGATTGTTAATAAGCGGATTGAGGTTGCCCTGAGCCAGCTGTTTTTCCTGGAAGGCGTTGCGGGCAGCATGTGCAGGCACTTTGGTGCTAGCCTCAATGCGTTTCTGGGTCTCCAGCTTCTGTTTGAGCACGTACTGCTTGATGTCAAACACAAAGGGCCCCGAGCCGCCGAAATTGGCGCGCACACGAGCCCCCGGAGAACTCGATGACGACTTCTTCTTGACGCCAATGGCCGGATAAAGCGGGTCCGACGGCAGATCGGAGAACGCCTTAGTCAGCGGCATGCCGTTCTTGGTAAAAAACGCCTCGCGCTTCTTGAAGTTGATGCAGCAGCCCACCACGTCGCCGGGCACGTTGAACGACGGACCGTAGTCCTTGGACGTGCCCTGGCAACACATGACGTTGCCGTAGTCCGAGTGGTACCCCCACGACTCGGTCTCGAAGCCCGGCGGCTTAGTCAGCGGCGCGCTGGTCTTGCAGAAGCCCATGCACACGGCCGAGTCTTTGGACGCAGACACAATCTCCACCTCGTAGTAGTAGACGCCACATCCTCGTGGAATGGGGGCGTCCGACTTGTACACCACGTTTTCGTCCTTGCCGTCGTCGTCGGCGGTTTCTGTGTCAATCTCCAGGTCGTCCCTGATGCAGTTGATGGAGTCCACTGCCGGAATCCACATTGTCGGCAGTTTGGGGAGAGATATGGGTTTGTGGTCCTGTTGTTGGTGCAGTTCCAGCATGTTAGCTGAGGAGGGGGAGGGGAGTTTTTCGAAACTGGGGTCGGTGTGGTTGTTGTTTGTGTTGCTGGAGCCTCTGTTTGTGTTGTTTGTGTTGTTTGAGTGGTTTGCGTCCCTGTTTGTGTTTGTGTCTCTAGTCGAGTTCCTCCCCTTCAACCCCCATCCTCGCAAAAAGGACAAGTCTCCGGAAGAAGCCGGCTCTTGAACCACATCCTCTTCGGAGTATCCGTAGCGCTCGGCAAAGGCCGTTTCCAGCAGATATTCGGGGATCCACTTGGGATTGTGCGGTTTGGCGTCAGTCATGTTGTGGGGTGCAGAGGTGGCAAGTCAAGCGACACGCATAGTTGACTATCTAACTAATATGCAAGATAGCTGAACCTAGAGTGATTAGTAAGTGGGGGTGGGGGTAGTGATGCTGTGTTGTCTGATAGAGAATCGATTAGTGTTGTCTGATGGAAAATTGATTTGGGTCACTGTTGAAGGGCAGCAAGTTGATTTTATCTACAGCAAGGGCTTTATGAACTCGTGGCCGACTCAGATCTTGTCAATCCAATCTCAGGCTAAAATGGAGCAGGTTTAGTGGAAGACGGATGGTTGGAGAAATGTGACAAGGAGTATGGGAGATATTGGTACCAAAATGATCCTACCAAATGCTAGACTGGTACCAAAATGATCTTTGCGTTGGGGGGATTATAATGGTACTATTATCGAGCTGGTGACGAGTCTCTATGACTCATTATTGTGGGAAAGGCACTTTCGTTCTGATGATACGGGACAATATTGGTGGGTTGAAGAGTGGCTGTTCATATTGATTAGTTCTTTGAGGTGGTCCTTTTACAATGCCATTACTCATCAGTATATAGTCCTCTATAGACATCTCAAACTCCCCCTCTCTGATGACTAAGTAGCAAGAAATGGAGCACTAGTGGCACTGTCTTAGAAGTGATAGACTGTTAGTAATCTATTCTTGCCATGATTCCTCAATACAAAGCTTCGGAAGCCACAGTTGGAAATTCAAATGTGACTATAGCTTGGGGTAATTCAAACAAATGGAATAAATTCGGATAAATTCCAGGAAAATCAGATTCGTCTCAGATTCACCCAAAAAACACACGTATCAAGTCGGCTAATCATTAAATCCCCCCACACACCCAATCTAGCCCACCTGCATAGATCAAGTCACAAGAGCGACACAAAGAGCCCAGGGGTCATGAGCCCAGGTCATGAGCCCAGGGGTAATTTCCGAGATGCCGGGTGGTTGGCCGCTGTGGTCACGTGACGCAGAGCGAGGTGTCAGGTAGCTTGTATCATGAGAACAAGGCCAACATACGCATCCAGATTGATTACTTGGGATTACTTGGGAATTCACTTGACCTCATGGTTGACCGGGAAAAGCCCCATCCTGAACCAGCCGAATTGTTTCCGGATACGGCTGAAGTGAATCTCGATATTACTGTGATGCCACAAATGGCCCCATTTCTTTACACCAACTTGTCACACACATTGGCCTCATTTATCCACTGTCAATTGACTCTGGACTTTTGGGGCTCATCCTGTACAAGGGTGATATGGGGCATTTTAGAATATTATTGTGGCAAGAAGTTGCGGCTGTTTGAGAGACCAGAATTGGATGGGTTGGATCTGGTGGGTCAGATGAGAGTCCTAAAGAAGATATTTCGAAAGGAGACATTCCGAAAGAAGACATTATGTGTTTGTGTTACCTGTGGCTTTCAGTCGGAATACGTCTTCTGATAATACATCTCATATCAACCCGATATTCTCGTTTCGGCTCCAAATGCACATGTGGGGAGTGGGGAATGTGTCTTGAGGGTTTTCGGATCTTCGGAAGTGTGGAAAATGGGATGAGAGATGGAAATGGTTCGAGGGAAAAATCTGTATTAATACGGCTCATTGACCTGGATGGGGGATTCCTAACCAACTCTTAGGGTCTCATCATCTCTCACCACCATCTCTCACCACCATCACCATCTTCTCTCACGTCCATGACCAGATACAACAAGAAAAACATCTACTACTTTCGGGTTCTGCAACACCGAAACAAAGCCGTGGCCGTGTGTTTCTCGCCCACCGCCGACCTCAAACATGTCACCCAGATCCACTCCGATGTCGGCGTGGCCAACTTTCTGGAGCGGCATTTTTCGCTGGCCAGAGACTCCACCGTGATCATTGTCCACGTGGACACGGACCGACGGTACTCGATTTCGTCCAACTCCAAGCTGGCGGTTTCGCGAAACGTCGAGTTCATCGTGCCGTCCATTTTCGCGTCCTCGAGCAACGGCTACAAAAACCTCAATCTGCCCTTCCAGGTGGTTTCCAAGTACCTCCAGATGGACTACTCGCTCGACCAGTCCATGAACCAGGGTCTTTGGGACGACAATTTGAAAAAGGCGTGGAAGGGCGTGGATCTGGACAACTTTGACGAAGAGCTGTATCTCATCAAGAGTCAGCTGGGGTCTCAGAGGCTGTATTCTGAGTATTCTGCTAATCACCATCTCGAGTATCATTCTGACCGTTCCAAGACTTACAACGAGTACTCGTACCATCCCAAGACCAACATCAAGACCCACATTGAGCTCCGCCCCAAAATCAAAGTCTGGGGAAAAGAGGACATTGTCTCCTGGCCCAAAGAGTCCTACCACCACGACAAGAACAGAATCAAGCACATGTTGAGCAAGGACAAGGACTACATCGAGTCGGCGGTGTTGACCTCCAAGGGCCGAGGCTTTGAATTTCGAACTGGATGGGTTTCTGCCAATCAGGTGAAAGGGCAGTTGGCCCAGAGGAGTTGAGCACTAGAAAAAGACGAAAAAGACGTTGAATAATTAATGAAGAGGTAATAGGAGTTGGTGTGTGGTATTACTGGCTGAGGTATGTACAAGTATGTAGGCTACAGTACAGTAGTGTTGCAGATTTTATTGTACTCAGACTCTTCAAGAACTTGTTATCAGCTGGTCTGTAGTCATGCTTCACAGACTGAAGCTGATGAGACATTTCTCCTAATGAATGAATCTATATAAATGGAATTTTCCTTCACAATGACAAGTCCATCCACTTTTGATCAGTCTGGCAAGATGAGGGACTCCAAATCGGTAACAACACTTGCTTGAAGAATTTCTCACAGGCTGAAGTGAATTTTCGCTATTAATTGATTCCAGCACGCGCTTCTGTAAAATCAGTCAAGTCTTAGGCCAGGTCTTCGGTCTTCACCATAATGCTCAACACCAAATAGACACTGGAACCCGGATGAACAACATTATTGCAACATAACCGGTGCCAAAATGATCACCTCAATGAGATACATCGTCTGGTAAAGTCCACAAACCTATAGCTAGTCTGCAGCGCGAGTAATACGGCAGTCCGTAATTTCCTCATATAACCATGAGCCTCCTCATAGCTCACAAAGAAGCCATTTCACGTGACCAAAACTTCTTCAGTAGTCACAAATCACCGTCATCTAGACTACCACCAAAATATAACCAGATCAACACCAAAGAGAGCATTCTAGGGACCCCCTCAGACCCCACCCCCAGCCGTGCGGCTCGGAAATTTGTGCATAATCTCCGTGGAGTTACCACAGTGGTGTATTTCCATCATTAAAAAATACGAATTTAGTACACAACTTGGGCTGTATCCGGAATGAGGAGATCAAAGTACTACCAATAGAGAGTGGTTGATCTCCCGAGTATTCGGATAGTACTCTTGAACTGCTGATGTTCATGACGACTTCAAGGTGAAGCAACGGTAGGACCTTCAATGAACATATCGCCAGCACTTTTTTCATGGTAGATCAAATTCCCCGTCTACTACTGTATCTGCTTGTACCGAGTTGGTAGTGCTACTTCAGACGCTACGTCCTCAAAGACAGCAGACCACATCGAGTGAATACACAACAATTCGTATAAGTTCATTGTCTTATCAGCAGTCATTTCAATAACTCCTGTATAGCTCCACTAGCTACATTCGCTTCTTTATTATATAGTTGAGTAAGACGAGGGAACGAACAGTAGCTGTTGGACCTCCAACGTGACAGACCCATGGAGTCACATCTCAGCCTGGTGACTTTTGAGCAAAAACGTCGCCCGGAACATTTCTAGCTACAGGTCTGCCCGTTGTCCGTACTACAGTGATTACAACTACGACTACCGGTACTATGACAGCAATCAGTTGCGTCATTGTATGATGCGTCTACGGCGAGCTTCTCTGGCCAATGAGGTGTTCTCTGACAGGCTGCTTGCATTACTCGCACAAGAAAAGTCTTGCCGAGCTACGATAGAGAGGATGACAGCAGAGGGTAGTAAAGAGAGAGGGTGGTAGAGAGAGAGAGAGGCAGACTCGGTGCCAGGTCCATGTATGTGCTCGTCTGAATGAGTACAAGTCAGTTAGGCTCCAATGTACCTCTTTTGGCCTGAGATGGAAAAGGCACAGTTTTATACGGGCTGTCTGGTGATGAGGCCATCTTGCTCCTGAAGCCACCGTAGAGACTCTCTATATCCTGATGCAGTGGAGGGACGAAAAGTACATGGCTGGATTCGGCCGGATTCGGGCTTTCAAAAGGTGTTGTTTGTGACCCGAAAAGACCAGATCTGACATTCTCAGTGTAACTCGACTGCTCGATTGTATTGCTACCAGGTGACCACAGCTGACCACAAGGCAGCAGTAATTTGCCACCCGTTTACACACAGAGATGAGCATATATAGACGAGAAAAGCAGTGGAGCTCTACATAACTGGGTGCACCCTCTCTCGGTTTCACATCCACCGTCAATGACGCAACCGAAGCCAGGCAAGAGTGTCCAATAAACACGATCAAAGAGCCTGACACAGTTCAGACTGAGAACATAGCTAATGTTCTGTCATACTCCATCTACTGATTTTACAGGACATGAGCTGAACCCGAAAAAATCGTCGCCAATGGCCTCGGAAAAGTCGCCGTTGACAAACTACTCCGAGTTGTCCTTGAACTGCTGGTCCGTCATCTCGCCTGGCTACAAGTATATAAACGTAGTATTGTACGAGTGGGAGTATGGACACTGTAAGCACCGTCGCAACCTCGAAATGACGGCACGAACTCCTTTTTCTAGACGCAACTAATTGTAAGACTTGTTAAGCCAACATTCAGTCCAAAGGGTATTCTTTCAACGTCAAGTTATAATCAATTGAATGTATGCAGAAATTTTTAAAACCTCTCATTCAACGATATGGAGTTGGACAAGCTTATGAACACAGCTACAAGTAGACTCTGTCGCAATCTCGAGCACCTGTAGACTCTGTAGCTATCTCGAGCACCTGTAGACTCTGTCGCAATCTCGAGCACCTCTAGACTCTGTCGCAATCTCGAGCACCTCTAGACTCTGTCGCAACCTCTCGCTACGCTCAATGTGGCTGCAGGTATATCAACATAAGCGAACACTCCCCCTTGAGGCCGCACCCCCTTGAGGCCACGGAAGTGGAGCTGTAATTACTGGTCTGGACAGACCATGAGCGAAGCGAATGGTCTGTCTACATATTGGGATGGGTCCTTCAATCGCAGACCATGAGCATTTTAAATCGCAGACCATGAGCATTTTAAATCGCAGACCATGAGCATTTTAAATCGCAGACCATGAGCATTTTAAATCGCAGACCATGAGCATTTTAAATCGCAGACCATGAGCATTTTAAATCGCAGACCATGAGCATTTTAAATCGCAGACCATGAGCATTTTAAATCGCAGACCATGAGCATTTTAAATCGCAGACCATGAGCATTTTAAATCGCAGACCATGAGCATTTTAAATCGCAGACCATGAGCATTTTAAATCGCAGACCATGAGCATTTTAAATCGCAGACCATGAGCATTTTAAATCGCAGACCATGAGCATTTTAAATCGCAGACCATGAGCATTTTAAATCGCAGACCATGAGCATTTTAAATCGCAGACCATGAGCATTTTAAATCGCAGACCATGAGCATTTTAAATCGCAGACCATGAGCATTTTAAATCGCAGACCATGAGCATTTTAAATCGCAGACCATGAGCATTTTAAATCGCAGACCATGAGCATTTTAAATCGCAGACCATGAGCATTTTAAATCGCAGACCATGAGCATTTTAAATCGCAGACCATGAGCATTTTAAATCGCAGACCATGAGCATTTTAAATCGCAGACCATGAGCATTTTAAATCGCAGACCATGAGCATTTTAAATCGCAGACCATGAGCATTTTAAATCGCAGACCATGAGCATTTTAAATCGCAGACCATTAGCATTTTAAATCGCAGACCATTCGCTTCGCTCATGATCTGTCTAACAAACACTTCATCTAAGCGTAATCAACCACAAACACACAACGCTACACTGCTCGAAATATTAATAGGCAGCAGCTCTACTTAGGCTGATATTTGTTACACAACTGTAGACTGGCTATATATCTGGGTGCTTTGTTTGCCACCAACACCTCTGGAACACGTAAAAACCACCCCCAGCGGAACTTTTATCTCAAGTAAAGTTCAAGTAACTGTCTCAACTGGACGATGGCCCTCCTGGAAATGCTCTCAGGCTGTCTCTGAGAGACAGATCATTCGCTTCGCTAAAGGTCTGTGATGGAAGGACCCATCCCAAAATATAGACAGACTGTTCGCTTCGCTCGTGGCGAGCTGCGGAGCAGTGAGTCACGTGACGGACGGAGATAGTAAGTGCTTACCACATCAGGCTCCCAGGTGGATCTCGTAAAAGGGTGGCTAAATCACCCAGAAATCTCATTTACTCTCGAAAAACAGCTCAATTCCTAAAATAGAGCCCTATAATAGACATTTGTCTCCTACCATCCAACTCTGTCGTTGAAAAAATAGCAACCGATATCGGCATTCGACATAGTCTCAAGTAATATAGTCTGAAAGGGGGGACTGGCCTCAAGGGGGTATGGCCTCAAGGGGATCTGTCCGCTTAGAGTATTTACCCACGACACTGTAAGCACCGTCGCAATCTCGAGCACTTGTAAAAGTCGTAGAAGCAGTCGCAACTTCTCACTCCGTTCGATGTCGCTCTACGTACAAGCCATGATGAGTCGCAACCTCTCGCTACGCTCAATGTCGCGATAAATGGTCGCAACCTTTCGCTACGCTCAATGTCGCGTTCTAAGGTCGCAACCTCCAGACGACTTCCTGCTAATGGTTCTACAAGTCAAGGTCTACGACGACACAATCTTAATGACAATAATCAAGACGGCACCGTGCAAATCCAAACTTGTGGTTGATTTCAGGTACCGTCACTACACGAGAATCTCTTTCTCTATAATACCAACTGGCTCATTTAGGGTTCACCAGTACAAAACATCCTATTGGTCGGAACGACTCGTTCCTCATGCAGGTGTAATACCTGATTAGTCATGCCATGATGTTTGGGTTGGAGCTCTGCATTGGAGGAATTCCAACACTTCCAGAGTCTCCCAGTAGTCGTTGGTAGCTAAAAAAAACTACTGGACCGGATTCAAATGTCACAGAGAACACTGTAGAATGAGCCAAAGCGAGACCTTTGACTTTCTTATCGGTCACCAACTTGTCTTGGAAGTCGACGACTTTTCCGCCGTTGGTGACTCGAGAGATTTTGTATTGATTCCCTCTTTCAGGGATTGAGCTGATAAGAAAGGTGCCTTTTCTGGGACAGTCGAGCTGGCCACTGTACTTTAAAGAAGATCAAAGACAAGTTCTGATTAAAAAATTTTGAACTTCTTAAGGAAGAGAAGTTTCGCCTGGTGTGTCTGACTTGCTGTGATCAAGAGAAGGCTTTTTCTCGGGACTCTTGAGTCCAAGGTATTGACGTCGTTCTTGCCTTATCATTTGAGTGAACAAGTTAGGATTGAAGGGGCGAGGAAGCTATACCTTTTGAGACTTCACTTATACAGAGAAGATACCAACTGCACACTACAGTTACTGTACTAAGGCAGCAGTTTTGGTGTACAGCATCTCGGTGGCTAGACGTGTAAGATAAGCCATCCTGACCTTGCTACCAGCAGTTGCAATCTGGTATGAGAGAATTGTAAATAGTATTGTCACATGTATACAGTGGCTTTTTTAACCACTTACAACCCACTCGAAAGAGGACTCTATCAAAACACCTTCTATTTCCAGTGTTGGAAAGAGCATCTCCTCGAGGGGAGGGCATCTGTATTTCTAGCACAAATAGTAAATGGAATAAGAATAATAAAAACATTGGACTGTCCGAATTGGAACACCAACTTCTGAACATGTGGGCCACCTCGAGTATCGTATGTTCGAGACCTCTCACATGAATATTCGAATTCAGCAATCTACTAGTAGTCTTCCATTAGTCCAACCTCAGAACTCCAGTTGTAGAATCGACACCTAAACTAAGACCAATCTAATCTAGAACAGTGTCTCAGTACTATTATCCACTACATTAGCCTAACGATGAACACCTAGCTAACGCAACACATCGCTCATCACCGTTGCATTGATGACAATGTTGGATACGAATTTGGCCGATCTCTTTGGTTTGATCGCCCACACTCTTGCTCTGCTCACATCACTCTTGAAAATTGCACTTCTCCTGACAGAGACAACTCAGACGACCTCAGTAGACAGACAAGTCAGGGCCTTCTCACTCAATCAGACCACATTTGACCGAAAGTATGTACAGGTAGTCGACATTTTATCATCGACTCTCCCTCCGATGTGGATACGGGTATTAAGCTACAGTATGTACCTACGATAATGTAAGCACCGTCGCAACCTCGAGCACCTGCAGAAACAGTCGCAACCTCGAGCACCTGTAGACTACGTAAATACTGTAGACTCTGTCGCAACCTCTCGCTACGCTCAATGTCGCGTTCTATGGTCGCAACCTCTCACTACGTTCAATGTCGCGATCTAGGTCGCAACCTTTCGCTACGCTCAATGTCGCGCTATCGCTTTATTAACCCGTTGAGGGACTATATACCTTAATAAATTAAGCTGACATACGTCAGATGCAGTTGATGCTCATCATCAGACACTAGCGGTTAAGCGCTTAGTATCGGTAAATGTCGGCCTTGTAGGGACCCTCCTGGGCAATACCAAGATACTCGGCCTGGACGTCGGACAGCTTGGACAGCTTGACGCCGAGGTGATCCAGATGAAGTCGGGCAACCTCCTCGTCGAGAATCTTGGGCAGCACGTGCACACCGACCTCAAAGGGGCCGGACTTGGCAAACTCGACGTGCTTCTTTCGGAACTCGTCATTGTTGGCGTTGTACAGCGCAATCTGGGCCAGCACCTGGTTGGTGAAGGAGCAGGACATGACGAAAGAAGAGTGGCCGGTGGCACAGCCGAGGTTGACCAGTCGGCCCTCGGCCAGCAGAATCACGTGACGGCCAGAGGGCATCTCGAACCGATCGACCTGGGGCTTGATGTTGACCACGTTCTTGGCGTTGGCCTTGAGCCAGGCAACGTCAATCTCAATGTCAAAGTGGCCAATGTTGCAGACAATGGCATCGTTGGGCATCTGGGAGAAATGCTCGCCGGTGATAATGTCTCGGCAGCCGGTGGTGGTGACGAAAATCTGGCCAATCTTGCAGGCCTCCTCCATGGGCAGAACCTGGTAGCCGGAAACGGAAGCCTGAAGAGCGTTGATGGGGTCAATCTCGGTGACAATGACTCGGGCACCGAAGGACTGAAGAGCCTGGGCACAACCCTTACCCACATCACCGAAACCAGCAACAACAGCGGTCTTACCGGCAATCATGACGTCGGTGGCTCGCTTGATTCCGTCAATCAGAGACTCTCGGCATCCGTAAAGGTTGTCAAACTTGGACTTGGTCACGGAATCGTTGACGTTGATGGCGGGCACCTTGAGCTTGCCGTCCTTCATCATTCGGTACAGATGGTGAACACCGGTGGTGGTCTCCTCAGACAGACCGAAACAGTCCTCGAGCTGCTCGGGGTACTTCTCGTGGACAAGAGTGGTCAGATCTCCACCGTCATCGAGAATCAGGTTCAGCTTCTTGTCGTCCTTGAAGGCCTTCAGCTGCTGCTCAATGCACCAGTTGTACTCCTCCTCGGTCTCGCCCTTCCAGGCAAAAACAGGGACGCCAGCAGCAGCAATGGCAGCAGCAGCATGGTCCTGGGTGGAAAAAATGTTGCACGAAGACCAGGTCACCTCAGCTCCAAGAGCAGTCAGAGTCTCGATCAGAACGGCCGTCTGGATGGTCATATGAAGACATCCGGCGATTCGAGCGCCCTTGAGAGGCTGCACATCGGCGTACTTCTCTCGGGTCTGCATCAGACCGGGCATCTCGTTCTCGGCAAGCTCAATCTCCTTTCGGCCAAAGGCAGCAAGACCGATATCGGCAACCTTGTAGTTGGAGGCGGGGGCGGACATTTTGGGGGTGGTTTTTGGTGTGGAAAAATCCTGCCCAGAAAAGAGACATGGTCGACACTATATATAATGCAGCTCCAAACACGTAGGTTTGAAAAGTTGAAAAAGTTTCAGCCATTTTCAGACAGGGTAACCCACGTGGAGAAAAGAAGAGGGGGGCATATCTGGACTAATAAAGCTCCGAATTGAAATCCGAATTTTGCAATCACCTCCCATCAATTAATTGCCCATTTTGACACGCAAAAAGTAACCCAGAATGCTCTCAACCACCCATTTTTGCACCCCCCAAAATCCACTTCAGGCCACGTTGATCTAATCTCCACAGTCAACAAACCTTAACCACGTCGACTGTTTTGGAAGCAGGTGGAAGGGGCAGATTTATGCTGACGAAATTGTCACATGACCGAACACACGTGATTGCGTCAATGTTGTTTTGTCACGTGACCCAATCTCGGGTTTTTGATCCATCCACTTCTCCATCCACAATTATCCCACCTCCCTCTCGTATCTCTTCCCAACGTATCTCACGTACTTGGGACACGAGCTAAACGACTGTAACCAGACCCGGGTATGCACGTGCAAATGGGAGGCCCGATTGGGAGGTAGGGTTAGGGGAGTCCGAGTTGGGCTGTAGTAGGATTAGGGGAGCTGCCCTCGGTGACGCCAGGTTGAGCCGCGTGGGAGTGTAAGGTTAGGGCTGTCCGAGTTGGGATGACTGAAGGTCGGGGAGGGCCTGCCTGGGTTAGGGTTGTCCAGATTGGGTAGTGGGTTAGGGCAAGCCGAGTTGGGATAGTCTGGGCTGCCTGGGTCAGGGCTTTCCAGATTGGGTGATCGGGTTAGGGCAAGCCGAGTTTGGACGGGCCACACTAGGCAATAGGGTTAGGGTTTATGCTCAAAGCCACCATCTCCCAGGGATGACTCAAATGAGTCATTTCCCATGACCATTTCCCTGCTGCAGAAGCGATGCCGAGAGAGCCTCTTTGTGCATTTCGAAATGCGCGACTTTGTGGCGCTAGTGGGGTTGATTAGGCAGCTATTTTTTTGGCCGGGAAAATAGGGCCCATAGTGTGTTTTTAGTGGTTTTGTTAGACGAGATTTTGAGGAGTAACTTTTGGTTTTTGTTTTTGTGTTCCATGGTGTGAGATATATAAAGGAGAGTTGTTTTCCATGGTCCTCTTGTCCGGAGCATTGTCACTTTTGGTCTTTTGGTCTTTTGGTTGTTCCTTTTGACCGTCTCTTTGGGAGCCTTTTTGTGTGCCTTTTTGTGTGCCTTTTTGTGCACCTTTCTGTGTGCTGTCTTGTTCAACCAATAGACGGCTACAAGTTATCAATCGCCCCAGTGCGCGGTAACTTTGACTACGGTTATTATTACGAGAGCGAGAGACACTGCCGGGTAAGTCGCGATCCTCCCGATCTGACCTTAAACACATTACACCGGCCCAAATCAAAGTTGCACTAGTTATTATCATGGGTCGACCTAGAGTGAGTATGATGAGGGAAATGGAGGTGGGGAGAAATGGGGTGGAGGATACTGGGTGAGATGAGGGGGTTTGTGACGAAATCCGGACACTTTTGACATTGGTTCTGAATTGTGGTGAAAACTTGGGGGTCCGTGGAATCGCCAAAAGTCGCCCGATTCCGCCGACGAGAGGCTCTATCGACGCAGAAGAGCGCTAGGAGCACGCAGGGCGTTTGGCGGGTTGGTTGGGGTTGATTGGGGTGGATTTGGGTGGAAATGGGTGGAAATGGGGTTTTGACAGGTGGTAGATGTTGCGATTGGAGGCGGAGTGACATAGAGACGGTAATGGGTAGATGAGAAGTGACAGAGGTGACAGAGGTGGGGTGGATTGTGGTCGAGCCACTTTGGGCTGGGCTCATTTGTCCAGATCACAGTCTCTGTCGATTTGCCATTACTACCATCAGTCTCCATTGCTGTACCTTGGTACCTTGGTGCCTTGGTGCCTGGTACCTCGGCAACCTCTGAGTCATGAGTGGAGGGGGGAACTAAGGAGACGGTGGAGAGGAGCCGGTGGAGAGGAGCAGACGGAAGCTGTTATGTGGTTGACGCCTAGAATGACAGCTATCAGCTACACTAGATCTGTCACTGTCTAGACTGCTCTCTGACTCTCACTCTGACTGTTCCAGGACTCCCTCCAATGATGCACCTCACCTCACCACGACACAGCCACATGCAGGCAGTCAACAGAGACAGGTCAGGTGTTGTTGGTCTGTCCGAGCTCGAGCTGATGTCTGGCGTCTTGAGGAGCTGCCACTCTTGTCACTGTTGTCACTCCTACCACTCTTGCCAGTCCTCTGCTTTCTGGATTCAGTAACCAGTCTGAATTTAGTCTGGTCTGAATTCAGCAACCAGTCTGAATTCAGCAACCAGTCTGAATTCAGCAACCAGTCTGGATTCAGCAAGCAGTCAGCCGTTCCACTTCCGAATGTCAATCTGCCGTTACACCTCATCGCTCTGTGACGTCCAATCACCAGTGTCGTTTGTCACCAAGTCGCCCAATCACCGTTCAGTCATTGTCATCCGGTGAATGTCGTCCAGTGACTGTCAGTTGTTCTGAGTCAGAGACCGACTAGCGATTTCAGTGAGCTCGCTGAGTGTCTGGGGAGCTCAGTGAACCGTCGTTTTCCGTCCATGGCAGACGGCGAGAGACGATGGAGTGGTTGTTCATTCAGTCAGTGACACACCTATTTTTCTCTCTCAGCGACTGTCTGTTCGTCCGACTCAGTGACTGTCTCTGTTGCTCACTCACTCACGACTAGTTGATATCATTCAGTCTCTCTCAGTGATTGGCTTGTTCTTCTTTCTGGGTGACAAGTGACAAACCAGTCCTTGATTGAGTCACTGATCTGTTCTTCTCATTCGTGACCAACAAGTCCTTCTCATTCAGGACCTACTGGTTGTTCTCATCCATCAACAAGTCATCGGGTCCGTTCGTGACCTTCGGCCACTCTCTTCCAATGAGTCGTTCGTGACCTACGGCCACTCACTACCATTCTAACCCAGCTAATCATCCTCATTCGTCACGGCGAGTCCGAAGGCAACTGCGACAAGTCCGTCAACCGGCACACGTCCAACCACCGGATCAAGCTCACCGCCAAAGGCGAGGAGCAGGCCCGGGATGCCGGCAAACGTCTGGCCGACATGGTCAACAAGGACGACACGTTGCTCTTCTACACATCGCCGTACCAGCGCACGCGTCAGACCACGCAGCTCATCTGCGAGGGCATTGAGGACAAGCACATCAGCTACAAGGTGCACGAGGAGCCCCGTTTACGGGAGCAGGATTTTGGCAATTTTCAGGCGTCCGCTTCGGAAATGAACAAAATCTGGAACGACCGATCGCAGTACGGGCATTTCTTCTACCGGATCCCCAACGGCGAGTCGGCTGCGGACGTGTACGACCGGTGTGCTGGGTTCAACGAGACGCTGTTCCGGCAGTTCAACAGCGACAAGTTCCCCTCGGTGCTGGTGCTGGTGGCCCACGGAATCTGGATCCGCGTGTTTCTCATGAAGTGGTACCGGTGGACGTACGAGAAGTTTGAGTCGCTGCGCAACCTGCGGCACTGCGAGTTCATTGTCATGAAGCGGCCCGAGCACACGCACAAGTTTGAGCTGCTCAACAAGATGGAGACGTGGCACGAGCTGGAGGCCGACGAGCGCAAGCAGGAGATTAAAAACTCGACCGAGGACTCGGAGGACGAGTGCATGCCGAATCCGGACGAGGACTGTCTGGTGCTGAAAGCTGTGCCGGAAAAGAGTGTCACGAGTTTGACCCAGCATGAGAAGGATATTTTGAAAAAGTACAAGGAGGCGCAGAAGTTTCACGTGGAGTAAGAGCATGAGCGGAGCAAAAGTGCGAGCGCAGCGAGAACTTTTAGCGAGCGAGTGCTTGAGCACGAGCGCTAAGTACGAGCGAAGCGAGTGCTTGAGCATTTCAGCCAGTTTTGAGCGAGTCATCAGCCAGATTTGAACCCAGTTCGGATTTGAGCGAGATTTGAGCCCAGCGATCTTTGAGCCAAGCGAGTATTTCTGCGAAATTCGAGCGAGCGGGTTTTTGGCCAGCTTTTTAGCCAGCTTTTTGACCAGCTTTTTGACCAGCTTTTTGCCCAGCTTTTTGGCCAGCTTTTTGGCCAGCACTTTGGCTAACACCAAACAGTCGCTCACTTACTCCCCCCGCTGAGCTTGGCACACGGAGACTAACGTTGTATAGAAGGTATATGGCAGAATAGATCATGATATGATAGAGGGGGGGTCTGTACGAGCTGGTAGGAGTACAGTACGAGTACGAGCTGGTAGGAGTACTCCTTACCTTTCATTTGGCCATCCTGATGCCGTGCTCAAGGGAGGCGAAACCCTCTGATAGAGAGTAGACGCTGGTAGACGCCGTTTTGAGACGAGCCCTTCAATCGTTTTGAGACGAGCCCTTCAATTGCAGATCATTCGCTTCGCTCATGATCTGCTGTAGCGCTTTGTGTTTGTCGTTGATTACGCTGAGACGAGGTATTTGTTGGCTTTCTTTAAGCGATTCCCCACAAGGTGGTACTTTTTTCTAATCAATCAACCTAAAACGCTCATGAGAAGTCTACCTTTTGGGACGGGTCCTTCAATTACAGACCATTCGCTTCGCTCATGATCTGTCCTGTCCATCTACCAGAAAGAGAGTCCAGACCAGTAGTTACAGCTCTACTTCCGCTGACATGAGTGAGCAGATGGCTCCTATCTACAGGACAGACAAACACCAGCATTACCATTAACACTCAGGAAGAGTAACCTGCCGGTTTTATTTTCACCATGTACAAGACAGATCATGAGCGAAGCGAATGGTCTGTCTAAATTTTGGGATGGGTCCTTCAAATACAGACCATTCGCTTCGCTCATGGTCTGTGGTTGTTGAACTGTGATGAGCCTGCAGATCGTGTTCCTCTGGGGTTTACCGGGTACAGCCAGTCTTCTTTTTGTGGAGGAGTTTTTGCTGTTTTTGAGTCTCTTGATGGGTCTCTTTTATGTGAGGACTGTGTACCAAAACTGCTGGTGTTTCTTTTACTCTTTTTCTGACATTGATCAAACTGGCTATTATTTTTTTTTTATGGATCCAAGCTTGCGATGGTGATAACTATAAGAGGTGGAGAATCGTCATCTTGCGTCATTAGAAAAAGCAATGAGTGAGCAATGAGTGAGACTACTCATACAGTCGTAAGACACAGCCCCGGGGCGATAGTGACTGAGCTAGTTATTACTGAAATGAATGACGCGTCTTATTCATTATACTCACCGGAGAACTCATAACAGTAAGTAGCTACAGTCTGGGAGGGGCCATTGGCGAGATTGGTTCAGACAACAAAATCTGTCTCATCTACAGAATGTAGTATTACCACAAGTCGATAAAAGAATATTTTAAGAAGCACAAGAGTCTTCGAAATCGGAACCTATGATTTTTTGTACTTATCACCATATTTATTAATGGTCAAACACCTGAAGACAACCGGTACAGTAAGTTCACGGAATTGACAAGGTCGTCTTCGGGTGATTGAAGGACATTCAGGCCACAACTTATTATGATGATAGAGTGAAAAAATCATAGAATCCGTTTTGGAAGATTCTTATGCTTCTTACAACTTCGTTTTATCGACTTCTTGTAGTACTAAAATGTGAAGTTATGACAGATTTGGTTGCTCGAAACAACCTTGCCAATTTTTTTCCCAAACCGTACGCGCACCTCACAAGCCTGTTGGATGGTCAGCAAGCACGTGGTTCGAGGCACGACACGGTTGATTATGGCGTCCAGGTGACGTATCCAGGCTCTATGAGCTCCTTTAAGTTTTTCACATTGTCAGACAGTTGCTGAAGCTGGTGGTAATAGACAGCATCTGAGTTGAAGCAGCTTCGAACAGTCGTCTGCAAGCCTTGGTTGACGTGGTGATTGTTTTGATGGTCGGGTTGAGCTTGGAAATGGACAGTCACACTCCAGAGTCCGTCTTCAGAGCCGCAGCAACAGGTTTGAGAGCTCCAAGAGTCGGGCTGACATGGCACTCGTCCGGAGCTAAGGATCGGTGTTTTCGCCTCATCGTAGTCATCCTGGTACAGTCAGGAAGGTGAATTGGCAATGAACTTTTGGGCAATAAAACCAGCCATATCAGCAAAAATTAGTATTACAGGAAGACGAGACAATATCATCGTAGGAAGCAGAAGAGTCGTCCGAATTGGAGTATATAAATTATTTCAGCTGTCATCATAGCAATTTGTGGCGTACCATCCTTCAAACACTTGAAGACGACCTTCTGATAGTATCGAACATATCCATACCAGTTTCAATCCGATTATCGATGCAGAACGGAAGGTGATGTGAATCCATAATTGTCATCTCGACTCTCCTAGACTGTGGTACATGTCACAACAGTCACGTGAACTAAGTACACTCTTTATCGTCCACCTTAAACGACAACTAAAACCACCACTCTAATCACCCTCTTCTTTCTCCTCACCACTCTCCACAACACAGACACAAAACAAAGCAGAGGACGCAATCATGTTCTGTCTCCAAACCGGCGTTAGTGTCAAGTGTGAGCGGAGCGAAGTGTGAGCCAAGTATGAGCGAAGCGAATACTTGGTTCATACTGAGGTCAACTGGGTACTGAGGGCTTGATCACAAATGGGGCACTGAGGTTTTTCGGGCTGAGGGCAACTGGGGTACTGGGGGCTTATTCTCAACTACTGGGGCACTGAGGAATTGATCACAACTGCGTGACCACCCCTTAACCCCAATTTTTTAGGATAACATGCCAAGTGTAACAGATTACGAGTCTCTAAAGTTTGTTAACTAAATTACATGAAGACCTCAACTAAGCTCAACAAAAATCCAGAGAAGCAGAAGAGTCGTCCGAATCGGAGTCTATGATTTTTTTCAGCCGTCTTCATAGCAATTTGTGGGCTCAGGGCCAAAACTTCATTGCCAATTCACCGAACTCACTGTACCACATGGCCACCTTGCCCTTATCGGACGTTGAGAGCTTCGTCTGAGCTGCAAGAGATACGAAATGGCGTCCATGTAGTCCGAAGCAAACCAGAAGCAGAAGGATCGGTGTTTTCGCCTTATCGCGACCGACCAACAGATCTCAGACCTTGATCATCCATTCTTCAAGGTACTCAGACTGATAATCTCCAGCAGACCTGATACACGTTTCTGTGGAAGATCTGACGTCAGCGTGTCATCGGGAATCAGGACCATCTCCAGCTACCGACAGTCAACTCTGACTTGATTGCTGTTCCAAGCTATCTCTTACTCACTCGTCATTTTTCTTCTCTTCTTCATCCTCTACCTCAACGTCGTTCTCCGTCTTTGCAGTTTCGACCTTTTCCTCATCCCCCTCTCCAGCCTTCTTATAATAAAACAACATTATCAGTTTTATATACAAATGGACCTTCAGCTTCTTTTTGGCTTCTTCAGCTTCCCTTTCACTGTGTTAGCATGTCTCCAGACATACACTCCATCCATACTCATCCCGGTCTGTAGGCTCTAGAAAAATCGGCTGGTTGAGTGGGTGTCCAAACAGCATTGTTCTGGCTCGTCGAGTGGGTGTCCAAACAGCATTGTTCTGGCCCGTCTCGATGATGCAGCTTTTGAGTAACGGAGTGTGCTCCTCGGCCAGTTGAGAATCAGGTCTGATTAAACCGGATGTACAGCATGACGACTTGATATTCAGTTTAACGACTTACAACCCACTTGACAGGGCTCATTGTTCCGATAGCAGTGCCACCATGAGGGTCAACAAAAAGCCAGCAAAAGGAACTGTTTTCTTTCCAGAGTCACGTGACCTCTCTAGATACAACTCAAGCCAGTCATTGGTGGAAAGTTGTAGCTGCTGAGAGAAGACTCAGCTGTTCTTGTGGCTCGTGTTTCCGTTCAGGAAGACCCTGGGTCGATTCCAGTGACAGTTAGAAGCTCGCACTACTTGACATTTCCTTGTCGATAGTTGAACAAAAAGTGTGCTGGCAAAGATTCAGCTCAGTTGTATCAGGCACGTATCAGGCACGAAATATCAACAAATGTCGAGCAAGACTTAGCTACCCTTTTCAGTACATTTATCTCGAGATATGACTGCTTCCATTGTGACGTCTAAGCAAAGTCAGTGGATGATTTTGTTAAGACAATTGAGGAGAATACATGATCACACGACCTCAACTTCTTCGTCTCCATGTTTACCATTGTTTAGACTGACCATTATCCGAGGAAGAGATTCCAGACCAGTCAAACACTGGAATTACCGCTTGCTGAATAGTAACCTACCAGTTCTGTTTATTGCCATCTGCTCCTGAAAACGTCAGTATGAACTCTTCGCCGATCCATTATAGACCGAACTGGACGGATATTGATGTTTTCGACGGGACTCGGGTCAACTTTGGGTCCTTGGAGATACCAGGAGACTCTCTTATATTTATTTTCTCTTTTTTTTCTTATTTTTTATAGTCACATTATTTTTCCCCCTTTTTTAGTCAAGGAACTCCCAAGCGTGGATGCTCGATAGAGAATTACAAAAACGTCCTCAACTTGGATATATGTGAGACAAGGGCACTATTTTGTATGGTTCTACTTATCGAATAAACTGCTGGCTATAGTCTGAACCACGTCCCGTAACGCTTCCATGTCTGTAACACCAAATAGACACCCCCATCAGACTTCTCTTAACTAGCTCGCACGGCTTCGACAGTGACAGATACAAGATACAATTTAGTTGGTGTATCATGTGACTATAAAACGAAAGCAGTACATCAACTCACGTACGATTATCGGCGCTACAAGTAGAGTGTTAATTCGGAGAAGTAGTCATGGGAATCTGAAGGCTAGGTATCAAAACTGCAAGTAGCCCAGTCTACGGTAGCTGGAAAAAAGTCACTAATTTCGGTGACTAATTTAGGTGACTAATTTCGGTGATTCGGCTGATCCGGCATGGCGGAACATTGTGCGGCTTCATCCTAGACCCTGTTTTTCTTAGGCCATTGAGAGAGATACGAGTGTACTTGTAGAGTCTGTCTACGTACGGTGAGTTGACAGAATTGGCAAGGTAAGTTTCCCGGTTTTGAAGGACATTTAGGCCACAACTTATTATGGTGATAGGTGAAAAGAATTATAGATTCCGTCTATCACAGATCATGAGCGAAGCGAATGATCTGACTACATCTTGGGATGGGTCCTTCAATCACAGACCATTCGCTTCGCTCATGGTCTGACTCTTCTGCTTCTTATGACATACATATTTTGACCTCTTGTGGTACTAAAATCTGCAGTTATGACAGGTTTTGTTGTCCATGACAACCTTGCCAATTCTGTCAACTCACTGTACTCGTGAGATGTGGTGTAGAAATGCTCTGTTGACTGGGTGGGCAGATTGAAATCAACCGAATGATCCAGCCCGTAAAGCCTCAATTTTGTCTCACGGCTCCGATGCCGTCTCAGTTTCAGTTTCACGGCTCCGATATCGTCTCTAGTCAGTCTCACAGCCCGATAATCTCTACTTGTAGTGTCCTCTTTAGTCTAGCCTGAAGTTATGCTACAAGTAGCCCGACCCGTTTGACGTCAATTGAGTGATTTGTACCCGTTAACCGCCTTCTCCAACATCCAATAACACCCACCCTTCTATAGCCCAGTACATGCCTGGTTACCGTATGCACACCCACCTCTCGACCGAGGTTATCCACTTGCAGGTTGAGACAGTTGCGAGGCGACAAGTAACTGTACATACTGTAGCAGAGTTGGGCCCGACAGACGGAGCATAGAAATAAACAGTGACAGCTGTTCCTTCTCCACCGAGTCAAGTGACGGCATTCAATTGTGCATCTACTCAAGACGTTCAATTGAGTCTACATACGTCAAGAGAGCCTTCATACGGCACCTACAGACACGGCCAAAAACACGTCTGTCGCCCACCCTCTCTTCTCGGAACTTAGTGTTTCAATATCAGCGCCGTTTGATGTACAGACGATACATGCAGGAGACGCAGACAATGCATAGCCGAGTAGATAAGTCGACTAGTGGGGTAAAACTGGTCACGTGACCCAGGCGACACAAACGGAGATTCGTCATCAATCTCCATCCACCCTCATCCCCAAACCTTACCCCACTTGCCGGACTCTTAGCTGCATCTGGGTGGGCGTTGCTCTAATTATGTATCCGGGTGCATCGGTACCTGATTGAATTGAGAACAGCATAAAAGGGGGTTTCTGGGGTGGTGGAGATCTGAAAATGGGACAGCAAGTAGCCCGAGTCGGGGTCAATCGATTCCGACTTTCCCCATCTCTCTAACCCCCCTCAAACCCGTTTTACACGGTTTCTTCTATCCAGACTAACTTCGACTCTACAACCTTATCCAACTGTTTATATATCCTGTTTGAGAACATGTAGATCCCGCTACCCAGCTGCCAGCAACATGAAAATCGCCGCTCTGCTCTCGTGCGTGGGTCTGGTCGCGGCCTCGGCCATTCCGGACTTTACCGCGTCCTCCAAGTTCCCCTCCAAGCGTCTTTCCGCCCGCTCCGTGCCTGGCGAGCTCGGTCTCGACAATGTCCAGCAGTACACCGGGTATCTGACCGCCAACGAGACCGGTGAGCATTTTTTCTACTGGACGGTCGAGTCGCGCAACGATCCTGCCACCGACCCGGTCATTCTGTGGCTTCAGGGCGGTCCTGGCTGCTCTTCCATGACGGGCCTACTTTACGAGAACGGGCCCTCGTTCATTGACAACGCCACTCTCACGCCCGTCCACAACCCCCATTCGTGGAACAACAACGCCACGGTCGTGTATCTGGACCAGCCTGTTGATTCCGGCTTTTCCTGGGGCCAGACCAACAACACAGACACCTCTGCCAAGGGCGCCGTGGAAGTGTACGCCTTTCTGGAGCTCTTTTTCCAGCGGTTCCCGCAGTATCCCAAGACTCTGCACGTGGCTGGCGAGTCGTATGCCGGCCATTATATTCCCTCTGTCGGCGCCGAGATTTTGCGACATGCCGAACGCTCCTTCGACCTCAAGTCCGTCGTCATTGGCAACGGGCTCGTCGACGTGCTGCAGCAGTACAAGGAGTACCAGCCCATGTTCTGCGGAGGCGGAGGAGTGCCTGCCGTGGTCGGTCCGGACGTTTGTGCGCATCTGGACGACACTCTGGCGGCCTGCAACCGGCTGGTGGAGACGTGCTACAACAACGTGACCTCGGCCAATTGCGTGCCTGTGGCCGGCGACACTTGTGCCAATCTCACTCTGCCGTTCTACAACGAGACCCTGAACATTAATCCCTACGATATCACCAAAAAATGCGAGCCTGCGCTGGATAACGGCTGCTACAATGCTTCAGATGGAATGACGCGATGGCTGGAGCTTCCCCATGTCCTCACGGCCATTGGAGCCGAGCATGCTTGGAATGGATGTTCGGACAATGTCTCAAACCTGTACTACTCCACAGGAGACCCCTTCCGACCGGCCCAGCGAGACGTGAGCTTCATGCTGCAACAGGGACTGCCGGTGCTCATCTACGCCGGAGCCCACGATATCATCTGCAACTGGCTGGGCCAACGAGCCTGGACAGACGCTCTGCCGTGGCACGGACAATGGAAGTTCCGGCTCAAGAAACTCAAGCCTTGGAGAGTGGATGGAAAGGTGGCTGGAGCGGTCAAGAGTCATGCCGGATTTACGTTTTTGAGAATTGAAGATGCGGGTCATATGGTGCCTCATGATCAGCCAGGTCCCGCCCTGGAAATGATTAATCGGTGGATTGGGGGAGATTATGAGCTCAAGTGAGCTACTGTGAGTGCGAAGCACGAGCTGTAGCGGTCCTATTGGTTATGAGTCTTCTCTGAGCTATTGCGAGTGCTCTGCACGAGCTGTAGCGGACCTATTGTGTCCGTCTACTCACTGTACTTCTCTGAGCCACTACGAGTCGAAGCAGACCTCTTGCCCTCTGGCATGTAGCTTTGGGGTTGGTCGTAGGCTGAACAATTTGTCTTCCCACTCCAACACTTCCCATTCTTCACTCGTTCCTTCCACTCCCTCTAATCCATCCTGGAGATGGTTCTTCTTCTCATCTTTTCACTTTGAATACCTTTCGATTCTAATACTAATATATTGTACTTTTTTAACTGGTCATTGATTCCCGCTATACCGTATGTTGTGCTTTTTATCTTGTACCTCTCAATAAACGTTTGCTATTAACATAGAGGGGTGTATCTTTTGTAGTTGGTCTATAGTGGAGACGAAGCCCTTTGTAGCTAATCTGGCAAGAAGAGAGGTACTTCTGATCAGATCAGTCACTCCTCCATGTTCTATTTCGTCAAGTGAATTTTCATATCCGGCCCAATATTGACTCACTGTTCAGTCTCTGGCACACTGTTCAGTCTCTCGCAATCCGTTCAGGCTTAAAAGATTCTTCAGTCCTCATAGACCGTCAAGTCCCTAAGACTCTGCTCAATGTCGAAAGACTCTGTTCAGTCTCCGTTGGTTCTAATCCGTCTCTTGATACTCTGTTCAGTCTCTAAAGTGATACGAGTCCTACAGTACTACAAAGAATGCAACTCATCTAGCTGTTGTACTCTGTTCTACAAACTGTGCAAGGTTGAGAGGCTCAATGTCAAGGCTGAATGTCAGAAGACTGCCAGTGTCATTTAATCCTGTCTAGAACCCATCTACAGCCTTCTAAATAGAGACACGAGTTCTATGTGCTGATCTCAAACGTGGCTCGAAATTCATGTCCAACGGCTTTTATCGGTTCAAGTGCACATGTCGGACAGCTCACAATCTATGGTCTGTTCCCTACGACGACAAGTTTGGCTCAGTCGAGTTTGCGAAGGACTGAGCGTAGCAAACGCGAGTATCTGCATTGCCTGTAGGTACAGTATCACTGCTATGTCAGTCTGATCCTCGAGACTGTCAAGACCTGAATGTTCATCGTTGATACCAAACCCTTATCGTCGATACTCTGGGGTGACTGCTCTGGTATGAGTTGAGACCACAATTATGAGTGATCAGCACAGCCACTTTCAAAGACATCAACTCGGGGTGACTAGTATTGCCTCGGAGGCAGCTTCTCGTATCAGCACACACTGTCGTGTCCCTCTTCAGCTTCTGTAACAGTCTGAATGTACAAGAGCTGTAGGGAGATCTCCTTATATGTCACCGAATGACTGTCACCCAACAAATGTGACATTATTCGCCACCCAATTGCTGCCAATAAAAGTGTGCATTTTTCGTCTCTACAGGACACTGGTGAGAAGTCGATTCTGGGAGGTCAAAGTTGAGCCGAGTCAGAGTGTGGGAAAGTAGACGATATCTATATGAGCTGAAAGCCCTTGACTCGGGCAATTTCGCTGTCTTGTTTATATCTCCGTAGCTGCTTTGTACCGTGTCCTGGCTTCATCCTAGTACTTCGCTCAAATCCACACGCAACACGCCAAGCGTCGTTTGCCTACATGCAGTTGCACTCATGAGGTTCATCAGATGATTGTTGAACAAGTCACATGAGCTAAGGAATGACAGTCAGTGGGGGTCACTTTTTGGCTAGAACGTAAGGAAGTCTACTGCTGACTCCCAAGTCACGTGATCCGAAGGACTACCAGAGTAAAAGTTGATTCGATTACTCCATATGACTGTCTGTGTAAACAACTAGGCTTGAGAACCTGGGTCACTGTTGCGACTATTTCAGGATGCGCAGAGATCTCCATTAGCTTGATGTGAAGATACCAGTATAGAGTAGATGTCAGTTCCAATAGTGTAGACTGTTCTCTTTCCAGATGGTTGGGCTAATTTGTCATCATCAAGCGTCCATTATACGACACTCTTGAAGTATCTCAGTGTGTGCTCTGGAAGTCAACAGTCTTGTCGTAGTTTCTGAGGGACAGAAATAACAAGTACGCCAACTCCCTCGAACATGAGTCTCTTGATGATCACTGTGAACCAGATTAAATGTCCTCCGTCTCCGTCGAGGAGATTCCTCAGGCTGCCACATGCAGTCATTAGGACTCACCGCTATATAAAAATAAAAAAAAATAAAAAAAATTGGCGCAAATGTAGCGAAAATCAGAAGAGATTAGAAAGTGGTAATACCAAAATACCCGTCGATCAACATAAAACACGTCTTCCAGTCATGGCTCGGATAATGTGGCTCACCCTATTTGTCTCTCTTGTTCCCTGGAGTTACAGACGCCTTCAAGTTCAGCACAAAAAGCAACGTCATATGAACGTCAAAGGAGCTGCCAAAAGCAACGCCAAAGCAACTCTTCGTACAATTGCCGTAGCTCTGGAATAAGCACCGTGTTA
Source organism: Yarrowia osloensis (assembly GCA_900519015.1). Lineage (NCBI taxonomy): Eukaryota > Fungi > Ascomycota > Dipodascomycetes > Dipodascales > Yarrowia > Yarrowia osloensis. Next base: position 1,600,982 of record ULGU01000003.1, read on the forward strand.
ATTTCACTGGTTGTTCTAAGAGACATTAGATGAGACGTCAATGTCATCTTGGATAGCTTTATCTTGCTTGTGAAACATTAGCTGAGCAGCAACTAATGCACTAACATCAGTCTTGATGAAATGATGCACCAAGACTCGTTGTCCCGGTCGGATCTACGTAAACTCCGAGATCCGACTTGCACTCCACATTCCAACTCTGTCTTTTACCTCGGCTGATCTTTTTGATTAGATCGGACCACCGTACAGAACCAGATCAAATCTCTTTCTGATCCTCCACCTAGCTCAAACCAATGTAACTATGCCCACCTGGAGCTGGCGTCTCTCACGCCAAGCCAGCCGTAGTTTTCTTGGCACTTTGATGGTGTTCCTGTCTTGTCTTAGTGTCAACGTTATTGTTCAGTGTTGTCCACATGTTGTCCACAGACGTGTCGATCCATGGAGACACAGACGGAAAGGGTGCGAGAGTGAGTCAAAGAAAGAGAGAGTTGAAGGCGAGACGTGATTGATCATCTTTAGTCAATCTGAAAAGTGGTAGTTGGTGGTTTTATCCTAATTATGGCTATTAATCTCTGTTTAATCAGAGAAATTCAAATAAAACCGGAGAAAATGAGAGAAAAAAGAAAAGAGCGGAAAAACAGGGAAAAAACAAAAACAGAATAAAAAACCAGACCTCCAACTCCTTCTCGGTCGTAAAATCCACCCCCCATCCTGTCCCACAAACTCAGCAAACTCTCACTCCCACTCCACCAATATTTTCACAGCCACTTTCGTGTGTTACAGATTGATAATTTTTAACCTCAATTTTCAAATCCAATTTTCAAACTCAGTTTTAAGCTCCACTTTAAGCTTTCATTTAAAGTTCCACCTCCTTACTTAGAACTAGGTTCTAGCGAGGTACATGTGAACTTTAGACCGTGTTATTGCTGGCGAGAGAGAGAGACGGCTTGTGGAGATTTTGGCGGGTATTAAAACAGAATTGACACCTTTGCCAAGCGTATTTCAAGACGTGCCAAGAATTGGGAAATTCGGAGCAGCTTAAGTGCCTCAACGGGGTGACTTAAGCCGAAAAGACAGTAAAAGTAGTAATAGAATGGTCAGAATCGGCTGGGATTTTGTGTGGATGTTTCAGACGTGTATTACAAGCTCCAGTGAAAAATTCAGCCCAATCGGAGTATTCAAGGACCACTTTCGAGTGTCCCGTTTAGCCGAGGTAACCTATAAGGTGGGACTTGTATAACTGAGTATGGACTATCATAGATGGAGCTATTATAGCTGAGTTGAGGAGATATACAGCGAGTTATAATAGAGATGGAGATGCGCTAAGAGCGGGTGTTTAATGTTGAATATTACTTAGAATTTCAGTCAGTGACTTGACATTGGATTGAAACTAAGACCGTGAAGATCTTCATAAAACGCTGAATGGCGAGCTTGCGCAGGATTGGATAATATCATTTGAATCAGCGGAGAATTCTGAATTGAATAGTGTATTTTTTATCACCGTAGCCACACTGAGTGGTTCTGTAGGTACACTGTTGAACGTATGGACCTACCAGAGCCAGACACAAGAACACGCACAGTGATGCAAACTTGATAAAGTGTTTCGGATTTTGATCAGAATCAGATTCTCATTTGGGGAATGCAAGTTTCACCATTACCACCTCATTCAAAATGGCTCTGGAGAGTGTACAATTGGTTGAGTGTGTTGTCCAGGAAGATGTACCCAACACAACAGTGGATTGATATCAAATTACACAAATTTGGTATCACCAGAATCGGCTTGTTTGTATGAGTTGACTGGTGTAGTCTCTGACACCTCAATTACAGTCAACGCTGCCGTGGAGGTCATTATTCTGACATAGCTGGTTGAGTCCATTGACAAGCCAACGCCAGTTGGAAGTACTTGCTTGATATCACCAGAATAATCTCGTTAATATGAGTCGACTGGTACAATTTTCAACTCCACAACCACTGTCAATGTTGACTGATGAATTGATACAAGTACCTTAAGCGCTTCCGGTATGGCTAGAGCCAGCTATAAGTGTGTATGTACTGTACAAGAGATTAACAGTGAGATAGTGATTCAGTAAAAAGCTACAATCGCATGTGTTTGTATCTATATCATCAATGGCCATGGCTCTAAACGTCTTACTACTGCTACAAGTGCAGTCTTTGGTAACTACTCTTGAGCAGCAGTACAGTACCAGCCATTTCAAAAATTGGAATCCCAAGTCAATACGGGATTGTCGTAAGAGTCTTCCGAATTGGACTTCTGTCACCATATCTACAACTCGACAACTTGTTCAGTTCATCAGGCTTACTATACTGTCTACCTACTGTACGGAGTACTGTCCAAGACATGTGAGCGAAGCGAACATGTCTGAGCGGGGGTTCAAGACGTGTGAGCGAGCGAACAAGTCTGAGCCAGAATAGAAGACATTTGAGCGAAGCGAACATGTCTGAGTGAGGATGGACATGTGAGCGAACATGTGAGCAAGTACAGAGACTCATCTGAACAAGTATAAAGGACTTGTCTTCGCTCACATGTCCTCTGGAATGATTCCGTTCTAAGACCATCAGAATCATCTCATCAACTCCATTTAATCAATTCACTCCACATTTACACCCGTTGTCTCATTCAGCTCTACACTCTCTACTCTCCACAAATAGGTATATCATAAATTAATGTATTCATCGTAACGAGTACAAGTACCGTACTCGTACAACTAGCTCTCTAAATCATGTATTTCATAAATTAATGTATTCATCGCAATTTGAGTCAATCAATGTAGTCTACATCTACACTGATTGTCTCATGCCGATTGCAGCGAGTCAACAACCGACGATGTGGTCCATTCGGAGCAAAACACGCTCTGGTTGGACCTATAGAGAGCTCACTGGCGAAGCCAGGAGCGAGCGGGACAATGAGACTTCAAACTAGAGCACAGTGAGCGAGGTTGTAGTGTGTAGATGTCAGCTCACTTGTGGTAGCTCTTGTGAAGTCAGCACAAGCAGGAACTGACGTTGGGGATACCGGCTTTGTCAACAACAAGCAGACCATGTGTGTGAAGCACGTGGAGGCATCTATTTTGGCATCAACAAAGCTGATTTCATCGTTGGGAGCTCTGTTGTCGACAAGACCATGTTGCTGTGGTAATAGGTATCATGGTCTTGACCAGAGAGAAACTGTCATGTTACTTGGGATACTCAACACCTGCTGGAGTGAGGTGATGTCATCACGAGTGTTGCAGCTGGTTCCAAATGGAGTCGGGAGATGAAAAAGGGACATAACTATAATGAACAGTGGTGAGAGAGAAACGGAGACACGCTCCCTAGAGACCGCTAGCGTAATGCCTCAAACACGATAAGTACATGGTTGGAACCAGCTCAATCGGGGCTTTTCAGCGATACCAAAATCGGCTTTCTAGCACCTATTCTCACAGACCGCCTTTTCGGTTTCTGCAAAGTCGTGCCCCTCATTCCCCACATTGGTGCAAAGACGAGAAACGCACATTGAGAACAGCTCAGTTACACGTGTCGTGTTACCGAAGTTGTAGCTACATATAAGGCCCGTACGAGCGTACATCGAATAGCTGTTAGATGACGGCGACTACTGTTTCAAGTACCGGTACCTGGTACCACAAACTAAGGGTCCGTTCACTCTTTGTACATCGAATAGCTTTTAGATGAGGACGACTACTGTTTACAGGTGCCACATCAAATAGCTGTTAGACGAAAGTAGAGCTGTAATTACTGGTCTGTCTACCTTTTAGCATGGTCCTTCAATCACAGACCATTAGCTTGGCTCATGATCTGTCTCTCAGAGACAGCCTGAGAGCATTTCCAGGAGGGCCATCATCCAGTTGAAACAGTTACTTGAGCTTTACTTGAGCTAAAAGTTGCGCTGGGGGTCGTTTTTCGGTGTTCCAGAGGTGCTGACGGCAAACAAAGCACACCAGTGTATAGCCAGTCTACGGTTGTGTAACAAATATTCTTTCAAGTAAAGCTTCTGCCTTTCAATATTTCGAGCAGTGTAACGTTGTGTGTTTGTGGTTGATTACGCTTAGACTAGGTGTTTGTTGGCTTTCTTTAGACCATGTGCTTGTACTGTATTACAGTATGTACTGAAAATAATGCCACCAAAAAGGTGATACTTCTTTTATATTCACGTGATGCATCAACCTATGACGGGCGATACTTGTCCATCTATCAGAAAGAGATTCCGGACCAGTAATTGCAGCTCTACTTCCGTGGCCTCAAGGGGTGTGGTCTCAAGGGGGTCTGTCCGCTTACTCTCCACCATCTATCATAAATTAATGTATTCATCGTAACGAGTACAAGTACCGTACTCGTACAACTAGCTCTCTAAATCATGTATATCATAAATTAATGTATTCATCGTAACGAGTACAACTTGACTCTCTACACCCATCATCTATCATAAGTTAATGTATTCATCGTACTTGCAATTTGAATCTGGCAATCTACTCCGTAGTCTACCAGGTACAGTAAGTTCACAGAATTGGCAAGGTCGTTTCCAGGTTTTGAAGGACATTTCGGCCACAACTTATTATGGTGAAAGGTGAAAAAAATTATAGATATCGATTCGCAAAACTCTTCTGCTTCTTATATCACACCTATATCGACTTCTTGTAGTACTAAATATGTAGATATATCAGGTTTTGTTGCCCATAACAACCTTGCCAATTATCCTCCCAGACTGTACTGTACATCTACAACTGTTGTCTCCGTCCAGAGAGTCAACCCTCTTACAACAACTACAGTACTCTTCACCACCTATCATAAATTAATGTATTCATCGTAACTCGTAATTTTCAGGTCTGATCCAGTCAGACTGTATCCTCTGGGATACAATGTAGGCCATCGGTCGGAAAAGAAGGCCAATAAGTAGGCAGAGTATGGCAGAGTATGGCAGAGAATGGCCAAAGAATGCCGACTCCCTCCGACAACAAAAAACGGTGTCGCTTCGCTCCACCGTTTTTCGTTGTCTACCACCCAAAAGCCTCCTCGTAATAATCCACCCGGCCATTAATCACCAATCCCATCTCAGCCGAAACAATGCCTCTCAGGGCATCCACCATTGTAGCCGGACCACAGCCCAGCACGGCAACGGATCCCTCGGCCTCGGTAAAAGTCGCCGTGACCACCTCCGTCAACACCGGTCGCTTGCCCATGTTCACCAACGAGGCGTAAAGAGGCATCTTTCCCTGCGAGCCAGGCACGGGAACCTGGGTGGGGGGATGCTGGATCCCCTTTTCCAGCACCTCTTCGGCCAGATCGGGGTTGTGCTGGTGCAAATGCAAACGGTGGTCCTTCTTGGCCCGCATCACGTCCTTGTCGGCCTCGGCGTTGCCCAGATCGGTTTGAGAGTTGCCCGAGTCGGATTCCGAGTCGTTTTTGAGCGAGTCTGAGTCGATCTTCTCATTGAACTCCCCCTTCTCCACCGGAGACGACAGGTACGTCGTATCTCCATGAGACTGAGACACATAAAGCTCAAGTTGCACGTGACCATCTTCCACCAGCTTCTCCAGTCGATCGGCCATGAGCTCCAAATGAGTGATATCTCGTACAGTCCACATGAGCTTCACCTTGGCAGCAACATTACGAGCAACGATATCCTCAGCATAAGGAATAACAGCAGTAATTCCAATGCCTCCAGCCACAAGCAGAACATTGTCGTACAGATCCACGGGCTGCGTGTGTCCGTAGACTCCGTCAATGAGCATCTTCATGTTGGTGTTGCCCTTGGCGATGCTCTTAGTCAGCCGTCGGGTCATTCCTCCGCGAGCACGTGCCATGAGCTGGAAAGATCCCGAGTCGGATGTCATCACCGAGAACGGATGCGACTCGAGAAGACCCATTCGGAACACGTGGATGAACACGTACTGGCCCGGCTTGACGGTCCATTTGCAGGGCGTGTGGATGTCCATTTTGACGACATCCGAGTCGACCAGCGACATGTGGGCCTCGGTCATGAACACGCTGGACTGTCTGAACCATCGGATATTGATCCACAGCACTCTCAGAGCCCGCATGAGCCAGTCCGCGGCCCACAGGCCAAAGGCGACGTAAACGGGCTCCATGTACTCCAGAGTGGCCAGATGGTCGTAGGTGAAGTACAGGGCGACCACGGCGGCTCCAATGTGGAAGACCAGGAAGGCCTCGTACCACTTGTGGCGAAACAGGCCCGACAGAATGAGACAGGCCATGGCGACAGCGGCAACCACTCCGCCCTTGAAGTACACCTTGACCCACAGGTTGGGTCGGATGCCGCCCTTCTTGGCGCCGTCAAACATGTGGTAGCAGGCCGCGTGGACGATGATCTGGATGTAGGTGACTCTGGCCACGGCCCGGTGGAAACACTGGTACGTGGAGAAGGACCAGCCCGTCAGCCACATGAGAAAGTTGTTTCTGAGCGCAAACAGGACCAGGAGGGGAAGTTGGACGGTGACCTGGATTCCGGCTCGATCAGCCACGTACTTGAGCAGCTGCTGTCTCTGGGAACCGAACCGGGCACTTTCGGGATGAACCACCTCGTATCGAGTGGCCAGAAGAATGACGGAGCAGGCAAAGTAGAAGAAGATGACGAGGGTTTCCCAGCGGGTGGGAATGGACATTTCGATGCCGTAAAACTTGATTCGCTGCATGTGTTTGAATCCGTAGAGGGCAGGCATCTCAATGTGTCGTTGGTAGGCTCTGACCAGAGCGTTGGGTCGTTTGAGCACGGACCGGTTGGCCGATCGCTTCCACGTGAACCATCGGAAAATGTTCAGAAGCATGCTGCCAAACGCCAGAAACAGCCAGTACCCCGTGAGGAAGCCGCCGGTCCACAGACCCGTGTCTTTGTTCTGCATCGACACCTTGGACGAGTGGTACATGTGCTGGTACTCTTTCGGCATGAAGACCACGGGGTGGAGAACAGCCTTCTTGGGCTTGGCTTTGGTTGAGTCGATGGGGTCTTTCGCGGCTGCTAGGGCATCGTCGTAGGAAATCACCTTGGCCTTCTTGCACTTGGCGGCAATGAACAGGTCGTAGATTTCCTCCTTCCAGTCGTCGCGCACGTTTTCCTGGACGGTGGCGGCCACTGAAGCGGGATACAGCTCCTGCTTGCACGCGCACTTGAGGTCTTCACAGTCGCCCCAAAGAGTGTAGCTCTTGAGAAGCCGAGAAAGAGTCTCGACCTCCATGTTCTTGGGCGTCTTCATGGCCAGAGCCACCGAGGCCGCCAGAAGGACTTTGGAGAGGTGCATTGGAGGGAGATTGGAGCGGGTGATTGATTAGATACGGCAGATGGACAGATATATATATGGCTAGATTGATATCTGAAAGATCAGAAGGATTGGGTTTGGAGTTCTTTGTGCGGGTAAGTTTTTGGAAAGTTTTTGTGCATTCTTTGTTGTAGGTTATGCATGATCAGTGGAGACAAGTGGAGTCGGTAGACAGAGACGAGTACAAGTGTACAGTAGTTGTAGACAACAGATCTAATCACGAGAGTGATTGTGTTCCATAATCTGTGCTCCGTTTTGTGTTTCGTTTTGGTTTTCTTTTCACTATTCTTCGTCTCGTTGAATCCCACTCTCAAACCCAGTCAGGGGTCTTGGTTGTCACATATTCGGATACTTGCCGTCCTTGGCAACGATGTAGGATTGAGTGGTTGGATTTGGGGTATTTGTCGTCAATTGTACGTCGATTTCATCGTCAGCTCATTCGGCTCAGCTCGTTTATTCATCATCTCAATCACTTTTCTCTATCATTGTCTTCTCAATCGTTGACTACCCCCCCTCAGATCAATTTGATTCTTGCTGCTGATTGATTGGCAAGATGCTGATTGATTAATTTGAGTTGAAACAAGCACACTGAAGTCAAACTTAGAGAAAAAGGGAGAAAAGAAAGAGAGAAGAAATGCGAGTGGGAGGGAGGGACGAGGGAGACGAAAAGTGACAAAACGACTGACCAACGAATTGACAAATTTAGACACAAAACGAGAGACCGATTGAAGAGCAATGGCATTCACCCACAATCACCCCCATCTCGAGCTCTATCTGTAGTTCCATCTAACCTCCAACTCGGCACTACTCCACCCACTAGCCCTCACGGCTTGTACGTCTCCAGGTGAAAATTTCTGGCCTGCATATACGTCTTGCGAGTTTGCTTTTTTTTTCGCGGGCTGGTTTTTTTTTTTCCATGCGCGAGTTAGAATAGAGACTGACTTAAAGCTGGATTTAAGCGGTGTCGTGTGCCAATTCAATCTGATAAGGGGGAAGTGAGGAAGTAAGGAGGGGGGAAGTAAGGGGGGGGCTCATGTTTTGAAAAAAATGGCAAAAAACAAAATCACCACAATCGCCGTCCCGTCATTCCCCCATTCAACCAACATTGACCGCCGCCAAGAAAAGGGATCCGCATGCAGACCAAGACATGGGCGTAGCGAACCTTGGTGTGGACAAGGAGACCGAGTGTTACGTCGGCATAAACTCCGCAACAGAGATTGAGAGATTGATTTGATTGGGGGGTACGACGAACTAACACATCAGCTGGTCTTACGATAATATTGGTGTCTGGATATGATGCCTGGATATGATGCCATGTCTAGTCTTCAGTGTAGCTCGTACATCAGTCTAAGGGTTATCGTAGTCCCTACCCCGACTTTTACCTACAGTACTCGTGCTTGTACCATCCACCCGTGAATATGCACGTTGTACACTTTTCTTTTCTTTTCTTTTCTCTTCTCCCTGTCTCAGCTTGCAATCGTGACTAACCGCCATTTGCAACCAGATCCGAGGGTTTCACTCTTTGTCAAGGTGCCGTCCAGATGGAGGCTTCAGATGGAGGCGTCAGATGAAGGCATCTGTCAGTGGATGAACTGTACGACACGTGTCTGTCCACCACGCCGACACCTCCCCGGAAAAGTTTTCCTTGTTTTGTAATCAATCAGCATTTTTCAGGTGCATCCTCAGGCGCATCAGATACCAGCCTCCACATGAGCAAAAGCCGAATAAGAGCCGGATCACGGCTCGGAGAGCTCGGACATTGGTGAGTTGGTTCATGATGTGATTTTATTGCCTGTTAGTGTCATTGGTCTTGGCATGTGGATACTCGTATCGTAGTATGTACGCACTGTACAGTGAACAACGTCCAATCCCAATCAGATAACTCACCGAACCCGACAAATGCCGCAGAAACTCATGTAGGACGCACTCCGCCCCTCCTGAACAGCTGCATCTTTCGTTTCGATTTTGTGCCAAGGCGGTACTAGTATGTACTTGTTCAGCCGTGCCAGGTGGACGAGGTAGACAATGAACGAGAGCCCAGAACATGAGCGACTTGTATTTGTTATCTGATTGGTTGATTGTTGGTTGGCTCTTCAATGAACTCATTGGTTCTCAGACACCTACAGAATCTAAGGCAACTAAGATACCGGATATGTGTACGAGTACGAGTACACTTGGTCCTACAGGAAGTACAGTACCGGTACGGTACCAGCAAAAACTCCTGCTCAACGTCGGACCCACTCTCATCAGATAATCGGACCCGATATTACCCCTCATATTATGTTCCTGAGCGCCAAGAGGGTCTCACAAGTGGTCAGATAAATGTAAGAGATACCAGACGAAATCTCCGACCATCAATTGAGCTGTAGATGAGCTGTAGAATGCGTTGAGACTGGACTGAACTGTCTCTGTCTGCATCACCACAATCATCATCAATCATATCATCTTCTCTAACTACAGCACTTAGCTACCTTGAGACACGCCCACAAGTGACTAAAAACCGACAAGCCACTAATACTCCCAGAAAGTCGCGCCAATCAGATCCGCCAAGAGACCCACTTTTTTTTTTATTTTGGTTGATTTTGGTTTATTTTTTTGTCTATTTTTTCGTATATTTTTCTTGTCTACAACGCACTGCACCAACCATGCACTTCCATCTCCTACTCCCTCCCGGGCAATGTATCCGGTGGAAAACTCCGAGTCGGTGAGTCACAATCTGTACGGTAACCAGATTTACCGGTTCAATCCCGCCCTGCTTCTTTGTCCTTGGGTCATAAGACAGAGCTATACATGATGCTATACTCTACATGTATCATAGCTGACTAGTGCAGACACTGCAAACTCCCGCAACCCGTATAGCTCAGATTCGGCCGAAGAATTGCCTCGTGAATGAGCGTGTTGACGAAACCTCATTCTTACTGGTCTTTTGGAGTGTGTCAAACCGCATTCTTACTGGTCTGTTTGGAGTGTTGTTTGGCTGACTAGAACGATTCGACTGACGAGCCTGATTGAGAGAGTCAGAGGAACAGTGATCAATTCGGATCCTGCTGCTGATTCATCTGGGGTACAATTGTTTGTATATACTCGTTCACGTGACTGGCCAGGTCATATCATCAGGTGTCTAATGTACAGTCAAGAGAGCGCATTTTGACGGCCTCAGGAGTGGTAATTTACTATCATGAAGGCCAGTGAAGGGCTGATTGCACTGGATTTCCTGCCGATCCTAAGCTATCATTTTTCAGACGACTTTTCCTGTTTCGAATCTTGGTCGGAATTTCAGAATCATCAGTCAGTGCTTCCCTGACTCTGAGAGTGATAAATCTCAATGAGCTCTTTATTGGCTGATGTGGAGAACCATCTTCTATTGTTCCTTCTATAATGCTGATAGTGAAAGCAACAGGAGCTCTGGGGCATGAACTGGAGCAGATAATCAACGTCAGGTCATGAGCCAGATCATGAGCGAAGCGAATGATCTGTTTTTGAAGGACCCATCCCAACATGTAGACAGACCATTCGCTTCGCTCATGATCTGTGATTGAAGGACCCATCTCAGAATGTTCGCTCATGAATATGGCCGAAAACGACGTCACTTCATCTGAGACTCGACCCTGTTTTGTTTTGTTTTGTTTTTTATAATCACATCAAATCTGTTTTTTCATGCCGGGCTGTAGATGAGCGTGTAACTGGAAGGTCAGTAAATACTGGTGTCTGGTGATCTCTGGCGGTGGTACTCATGAGGACATGTTCAGAATGAGGAGCAACGACTTTTGAGAGGCCTAAGGGTTACTGGTGGATGCTTTCATTCATACTAAAGTAGAACTAAAGCAGTCAGAACAAGATAACTCAACAGCAAACAATACGACACCTGTATGTACGATACCGGTGCAAGCATGCGATTGAAGCCAGAGTAAAATGGACATTCATATTCTCACAAAAGGTCTCGTTCACGTTTAGACTACACCTGGAAACAACACTCTCAGACTGTACTGATCAGTGCCCTCGATGACCAGCAGTCTACAATCATGGTACAAATGACCAGCCACGTCTACAACCAAAGCACGAGACTAAGCCACAGACTCATAGCCAGTGTGAGCGCCGCCAGTGGTCACGTACTTGTAGACAGACGTTTTGCACTTTGCTGGTCAGGATTTCAGCCGTTGGAACTTTGTCTCCTTGTAGACCGGTTCGGAACATCTTCGGAACTGCCTACTTGTAGTACCGGTATCTACGATTGTTCTCGAAGTTGCATTACTCGTTTTTGGAGTCCGACTCTTTGTTGCCTCACTGGAGCCTTGAGGACGTTCGTACAAGGTAGAGTCCCATGAAATACCATGAGCAGTTGCAGTGAAGATCTGGGACTTGAGGGCCATGAATCTGTCACTCGGAGAGCTGTCAAGACTCTCGTCTGGAGACCACCTGGACGATGGTGTGTCTGGGCCAAGTAAACAGCGCTGTTACTGATGAACATCCTAGGTCAGAGTTCATAATAGCAACTTTTTAGGTCAGCTGACATTCTCAGCCTCATTTTGAACCCATGGTAGCAACATTAGTTACCAGTCCGAGATGAGGCCTTCGTATTTATGGTGTTGTCTCCTCCTTCCATGACAACACATCATAGCTCATCAAGAATCAATGTCACGTGACTAATATTTCTTCAGTAGTCACAACTAACTGTTAGCTAGACCATGACCAAAAACCAGTCAGATCGACCCCGAAATGAGCACTTTAGAGACCCCCCCAAACTCCACCCTCAGCCGTGCGGCTCGAAAATTCGTGCATAATCTCCGCGGAGTTACGACAGTTGTGAGGCAAAAAATACGTCTTTGGTACACAACTTGAGCTGCATTGAAGATGAGGGGATCAAAGTACTACCAATATAGTCGGGCTAATCTCCTGAGTATTTGGATAGTACTCTTGAACTGATTGTGTCCAAGATGACCGAACGACACGGTATTCGTATAATGTTAACAAAACAATGAACAAAGTCTACCTACGGTACACCATGGAGCAGTCGAGATGACAGAGGTGATCTGGACAATACTATGGGACTCTCAACGCCCGTATATAAGTTAATGCATAATGTGATTATAAAATAAAAAAAAGATCTGGAGGACTGAATGTTTCAGTTCGTTTAGAAAAGCAGAATGGAAGAGATTGAAAGCCTTCTTTTTTGTTTTTATGACGAAATTTGCAATTCACCCAAATCTCACCGGCCATCGTAGTACCGGTACGAGTACAGTACAGTGAGCTCGGTGAATTGGCAATGAGGTTTTCAGGTGTTCAATGAGCCCTGAGCCCATAATTGTTATGTTGACAGCTGAAAAAATCGTAGACTCCGATTCGCAAGACTCTTCTGCTTCTTATAACACACTTATATCGACTTGTTGTAGTATTAAATTCTGCAGATATAACAGGTTTTGTTGCCCATAACAACCTTGCCAATTATCCTCCCAGACTGTACCGGTACATTCAAGAACGACAATACCGCTCTCTACCCATCACGCTCTCTACCCATCACGCTCTCTACACCTACAGCCACTCAACATACTTTTATTTTCACTGGTATCGTTCTACGGATGCCGCACATGCTCTACGGACACCCTACTCAAACGGGGCCTCAGCCTAGTAATCATACTCGTCCTCCTCGTCTTCGTAGTCCTCCTCGTCAAAGTCGCCGTAGGAAGAGGTTTTGGCGGTTGTTTGAGTCTGAGTTGTTTGAGTTGACTGAGTTGAGTGAGTCTTCTCCTCAACTTCCTTAACTGGAGTTGATTCAACTGGAGCCGACTCAGCCTTCTCTACAACCTCCTCTACAACCTCCTCTGCAACCTCCTCACCTACAACCGCCTCCTCCTTCGGAGCAGGCGACTGTAGGGTCACCACCCTAGTCTGCGTCTGAGTCATGGTCAACGTCGACGTCTCCCCCTCCCCCTCCTCCTCCTCATCAATATCATACTCCACAAACGGCGCCTTGGCCCGCTGCTTCTTGTCGGCGGCGGCCTCCGCGGCAATCTCCTCGGCGGTCGGCTCGTAGAACTCCACGCCCTCGGGAGTCTCGTCCGCCAGAGTCTCGCCCTTGGCCACCCGCTCCGAGTCCTCCATTCGGTGCCGCTCCTGGAAATAAAAGTCGGACTTGGACCGCAAACCGTTCAGAGCCTGGGCGGCTTCCCGAGCAAGATGGTTGGCGGTCTCCTGGACCTCCCGAAGGTACCCGTTGACGTCTTCCATCGGGATATCGCTCTTTTCCATCCGCTCCTTGGCTTCGATGATCGAATCTTTCACCTGCTTGTACTCCTTCCAGTGCGAAAACGACTCCGTGTTGACCACCGTTTTGGCCAGCTCCTTGAGCGCAAACTCGGCAAACTCGTCCAGCACCTCCAGAGTGTTGAGCCGCACCTTTTCGGTCCGGTCAATCACCGTCTGCGCCAGCTCGGACGCCAGCTCACGCACATCCATCGCTCCTTCTCGCAGGAGATCCGCCTGGGCCTTGAAAGTGGCCTGAACGTCCGACGGCTCCACCCGGATCTGAGTACCGACGTCGTAATCGTCCTCCTCTTCATCGTCGGCCTTCTTCCGGTCGGCAACGGGGCCATACTTGGCATTGAACTCCTTGCGGAACCGATGGGGGATAATGTCGGCCACCACCTTGTCAATGGAAATGTAGGCCGATTGGGCCACGTCAGACAAGTGCTGCAACTTTTCGGTGAACTGGGGCTCCAGCAACTTCAACAAACGAGCCTTCTCGGCGTTCACCTCCTCGTTGAGCGACAGCTGCGCCTCCTCCAGCTGCTTGGTCACCTTCTTTTTCCAGTACTGCAGCGCCGACTCGGCCGGGTCCTTTTCCTCGGGCGCTCCGGGCCACTTGAACGGCGTGATCTTCTCCTCCTCGGCGTCCTCCGTGGCAGAAGCCGTCTCCTCCAGCTCCTCGACAGGAGTAGCCAGAAGAGTGTCAGGAGAGGAAGTCTCGGTAGTGGTGTCGACAGAGACAGAAACGGAAGCAAAAACCTCGGAGACAGTCTCGGTGGGGTTCTCGACACCAATAATCACGGTGCCGGCGGTCGAAACAATGCTCTGGCTCTTGTGACGGTAAAGAGACACTCGTTCACGGATCTTCACCAGCTGAGGCTCCACATTCTTGTCCCAGACTTCCTGGATCTTGGGGGAAAGAACGGCATATCCGCGAGCCACAACACTCTCAATGTGATAATAAAGCTGCACAGAATACGCTCTCACCCGGGGACAGACGTGAGAATGGAGATACTTGACCGCCCGATCATGATGGGGCTCCAGTTTGACGAGAATGGGCTGAATGTGGTCCATGTAGACGGTGAGAGCCACAATCCGCGCCCGCTCGTACTGCCGATTGGCCCACTGCATGACATGGTTGTAGTGCTGGGTCACAACCTGGTGGTGTTCCTTGGCATGGGTGTCGTACAGCTCCTCGGCCTTGACGTAGGCAGTGTCCACGTGAGGAGCGAGAAACCGGTTGTACACGGCTCGTCCGGCCCGCCCGGCCCGCTGGCCCAGAGGCACCACATAGTTGTTGTTGAGCTCGATCGTCTTGGAGTAGTACGGACGAGCCAGCATCACGTAGGGCTCGGCGTAAGTGTCGTAGTAGGGTCTGACGACGGGCTCGACTCGCCGAATGCCGCAATGCAGCGGGCCACACAACGCGGGGCTGTTTGTGTCGAGCTGCGAGCCATAGGGACACTTCCAGTAGAGCAGAAAGACGGAGTACCAAAACAGCGCTCGCAGAGCCAGTCGGGTGGTTCTGCAGGGCGAACAGGGCTGTTTTTTCGCTGTTTTTCGCTTGGGCTGGGCTGCGCGCGCCGATTGCGTCTCGCCGGCCGCTTCCCACGGTTTTTCCACCTTGTCTGCGGTTTTGGCCATTGTTTTGGGTGGAGGTGAGAAGGTGCAGGAAGGTGCGTCGAGAAAAGTGATGATGGAGGGGTGCCAATTAAGTTGGCGCTAGATGGGGGAGATTGGAGGAGGGGTATAAGTTGGTGAATTTTGGTTGGATTTGATTTTTGAGACAAGTTTTGAGGTCAGCTGAGCGATGGGAGTCGATACAAGTTTTTACCAACAGAATCGGACCCAAATTGAGTACAGACCCCACAAACACCATTTTCCACCACTTGATTATTTGACATGTGAATGGGACAACTGGAGGGTGGATACAGCCATGATAAGAGCAAGTCCTAACGGCCGAAACGACTGCCAAAGTGGTACCAGATAGGTGGCGAATTGTGATGTCAGTCACGTGACCAGCAAACTCGCAATCTATACGCCTCAATCACATGACAGCTCCACCTGCCTGGTGTGGCCTTTACGGAAATTACTGTTCCCCACTCAAGAGTATGCGAGATGTAGGTACCGGCAGGGGGTAGGGGTTATGACGGGTCACGTGACCAGACGGAGGGCGTCGCGAGCGCTCAATCGGCTCATAACCTGAATTTCGGTGTTACCGTATCACGTATTCATTTCACCGTCTATCAACCATCTTACTTGTACCAGGGTGCCGTCTGAATTGGCCATGAAGTTTCCAGGTTTTGAAAGACATTTAGGCCACAACTTATTACGGTGACAGCTGAAAAAAATCATAGACTCCGATTCGGAAGACTCTTCTGCTTCTTATGACATACTTATATCGTCTTCTTGTAATACAATTTTTTGCTGGTATGTCTGGTTTGTTGCCCGAAAGTTCATTCACCCTCCTGACGTCTTTCCCTCTCTCAACCCCAACCTTTTTTTTGACCTTTTTTTTTGACCTTTTTTTTTGACCTTTTTTTTGACCTTTTTTTTTACTCAAGCCTGACATGCAGTGGTCACGGGGTCAAAATAAAAAGATTGATCTATTCCTTGAGTCTCAAAGTACATTTCCAATGAAAAGATCCGTTCCACCGTTTTTGAAGACGTTTTAAAATGCATTTCAAAAGAAAATCCCCTACATTGTAGCATGGCTTTTCTATAAGGCATAATGATCAAATACTTGTACTTGTAGTACGATAGGTCCCGGGTCAGCCGTGCGGAAAATACGAATCGACGGAGGATGAGAAATGTGGCAGAAGTGGTTTGTTTCTGGGTTGACGGGCTCAATCGGTTGAATGCCCTAACCTTTGAATACATGTGGCGGTCTGGGTTGAGTATCTCAATTCTGCTTCAATGGCATTAGTCATAAGATTGATCGAGCGAGCAAGCAAATGGAGAATTTGCAGAGATTGGGGAGAGCAGTGGGGGAGAGCAGTGGGGGAGAGGGTCACGTGACTGAATGAGTGGAGGAAGTAAATTGGTACCTCGATTCGTCTTAGTAAGCGAAAGTCGGGTACTTGCACTTGTACCTGTCCAAGGCTGACTCCATCGCAGATGGGAGCAACGACAATCGATTGGTTGAATCCAGCGCAGTGGGAGGAGGGTTGTGTTGTGGGGGGGGGTGGAAGGGAGATGGGGAAAAGAGGTGTTTATATAGAAGATTGGGTGGCACTGAGTGTGTGACGGGTAGGACACAAATGGACACAAATGGATAGTACGATCTCGTCCCGTGGGCTGGACCTCAATATATGCGATTCCAAAATGTACGCTGGGCAAATCAGGCAACCCTGTTTTACAACCTTAGTTTAGGCTTACACTCTGAGAGTACGCACGACTTGTACAAGTTCCGAAGTGCACAACACAAGACAAGTACACGACACAACAAGTACAACACAGACACACGTTTGGTACTCCTTTTAGCACACAAAAAACAAGACACATCCCACTACCATGTCTTTCTGGCGAATGGGATCCGGCTTTTCGTCGGTCAGTGTGATTGACAAGATTCTGGACAACCCGGACCACACGTTGCACGAGCTGCTGGACGAGCCCGACCTGCTTCAGGAGGTGCTCAACTCCAACGCCAAGCTGACTGAGTATCTGCGGCGAGACGACATTCTGGAGGAGTTGGTCCAGCTGGTCAAGGGGTCTCCTGAGGGGGAGGGTGAGAAGGAGGAGGGTGAGAAGGAGGAGGGTGAGAAGGATGAGGACAAGGAGGACAAGGGGGATGAGGAGAAGGAGGGTGAGGATGAAAAGGAGGAGAAAGACGGTGATCACGACAATGACGTTGAAATGGCAGATTCGGAGGCGGACACCAAAAAGGATGTCACGGAAGACACGGCCAACGTCGACGACTCCTCCGACTCGGACACGTCCTTCGATTCAACCTCGTCAGACCCCTCAAAGTACAAGCTCGAGGAGGAGGACGAGCAGCACTACGCGCAGGTGGCGTCGGAAATCCTGTCGGCCGAGGTGTGGTCGCTGACGGAGGCGCTCATGGAGCGGGAGGAGCTGGTGCAGCAGATCTGGGAGATTCTGGACTACCCGGCGCCGCTGTCGATGAACCAGGCGCAGTTCTTCACCAAAATCTCGGAGCATCTGCTGGACAAGAAGACGGACGACATGATTGCGTTCATCAAGCGCCAGGCCAACTTTGTGGAGCGGTTCATGCGCCACATTGACGACCCGCCGCTCATGGACTTTTTGCTCAAGGTCATTTCCACCGACAAGGCCGACAACTCCACGGGCATCATCGACTTTCTGCAAAAGCAGCGGCTGATTCCGTCGCTGATTGCGTTTCTGGGGCCCGAGGTGCCGTCGTACATCCAGTCTGCGGCCGGCGACTTTGTCAAGGCGTTTGTGACCATGAGCGCCAACTCCAACTCGGACAACTCGACCATTGGCCCCAACGAGCTGTCACGTGAGCTCGTGTCCGAGCCCGTGGTGCGGGAGTTTGTGCGGCTCATGCTGTTTGGCGGCACCGGGCTCGCCACCGGCGTGGGCATCATCATCGAGATCATCCGCAAGAACAACTCGGACTACGACTACATGCCCGTGCTGTTCATCACGATGAAGACGCATCCTCCGGGACCACGTGACCCGATCTACCTGGGCACTCTGGTGCGCATCTTTGCCCAGCACGTGCCCGAGTTCCAGGCCATGCTCACGCGGCCCTCCAACAAGACGCTCAAGACGCCCATTGGCGACATTGAGCCGCTGGGCTTCGAGCGGTTCAAAATCTGCGAGCTGGTGGCCGAGCTGCTGCACTGCTCCAACATGACGCTGCTCAACGACCCCAAGGGCGAGACGATTGTGTCTGAGCGGGACGCCGAGCGCGAGCGGGTCAAGCAGGTGATTGCCAAGGCCAACGAGGACGGCGGCGACATTGACTTTGCCCGTCTTTCCGTGTCCAACGAGGACGAGGAGAATGAGGAGGAAGGTGAGGAAGGGGAGGCTGCTAAGGCGGACGAAGAGGAGGCCAAAACCGACGCTGAGTCAGCCGAAGCCAAGGACGAGGCCGTCGAAACCGAAGACAAAGACGACTCTTTGGAAGCCATCGAAGCCGCTCTTCGCAAAGACCCCGTGGTGGGCGACTTGCTGAAAATCTCGCTGGTGGACAACAATGTCATTGTCACGATTCTCAACATGTTCATGAAGTTCCCCTGGAACAACTTTCTGCACAACGTGGTGTTTGACATTGTGCAGCAGATTTTGAACGGGCCCATGGGCGACGGGTTCAACCGGTTCCTGGCCATCAATCTGTTTGACCGGGGCCAGCTGACTCAGCTCATTGTGGACGGCCAGAAGCGGTGCGACGAGTACGAGACGGAGCACGGCACCCGGATCGGGTACATGGGCCATCTGACGCTCATTTCCGAGGAGGTGGTCAAGTTCACCGCCGTGTTCACGCCCGAGTCCATTTCTCCCGTGGTGGCCGCCGCCGTCACGGTCCCCGAGTGGATCATGTACGTGGCGCACACGCTGGTCAAGACCCGCGAGCAGCACAATGCTCTTCTGGGCGGAGCTCGGCCGGACCACAACTCGGTGGCGCACAATCCCGACGCCATCATTCTGGGCGACGGAGCCGGCAACGAGCTTGGCGAAGAGGAGGCCGAGGACGACGAGCGAGACGGCGGGGTGGTGGACGCCGACGAGGACGCCAAGGAGGACAACCCGGACCAGTTTTCGCGGTACATGAGCCAGCAGATTACTGGTGATATGCCCGACCGGTTTGGATCGTCGGATGAGGACGACGAGGACGACGTGTGGGAGGAGCGCAAGTTTTCCAACGATCTCAAGCCGTTCCACACGTCCAGCAAGAAGGAGTCGTCGGACGAGGACTCGTCTGAGGGCGAGGTGGAGGTGGAGCAGGAGGTGGAGGTTGCAGAGAGCGACAAGACGGCATTACGGGAGAGCAAAAAGTCCGACGAGGAGGACGGAAATGAGGAGTCTGAGAAATCGGAGGATGCATAGATAATGATGTGATGGGTGCTACAGATCCGAGCTACAGATCCGAGCTACAGATCCGAGCCACAGATCCGAGCGTAGCGAGGGTCTGTATTTGTAGAGCACAGATCCGAGCTACAGATCCGAGAGTCTGTGTTTGTAGTGCAGAGAAACAGATCTATAGTCATGCACGGGACTATACGTATAGAGCAGACAAACAGATCTGTATATGGACAAGCTGATATACAGCTGAGAGCGTTCACGAACAATCAGATCCAGGACGCCCAGGGCCTATTAGGGCCCGCATTTGTTGAGGTGGAGTGTGTACAAGTACAGCACAGTACTTGGTCACAAGTCTTCGCTCTTTCGTGACCCAACCTGAAATTGGCCAAACCAAGAATTGTATAGCAATTTAGACAGATTTATTGACACAATATTCTCGATCATTGTACAAGTACATATATACCTGGTACGTACCATTATGTTCGTACAAGTACTTGTATTGATCTCTTTTTCATGTCATTGAACCTGATTAAGACTTGTACCGGTACTTGTACAAGTGTGACCCACATGTTCGGTGTTACAAGTACGGAGTACGAGCACTAATTATCATGCATATACTTGTACAAGTACAAGCACTCCAATCTTTGACTGGTGACGTGAACAACAATCTTTTGCATCGGAGAATATATCAAGAGTTTGCCATAATCTCTACAATTTCCCCTTACTTGTATCTTCCAAGGTCACCCCGGGGCTGTTAAGGAGTTGAAGTCCCACAATCTCAATGGGGTTCAACAACCGCAAACCTCAAAAGTAAGGGCTCATAACAGTTGTATTTCGGAGCAAATCCCCTAGAATTTTTTGACAGTAGTACAACCGGGGACTCTGGACCGACTGATGTGATTTTTGTAGATGAACTTCCCACCGAGCATTCTCCAGCGTGAAGTTCCCGGAAGATCGTGGTGGTAAAGTTGGGCTGAGACTTGGGACTGTAGATATTCGAGGAATTCCTCCAGATTGCGCTCAGAAGTAGATGCGGCATATAAGAGAACCCGGAGCGGTTTGTTTTGATTTCTAAATGACTACAAGACTTTAAGAGTTCATCTCCTTCAGTTACAGCGCCACCCGGATTGGGATGTTCTGGACAGTCAACTACAAGTATTGAGATATGATTACTAGTAGTTGAAATGGGACAGGGACCGTAGTTGACTTTGAAAATATACATTCACTTTAGTCATCCCTTCACGCTGTGTTGACGAACGAGAAGCGCATGTAACGAGCTATAGAGCACAAAAAACTCTTGCATGACTTTCCACTATTACAACTACAATACACCAGACTTTGTACGATACAACTACGACACCGGTTTACAGTCTGGGAGGGTAATTGGCAAGG
The DNA here is from genome assembly GCA_900519015.1 of Yarrowia osloensis. Classification (NCBI taxonomy): domain Eukaryota; kingdom Fungi; phylum Ascomycota; class Dipodascomycetes; order Dipodascales; genus Yarrowia; species Yarrowia osloensis. Next base: position 1,621,915 of record ULGU01000003.1, read on the forward strand.
TTGTTTTGAACAACAAAATCTGTCATAACTGCAGATTTTAATACTACAAGAGGTCAATATAAGTAAGCCATAAGAAGCAGAAGAGTCTTGCGAGTCGGAATATATAATTATTTTCACCTATTACCATAATAAGTTGTGGCCTAAATGTCTTTCAAAACCTGGAACTTGCTGTACTCGTAACTCAATCAAGTCCACCATCATAGTATATAGCCAAGCTCGAACACTCACACCCCATAGACCCGCTAAAAACAATTCCAGGCTACCGAAAAACTCCCCCAGTCCTTCTCATTCTGCTCATACCAAAATCGCCCCACCACATCTCCCAATATTCCCCACAAAATGCCCCCTCCTCACTCACACGACCCCAGCTCAATTCCACAATGTTGACATTTTAAGCCGCAATCAGAATAACACTCAAAAACTCACTAAAAATACACTCTCTATAAATGAGTGATTCTGAACACTCCTAGTAACACACAATACTTCCCCCTGCCACCGCCAACAACCTCTCACCTCCATTCTCTCACCTCCACCATCAACTCTCCCAGTTCTTCAGTTACCCTGCCGTGCATATATACTTCTCCAGCTTCAGACACCACCACCCAGCAACGAGATGCTGTTTTTTTCGCTATTCAAAACGCTGGTCAATCATGAGATTACCGTAGAGGTGAGTACTCTGGCGTCACACAACAAGGCCCTCAATTCGACCGTCTAACACAGCTCAAAAACGACCTGCAGATCCGAGGCATTCTCAAGTCGGTGGACCAGTTCATGAACATCAAGCTGGAAAACGTGACCACCGTGGAGGAGGACAAATTTCCGCATCTGACGGCGGTTCGAGACCTGTTCATTCGAGGCTCCGTCGTGCGATACGTGCATCTTCCCCCCGGAGCCGTCGACACCACTCTGCTCGAGGACGCCACTCGACGCGAGGCTCTGTCGCACTCCGGTAAGGCCATCAAATAAGTTATTGATATTTCACTATATTACACGTTGCTTGTATTGTGGCTTGCATGTCATTATAGATATTTTAAAGAGTCCCCGTGCCGGTTCCTGGTTGGCCGTTAGACAGCCCTGCTTAACCGAGCAGCTTGGTGGACACCTTGGCGAGAATGTGCAGAGCAACCACGGAGAAGATGAAGCCCAGAGACAGCACCATGACGACAACGGGGTCGACCTTGAGGCCCTGGGACTCGTCGGTGTAGAGCTTGAGCATGGTGGACGAGGAGCCGCCGGCACCGACAGATCGTGTGGAGGTGGGTCGCTGAGAGGCCTTGGCCTCCTGTCGCTGAGCGTTGTTTCGTCGCCTGAGTTAGTATTGATGGGGTGGCAGGGTCGCACATTTGATAGAAAAGAATTGGATGACCACGATCCGTCGTCCTTTGGGATCACGATCTGTGACGTGGAGTATGCATGTGGAGACGTGTACGTGTACGTGAAAGATGTAGGTGGGGGGAGGATGAGGCGATTCAGAAGAGCAATAGCGCACGCGAATCACCCAGTATCACAGTCCCGATGTGACACAAACACGCTGGCCCAGTTTAGCTCAACTGACACCCACTCTGTTTGTGCACTCCTCCACAACTTACTCCCACACTCCCACACTCCCACGCATCCCAACCAAAGCACGCGTTCCCCACGTGTCCGTGATCCATCGCCAAGATCATCGCTCTCTCGTCCTTCAAACGCGACATTCGTCTTTGTGTCCTCTTGACACGACCCATGTCGTGGGTGCCAATCCTCCTTTAAGGGCATACTCACTTCATCTGGGCAGCGGGGCCTCCGGGAACTTGGGCGCTAGTGGACTGTGTTAGTGGGGCTTGCGGGTTTGGGGCTCACAGACACACTTACCATTTTTTGTGTGATGTGTTGGTGATGCTGGTGAGGAGGTGATGTGGCAGAAAGCGCTGATGTTAATGACAGCCCAACCTTATTTTTCGTGACACAACCAGCTAAAGCTAAATGGGTCTCCTTGTATAGGGCGATCTTCAGCGCTCGCCATAAAGTGGGGTTGTGGGGAATATCTGGTGACAGTTATTTTTCATATGGCATTTGCGGTGCAGAAGAATGGCGGATCTGAAAGAAAACCAAATTTTGGATTATCCGTCGTCGTGATAGAGCCTTTTTCCGGAAAGTCATCTCTCAGCCTACCGGTAGCTTTTATTGTAACGTAAGCCCATAGTTGAGCTTATGGTGTTTCTGGCGGGAAAGGAAACGGGTCTGGATTTATTGCGTCTTCCAATACAGGTCCAGTCTCAAATGACGGACTAGAAAACGCTGCCTGTAATCAGATGGCACCAAATCAGCCCCCACTCATAAGCATCTACTCTACTCCTCTCCACGGCCATTACTCATCCTACAAGTACCATAAACTCCCCCGCTCATGCCATAACCGAGATGACACCTATAATGGCCAACTCCAGCCGTATCCAGAAACACCAAAAACCCTCCAGACATGCCCATCATCAACCTTGTCGACGATCGGCTGCAGTTTGTGCACGATGGTGTCGTTGCTCTGCTCTGTATGGCCCTTCTCATGGCCAGCTTCAAGCCCTACAGTCTGCTCGTCCACGTGGACGCCCAAGGAGGAGTCATTGACGAGACCTTGTCGATAATCTCCTCCCTCGTCTCGCGCTACTGAATCGTTTCCTTGTCGATAATCTCCTCCGTCGTCTCGCGCTACTGAAACATTTCGGTTTGGCTATATACAATAAATAACAGGATTGCCGTCGCCCCTCCTACCGATACAATCTTCCGAGATTACTGTCGGTCATGGTGTGGGCGTGTTTGGCTCGAGCCTTGCGAATGAGCTCGGGATGCTGTCGATCCACCACCCGCTGGTACTGTCTGATTCGCCGCATGGTGATGGGATACTCGCTGGCCAGCTGCTCCTTCATGAGGTTGAGTTTGTCGGAGGCGATTCGCAGCTCGTTTTTTGCTTCTGTCTGGCGATCCATCAGAGCCCGCATCTCGTTGCCGCTGGGGTCCTTCTTTCTGTTGTTGCGCTTGCCTCGAATCTCCTTGGCCACATGCTCCAGCTTCTTCTCGAGATCCTTGACCCGGACAATGAGCCGGTTGTGACGTCGATAGAGCACGGAAATGACCCGGCCAAACACCCAGCTCTGCTTGGCGAGCCGGTGACGCGGCCGGTGGAACACGAGCTGCGGAATGTTGCCTCCTTTGCGTTCCCGCACCACTTCGCCGCGTTCTCGCCGAGCCAGCTTCAACGAGCTCTTGTACACGTCTCTCTGGTGGTTTCTGTTGGCCGAGAGCACGCATTGGGTGAAGAGCAGCTGCGAGCGGCCCGTGCGCTGCGGAAGCCGGCTCTTGAGCCGCTTGAGAAACACCGTGTGCAGCCGCTGCGAGTCTCGATGCTGTTGTTCCTCAGGCGAAATGGGCACCTGTTGGGCCGTTTCGAGCACCTCTTTTCTGTACTTTTCAATGAATCCCGTAAACTTGATGTTCTGGTTGTTTTCCGCCCGCTCAAACTGCTGCTGGAGGTGCCGGTTGACTCGATCCTGGTACCGTTTGGTCTTGGCGGCCTCTTGTTCCTGCGATAACTTGGCAACCAGGGGCGCCACGCCCTCGGGGTCTTCAAAGGCCGTGTTCAGCATCGCGTCCCATTCCAGCGCAGACGAAATGGCCGAGTGTGCCCGCCGAAAGTCTCTCAGAATCGGCGCCTCTTTGCGGAACCGCTGCTTGAGCTGGGTCCGGAAAAAGTGCACCAGGCTCTTTTGTTTCGGCGTCAGAAGCAGAGGCAGGTGCTGGGCTCCACGCGTCAGGCTCCGGTACAGATGCAGCACTGCTTTGCGATGCAGCTCGCTGTTGAGCATGGTCCGGTGGTGTTTGTTCAAGAATGGTAGATCAGAATAAAATATCTTGTGCATGCATGGTGAACTGTATCTGAGGGGGGGGTAGTTGGTTGTGGGTGGTAGAGATGAGGTGGGAGAAATCTGAAAAGTGCATTTTGCTACAAATGGCGTACTTGATGTATGTTCGAATTTCCACACTCGCACATCGCTTATGGCCCCTGCTGGAGAATCCTCTTCCAACGCCACTGAAACTTTCCCATTTAGACTGTTTCATATGCACTGACTCGAGCTCCAACATCAGGTCCAAAACAGCACAGTTGTCACACTACAAGTACACCCCCAATGACCCAACCAATCACCATCAAGCTGAAACGAAACAAAAAGGTGCTGATGATGGAGTGCCAGCCAAAGGAGACGCTCGAGCAGGTGCGAAGCCGGCTCATTGGGCTGCTGCCGACGGTGGGACCCGCGGGATTGTCCGATGTGGACGTGGAAATGGCAGATATCCCCATGCCGTGGACCGAGTACGAAACGACCACGTCGTCGGGCAACAAGGGCAAACAGGCCGAGACGGAGATTGGCGAGATCCGATTGGCCGTGCTGGAGGGCGAGCTGTGGGTGGAGATTGAGGACTATGAGAGGCAAAAGGTGGGCGATTATAACCGGGATTTTGTCACGTTTGGGTGGGCGGACGAGGGGGAGGAGTTTGTGATCATTTGATTCCGAGCCGAGACAAATCCCGAGCCGAAGGCGAGGGGTTTGAGCACCGGATCTGGTTTAATCACGAGCCGAAGGCGAGAGATTGGACCAGACTGGAATCACTGGTCTAGACAAATCCCAAGCCGAAGGCGAGGGGTTTGAGCACCGGGTGAAGATGTTGATCCTTAGTCTAGTCAGACTCGTCTGATCTGATCAATAAGATTGCTAATTGGTCCTCAACAATCACCATATCAACTACAAGTACCGGCTACACTGTGCCAACTTCACTTGGGATAAATCGGCTCACTCCTGTTGGACACTACTGTCAGTCTGAAGATGGAGCTGTTGATAGGTCGACAAAATGGCTGGTGACGTAGGAGTTCAAAGTGCCACCAACTGGACCGTCGATTTCTGACATTCGATTGAGGTCTTGACATGTCCATTAGAGTCATGCCAAAGACTAGACACCACAAGACTGCACATAGATTAAACACTTGCATGAACTGGAGGGAGGTTGTAGTGGATGAGTATTTACAGGTATGTACCTACTGTATTGGTACCAGGGTAGTACGGTATATCTAAGCAGAATTGTATCAGTTGGGCCAGTTAACACGCTACAAACAGCTCCACTTGGATTTTCAGACGGTCCAGACTCCGATTCGTGAGACTTCTCTTCTTGCGATTTGCCGATTCAAGTGATACCAATTTCTGGTGATTTGACTGTCTCACAAGTTCTTTACCGATTCCCTGTAATTGATTTATACCGTTATTGTTCACCTCCCTGTAGTTTATGCCATCATTGCACTTGTTAATCGCTGTTTTCACACCGCAATGAATCGGACTCTAAGAGCCTGGCTGCGTAATTCCACAAAAGTCCGACTTCTCTTACTGGCTGAGTCGGAGTCTTTTTTTCTCGTCTCAAGTCTCGCTGGACTAATTGATGGTGCCCATTAGCTGAAATCTTTCTCTCGTCCCATATAGACAAAGAAAGTTCAACCAAGTTAGTTGACGAAAAAGTCAGCTGGGGGTGCCAATTCAATGTTCCCGAGGTGCTGGCGTTTTTCCAAGCAGTCCAATCAATAGAGAGTGCTTTGTTTGTGAAGTAATCTGCGGTTATATGTACATGTCGTCGTACAGTATATTTCTTTCTGTTTGATGCGTTATGATTCTGAGACGATTTTTTGTTCGATTTTAGTTACCTCATGAAAGAGGCTGGAACTAAACTGCAGACAAAACAAGTGCACTTATCGGAGAGTTGATCTTGAATCAAGGAAGTCGATCCAGACATGTTTCAAATGGTCTCAGTATAGATTCAGAATGAAGTCAGAAGCCAACCCAGGTCGTCTTGTTTGGTTGAGTAGGTGTTATCTAGAAGCATAATCAGCAACCTCTTAACAAGTTACGGATTTTGAGATTCAGAAGCAAATTCACCGAATTCGAAAAAGCACAAGACTTGACAGTTCCCCATACAAGCAGTCGTTTGACCATGCACAACTGGATCGCTCACAGTTGTAACAGGCGCCCTTGGTCAAGTCTTGAGAACCAAGTCAAGCGAAGTCAAGGTTGCACAAGTAAAGCCCAAGTATCCGGAAACGAAGAAAAACTTCAAAACCCCGCCAGCACGAAAATTCCTCAGATAACGTAACTGTTTTAATGCTCTATTCTAATCAATAGGCATCCCCCTATCAAATGAGCCATCTTCCATTCTCCCACGACTTTTCAAACCCCAAATAGGCACCCCCAGCGGAATTTTGTCTCCACTGTTTGTCAAGTAATTGTATGGGTGTCGATTTCTAGAGGTATTCATGTGATTGTCAGGATGACAGAGGACTGAGTTTGAGGTGATGAAACGTAGCAAACAGTGATCGAGAAGAAACGTGTGAGTGAGTTGGCAACATACCAGGTAGGACGAGAAGGTGTATGATGTCCTGGTCACGAGTTTTGGCGCAAAACTGGATAGTGGAGATGAAGGAATATGACTAGTAGCAGTGGATAGAGAAGAAATTGGCGATCATTTTGGTACCACGAACGTCATAGATCTTTTTCGGCACAGGTCTACACATTGAAAATAAAGAAAACTTTCCTTTCTTCAATGATCGCGAGTTTTGGCGAAAAGCTGGAAACTCGAGTTGGAAGGTATTTGCGAATAGAGGAGAAGCTGGCGATTGTTTTGGTATCATGAAAGCCATAGCACACTTTCAGCACAACGGAAAGAACAAATTTCTCCCTTCTCCAATCAGTCATATCTTTGAGATGATATTCACGAGAACGATACTCGAGTTAGAAGCAAAAAAATAGTATCAGGAGATGGAGGAGAAGTTGGTGATCATTTTGGTACGTAAAAGGACGAGTACGAGTACGAACGTTGTACTCCGTTTGAGTATTACGACAACAGCAAGAAAACAGCAAGAAACCATCAAAAAAAAAGCCTACAGAACTGTCTACAGTGCACTATCAAGAGCACTACCAGGTGACTGTAGAGAACCCCACAGCTGGTCTCAGGTCACGTGATTTGCCACAGCTGGTCTCAGGTCACGTATTTTGCCACAGCTGGTCTTAGGTCACGTGATCTGCCACTCACTACCCTTCATTTATTTAATCGCCATTTTTGTTTTTAATGCCATGCAATATTCACGGTTATATGATGGCCAAACTCTAACCCCTGTCACATGACTTTCCCGTTTTTTGAAAAACAGTCACAACCTCCCGATTCAAACTTTGGGACTCGCATCACAGTTGTCAAAATCTTTGGAAACTCTCCGACCCTCAACTACACAGTACGACACAATGGCCGACGAAACCGCCCCTGTTGCTCTTGCCCTCCAGCTCCCCAAGGACATCATCGCCGAGTCCGGCTCCGTCAAGCTCTTCAACAAGTGGACCTACGACGACGTGGAGGTCAAGGACATTTCGCTCACCGACTATGTCCAGATCTCCCAGCCCGTTTACATCCCCCACACCGCCGGCCGATACGCCAACAAGCGTTTCCGAAAGGCCCAGTGCCCCATTGTCGAGCGTCTCACCAACGCTCTGATGATGAACGGCCGAAACAACGGTAAGAAGCTCAAGGCTGTGCGAATCGTGGAGCACGCTCTGGAGATCATCCACCTGCTCACCGACCTCAACCCTCTGCAGGTTGTTGTTGACGCCATCATCAACTGTGGCCCCCGAGAGGACTCCACCCGAATCGGATCTTCTGGAGCCGTGCGACGACAGGCCGTCGATGTCTCTCCTCTGCGACGAGTCAACCAGGCCATCTCTCTGCTCACCATTGGTGCTCGAGAGGCCGCCTTCCGAAACATCAAGACCATTGCCGAGTGTCTTGCCGAGGAGCTCATCAACGCCGGAAAGGGCTCTTCCAACTCGTACGCTATCAAGAAGAAGGACGAGCTTGAGCGAGTCGCCAAGTCTAACCGATAAGGTGATGTAAAAAATGTATTAAGTATTTGCACGGTACGAGAGACGAGAGAGATGCGAACGAGGTGAGCAAAGCGAAACCGAGTGAGCGTTGACTATGAGGCTGACGAAGCTGATCAAACTGTTTCGCGAAGCGACACAGTGAGATCTTGATACTGTACTTGTAGATCTGTACTTGTAGATCTGTATTTGATACTGTACTTGATACTGTATTTGATACTGTATTTGTAGATACTGAACTCCTTGAAGACCATCACTTCGCGAAACCGAGTCACTGTAAGAGTTTTTTCGCGAGACCGAGTGAGATCTACTTGTAGATATTGTGCTTGTAACTCGTTGTACCTGGCACAGTCCACATCACTATTTGTTGTAGAACTTCACACAGTGACCCCACCGATATGGGGACTTCAGCGTTGTATTCCCCTCGCGATTCTCATTCTAGATTTGTATTTTTCTAAGCGAACACAGACCATGAGCGAAGCGAACACAGACCGTGAGCGAAGCGAATGGTCTGTCTACATTTCCGCTCATGATCTGTCTACATTTCCACTCATGATCTGTCTACATTTCCACTCATGATCTGACTACATCTTGGGACGGGTCCTTCACTCGTTTTGGGATGGTCCTTCAAATACAGATCATTCGCTTCGCTCATGACCTGACTCAATCACAGACCATTCGCTTCGCTCATGATCTGTCCAACAAAAACCCCGTCTAAACCCACTCAACGACAAACACAAAACGCTACAGTGCTCGAAATATTGAAAGGCAGCAGCTATATTTGAATGAATCATTGTTACACAACCGTAGACTGGCTATAGAATGGTGTGCTTTGTTTGCCCTTAACACCTTTGCAACACCGAAATACGACCCCCAGCGCAACTTTTGTTTAAAGTAAAGTTCAAGTAACTGAGATCATGAGTCAGATCATGAGCCAGATCATGAGCGAAGCGAATGATCTGTGATTGAAGGATGATCCCATAATGTAGACAGAACATCCGCTATGCTCATGGTCTGTGATTGAGTCAGATCATTCGCTTCGCTCATGATCTGCGATCCCAAAATGTAGACAGACCATGGGCGGTACTGGTGCAATTAGGGGGATGTGTTTCACAACAATATGTACAGGTACAGTGAGTTCACAGATTGGCTATGAAGTTTTCAGGTTTTGAAAGACATTTAGGCCACAACTTATTATGATGGCAAGGTAAAAAATTATAGATTCCGATTCGCAAGACTCTTCTGCTTCTTATGACATGGTTATTTTGACTTCTTGTGGTACTAAATTCTGCAGTTATGACAGGTTTTGTTTCCATAACAACCTTGCCAAATATCCTCCCAGACTGTACCTACCGGTACAAGTAGGATTAGTCACACCCTAACTGAAGACACCTCCCGTATTATTGTCATAAATAAAGGACAGCCTAAGACACAATCGCGAGCAATGCAAGCCACCGGAATTTTTTCGTCGTATTCGTCTCGCGATTCTCTATTCAGACATGTTTTCGGGTGCCGTATTGTGGCACTGTAAGGGTGCATAACCTGCTCCAACTCAGACTCAAGCCAGTCCATTCCAGGACGTCGTGTCGAGCTGAAAATTTCAGTGAAACACTCGCCAGACGATTCTCCGTCTGTGACTGACTTTTACGGAAAAATCCAAGCTTTTGTTCGTAAAGTATCCCGATACTGAATGCTCCACTATGCAGCTTCACGCGAAACTGACCCAACTCCTGCTAGACTGGAGATATCGATTCGGGGACTTTTCGGTCCAACTCATCTTGCAATTCCCCACCGAACCGGGTAAAATTTGAACGGATCGCTTTGTTAGAAGACTCACTGTGTGCACTCTACTTGTACAAACAAAAATGTTTTGTAGGCTCCACAACTTGGTCCATAGACGAGCTATCTAATTGCGGACTTCAGACCCCGACTCGCCTGACACTTCTCTATCCGAACCACATTTCAAAACACGAGATGGCTTGCCAGGAGCTTTCCGAGCTGTATCCTTTCACTCCCCACAGCTCCCCTCTCTATCTCGCTCAATAGTGAAGCTATTTGCTCGCAAAATTCACCGTTTTATTCCCCATGCAATTCTCCATCGGATGAGCTATTCAGCGTTGTTGATAGCCCCATTTTGAGCTCTATAGAGCACATTTTCTCTACCCCGTATTTTCCATCTGCAAACTACAAATTACGCGTTAGAATTTTTCACTTACCCGGAAGTCCCAAAGTGGACGCGTGCGGCTCACATTGATTTGTGTGGCGACGACATGGTGTCAGATTTGGGGGTGCAAACACGTCCGATCCGGCTGAAGTTTGGACAGCAGAGACATGTAGTGAGAAAGAGTTGATGTTGAAAATCTTAGGCGAATTTAAGCAATATTCGTGGTTTTAGACGGAGCCTATTTACGTATTTGATCAATCAATTGTATGAGAAAAAAAAAAGAAAAAACAACCCTGTGTTGAGTGAGAGTGGAGGTGAGAAGAGAGTGAAAATGAGAGTGAGTAGAATGGAACCAAGCGCTGGAGTTGTGCCGAGCACATTGGCCAGTTTCGTTTGTGTGCCAAACCGGTCGTTATTCGTGGTTCTAGGGCAATTCTTAATGAGTAGTGGTCACATGTGTTTAATAGTCTGTATCGGAGGATATTGTGTGGCAAGAAGTGGATTATTTATTATCAATCGAATCATAAAAGTTGTTTGAGTTGAATTGTCAAGTCCCTGTTACAGCTGATCATTCAGAAATTGCCAGTACTCCGTAGTGGACTACCATAAGTAGCTCCGAGAATGTGGAGTCTATGGTCATGTATAGAGGTTTCAGGATGACACAGACTACAGAGAACTGTTCAAAGAGCGTTTCTCACGTAGAACTTTAGTCCACACTCAAGATTGACCTCAAATATCTCAAAGATGAACCTCCGCCATACGGTGATGCGCTCTGAAGTTGACTCACTCCACTGCAACAAGTGCCAGAACAGGTAAGAGTTGAAAATGTGATGCTCTGGTGCAGCAGAGGAGAGCTCATCAGCTTTGCTTCTACTTGCACTTCTTCCTTGCTGCTGTCAAGGAGTCCTCTGGTATGACACTACAACAACAGGCACCCTACACCAGCTCTTGTGGAACTGTCATGGCCAGTGGTAGATGATGGAAACACGACATGATACTATCTCGATCTCATGGTCAAGTCAGATTTTTCCCTGATGGCTTTCAATATTGATATGAGCCCTCTTTAGGAGGCTACCCAAATTACATTTGGAGATACATCACTATCATGAAGAACCTGAAGACTTACAAGTACTTGTACAGTAGGGAACTTCAACCATCTATTCATAATCACCCACCAAGCATATTAAGCATCTCCTACTTCATCTCCAGTTATTGCAGCACTTTCCATTGTCTCTCTGGACTGTACGAGCACATAAGTAAAACTACAACTACTGCTGTGATATCCACCGGTTCAGAGAGTTCAATAAACTCTGCAAATTACTTCAATCATCTAATAAAACCCTTTTTCGGCGGCTCTCTACCCTCTGATGCCACAATACAGCTTTGACACTAAGTGAGACTTGAGACTTGTGACAACAGATATGCTCGTTTATTGATGTGTTACGTCACAAGTACACAAGTAGCGCCGATTCACAGTCTTACCAAGCTGCTTTTGATTATCCGGTTCTTTATATCTGCACTTTCCGTCTCTGAATTACGATTTTTTTATTATTATTTTTTCATTTTTTTTTCAACATTACAGTGAGACTTTTTGTTGGGACTTTGTTGATCATTTGTTGGTCTTTCGTTGAGACAATGCTTACCATTTGTCGGTCTTTTGTTGCTCCTTGAAGACTACAAGACACCACCATACTCACCTTCTGACACCACCACTCCAACGTCCATCACCCCACAACCCCAACCCACTACATCCAACACTCACTCACATCTCCCCACCCTCGCTTACTAATCCCCCCTACATGCTCGCGTCTGACGCTTCATCTCCCCCCCACAACATGCTACAACCGGATCTGCGCTACGTCAACGGCGAGTACAAGGACGTGACCGAGGAGCTGATCGGTCTGGCCAAGCAGCTCGATGTGTCCGAGCTCGCCAAGTCGCCGGCTTTCCAGCTTCTGGACGGAGTTTCGGCGCTGGAAATCGGAAACGACCGAATGGACACCGGGCTTCTGTTCAAGCCTCTGGAGGAGAGTCTGGCGCAGCTGCCCAAGATTGATTCGGCCGAGACGGTGCTGCGGCTCATGGATCTGTGTTTTGGCGTCGAGAGAGCGTGGCAGAATGGAGCTTCGTTGATCCAGTCCGTTTTCAGCTGCGCCTACATTGAGAGCATTCTGGCCGGTCATAACGCCGGAGCTCCGCTGGGCCACATTGATTTTGCCGAGTGGCGCCACGTGTTCAACGTGTGGGCTGTGGCCATGCTCAAAAACATTGGCCAGAGCCTGGACATTATGATGCACGGCGGGGTGATTGAGGAGGAAGATATCGTCTTCCAGACGTTCCAGATGAACCTGTTTACGACCACGGGGGCGCGGGAGATTGAGTCGTTGCTGGACAGTGCCGTCACGTGGGTGCGGGCCCAGAAAAGCGAGCTTTGTCCCGCAATTGTCGACCGGCTGCTGCTCCGAAAAGAGATTACTCAGCTTGGAGCGCTCACGCTGGGCAGAAAGCTCGAGGCCAGCATTGCGGCCGCTCGGCAGGCCAAGAAGATGGCCGAGAAACTTGAGGTCGGTGAGTCGGACAAACTTCTGGAGAAATCCTTCACCAACGAGATTCAGGGAAGAGTCCAGAATGACGCTCCTCCTAGAAACCTGGTTCGAATGGGTGCTGGTGAGGCGGTTTCAGACTTTGTCGCGGCCATGGACGAACTCATTAATTGTGCCGAGGTCTCCTCCGTCAGCTCCTCCGCCTCATTCCTCGGATTCATGGTGAAATTCTCCGCTCTGAACACGAAACCGTTCACCCGGGCGTTCATGCACACGCACGTGATTGACGGCGAGCAGTTTGCGCTGCTGGGCAAACCCGTTCGAGACTGGGTCGTCAAAGACATGGTTGAAAACACCTGTGCCACGGGATGGGGCCAGTCGGTGCTCACGTCCGCTGACTCAGCCATAAGCGAGCTGACGGCCCCGTTTCTGGCCGAGGCCGATCTCGCGTACTCGGACCTGTTTGGCATTCTGGTGCTGAACCGCTCACGTCAGCGCCAGGTGCTCTCTCACGCCGTGGTCACGTGGGACGGTCTGCAAGTGATGGCCGAGAACCTCGAGACGCAGCTGGAGGCCGTGGTGGAGCCCGACCGAATCGACATGGGCGGAGGGCAGAAAATGAACGCCATGCCCATCACGTCGTGGGTCATGCTGCGCAAACTGCAGGTGATGATCTGGACGGCGTTGCTGGGCTTCGAGCTCGACGCCTACAAGCTGCACGAGTGGGGCTTCATGAGCTGGTACTGCGAGTATCTTTCTCTGCAGCGCAAGCAGTACCTCGAGCGCGTCCGCTACTACCTGTGCGTCTACGCCGACAGTGCCCAGCTGTCCCAGACCTCCAACAGGAGCAAGAAGGCCAAGAAGGGCAGCAAGAAGGGAGTGTCTGGCCCCAAGGAGATTGCCACCACCATGCTGCAGCTGGAAGATATCAACAAGGCGACCATGTTGACGCAGTCCATGACGGTGGAGTCGTCTGCTCTGGCGGATCTCTGCAAGTGCTCCATGCTGCTCATGTACCTGTACGAGCGGTTCGGGCTCATCCAGCACCCGCAAATCAAGTACACTTCGTCGGAGCTCATGTACGGGCTGCGGCTCAAGCCGTTTTCGTCCGTGGGAGTGCCTGCCTTGGTGAGTTATGGTCAGTTCAAGGAGTCCACCACCGACCAGCTCAACGGGTTGTCGGTTGATGACATCTTTGCCATTGCCACTCGAACCACCAACGAGCTCAAGAAGATGGTGGATGCGGTCGTCAAGCAGACGGACGTGAAGCGAGAGCCCCAGGTCCAGCTGCTGCAGCGATCGACCATGGGCATCTCCATCAATCTGGCGTCGCTCAAGATGAAGAAGGAGACGCTGGACGAGTACAAGGTGGAGGTGGTCAAGGGGGGATATCATTTGTTTTTCCCTGTTCCTTCGTTGAAGAGGATCTGATGAGCTGTCTAATCTGATGAGCTGTCTAAGCGCAGCTTAGATAGTGAATCAGATGGGAGCTTGGTTGGTTTTGACCAGCTCTTGGTGGTTGATTAGACCAGCTCTTGGTAGTTGATTTAGACCAGATGGTGAGCTCTGGTAGCTGATGTAGACCAGATGAGAGCTTTTTGTGGTTGGTTGATTAGACTAGCTCTTCCTTTCCTCGCTCCTTCACACTGTATATAATGCATGTCTTGTACATATGTAATTGATTGTTGTTTTAGGGGTGTACGTGCACTCTGTACAAGTTGTGCGGTACGTGTTCAGACAGATCGAGGGCTGCCAATGTAAGGGGGGTTCTCACTCTCTGGGTCTCTTGCAAACTGGACCAAGGACCCTTCAACGGTCTCCAGTCTGGTTTCGCAGAGTTCTGAAGATTTCACCGCTGCCAGAACCAAATTGACTGAGCAGATTCCGGTATGAATAATACCATTCGATTCAGTTTTTCCGCTGATTCGGCAGATAGCCTACACATACAAGATGTTGCCGGTGTGATGTTCCACTCACCAACTTCGTACAAATGACACTCAAGAAAGTCATGCCTGGTGTATGTTAGACATTGGACTTGAGTTCTTGTGGTAGCCCCCTTGAAGAGCATTAATCGCTGTTATTTGGTAGTTCCTAAAATAAAGAACAGAACAGTTGAGGGCTCTCCACATCCATTATTGACATCTCCTCTCACTCATTGAATTGTGAAGCATTTCTGAAGTATTGGTTTTATTATTTTAGGGATGTGATAGCCATGAAGGTATTTACTTCCAACTGCTCATTCGTCCTCCTTCACCTCTTCAGCAATTCAACGCCCTGTTCTTTCACCCACCTTACTCTTTCCACCTTATGCGAGTTCCCCAAGACCCCATAAAGTATCATATAAACACCCGTTTTTGGAAAGAGCACCAGCTTACAGTACTTTCGGGTCCATAAAACCCCCTGCTCAACTCCCCGTCTCTCTGTGACACCATGGACAGCCCCCGATGGCTGCTCTTCCGCATCCTGCGGTTCATGTACAACCAGGACCAGAGCTTTGACATTCTCGCCAAAATGTACTCGGAAATCGATCCGCTCGACTCGTTCGACGAGGGCGACGACGAGGCCAGCGAAACCAACTACAGCACCGTTTCCAGCACCGTTTCCAACGCCTCCACCAGCCGACTTTCCTCGGCGTCGACCCAGAGAGACGAGATGGACGTGCGAAGTCGCCTTTCCAGCTCGTTTCTCGAGGCCGAGGAGTACGCCGACTATACCGCTCAAATGTCTCCTACGACGGCTCGTCAGCGACTGATGGATCTCGTTAATCGGCTTGTTCCAGCTGAGGACGAGTCTCAAGATGAGGAGGAGGGGTCTGAGAGTGACTCTGATGAAGAAGCAGAGATTGAAGAGAGAGAGGAGAAGAGAGAAGAGCCCAGAGTGCGAACTTTTGTGGTCGGAATGAAGCATGGAGAGGTGGTCACGGAGACGTTTCGAGAGAGATGATGTATGAGCAGATAGGTAAAAGAACGAGTGGTAGAGTAGCTGAGTAGTAGCTGGAAGTGAGGTCTTCCAACGGATAGGAAAGATTCAAAAATCATTCTAGTAACACTGACTGATCGCAAATTCGACATTCTTCTCATCTTTTTAACTTGTCACATGTCTGCTTGCTACCAAGTAGGCTTGGTTCCCCTGACAAACTTGTCAAATGAGAAGACAACTGTAGTGGACGAGACTGAAGAGACAGTCTGTAGAATCACGACTCAAGTAAGACTACAAGGGTAGTAACAACTGACTGCTCATCTGCCTCATACTCTAGTTATGAGCTCTTAACAGTCACTGGACTTGTCACACTTCCTCCCCATATCTCCCTCTATACCACACTCACGGTGACCACTAAACAATATAGCACCGTACTTGGATGTCAAAAAAACGTCTCTATGCCTCACATGATGATAAACGCTCCACATTTCTCTTCTTATTCCTTCCACTTATCACAACACTGGAATACTCCGTAGTCACTTCCTGTTACCACTCACACACCAGAATGACTGCCTCCAGGCACAGGTCATCACTCGCAGTGAGTACGATACTGACACAGAACCACTTGGCAGAATTATTCATTCTGACACATGTTCAAGCATCCCTGATACCGCACCCACGTCAGACACCGACACATCACCACCAATTAACACAGCACCACTGCAATGGCACAGGATCCCGTTGTCTCCCATCTGTTGCCGCACTGTCACCATAGCATTAGTCACTCATCCGCGACATGACCACTACTAACGACAATGACCCACTCATGGCAATCCTGTCCACGTTGTCATTCCTGTCCACGTTGATACTCCTGCCCATACGTGACATTGCATTTTGTGAACCAGAATCTGCTTATCCACTTCCAACCACTCACTACACTCTCAAAGTCACTCCTCTGAATGCTGTCAACGGAATCACCTGTTAACCATGCAGCCGAAGCTAACGTCGTTCCACCACCTGACACTGCCACTGTCATCCTACAGTAAGTATCTCTACAAAGCTTGTAGCCTACTTGTATGTCCCTGTACACAGCGCTGTGCTCGTACAGTACCGGTACGTTGCTTGTGAAGCATGTGTCACCCACACACTCCCATTACCAGTAACGCAGCAATGATACACCCATTACCAGTAACGCAGCAATGATACACCCATTACCAGTAACGCAGCTACACCCATTACCAGTAACGCAGCAATGATACACCCATTACCAGTAACGCAGCTACACCCATTACCAGTAACGCAGCAATGATACACCCATTACTCGCGACTGCGTCACTCGTAATGGGCGTAATGTCGTGTCAATATCTAGTTTTATTATGCTAACCTACCGCTTAAAAAAGCTCGTCGGCGAAAGGAAGAGCGTGGACCTGGCCGACGGCAGCGACAACGGGCTTGGCGCTTCCCGACAGCTCGGCGGCGGCCTCGGAGAGCTCGGCGGGCGAAAACTCCTGGACGTTCTCGGGGGCGATTCGGGAGACTCCGGACAGAAGCTCCATGCCAATGACGGATGCGGAAGTGTCGGGGCACTCAAACGCCTCGGCGGCGGCAAACTTGGACTTTGCGTATGCTCGAGCAGCCTGCTCCTCGGTCACCTCGGCGCCGGTGTCCTTGAGAGCCTGCACGGCCTTGTGGGCCACCTGGGTGATCTCTGCGGGAGAGTCGCCCTTGATGGTGATGGCAAACAGACCGGCGTCTCCGTAGTTGTGGTAGGAGGCCTTGACCGAGGTGTGGGTGCCAATGGTGGCCTGGGCCAGAGGCGAGGCGCCGACGGACCAGGGCATGGAGGCGGGGCCGCCCAGGAAGGAGGCCAGGGCGTGGTAGACGGGCTTGGGCTCGGCAATGGGCAGAGCAATGGTCAGGGCGTTGCCGGAGGAGGTTCGGACTCGGGCCTCGCCGCCGTGGAGAGTGGTGGCGGAGGCCTGGGTCACCTTGGAGCCCTCCTGGAGGTCGGCAAAGGCGGAGCCGACCAGCTGCTGCAGATCGGCGGGGACCACGTTGTTGCCGACAACAGCAACGTTCTGCTTGGCGTAGACCTCTCGGGCAAACTCCTTGACGTCCTGCAGGGTCACGGGAGAGTAGCCCTGGGCGTAGACGGAGTTTCCGAGGCCGGTTCGGAAAGCCACCTCGTGGGCAGCCTCGAGGGCGGTGAAGGCGGGGTCGGCCTCTCGCTGCAGCAGGTCGAGCTGGGCCACGGGAGCAACTCGCTCGGTGAGCTCAAACTGCTGGAACTTGGTGGCCTTGAGCACGTTGGCAAAGGCGTCGACAAAGTAGGGCAGGTCCTGCTTGAGGAACTGGGTTCGCAGCACAATGTGCTCTCGTGTGGTGTGGGTGTAGAGCTTGCCGCCAAACAGCTCGAGCTCTCGCACAAACCGCAGAGCCGACTTGGGCTCCGTGTTCTGGAAGGCAAACTTCTCCAGAATGTGAGACACGCCGGGCACGGAGGCGTATCGCGAGCCTCCCCGCAGAACGACCGACAGGTCCGAGATGGGGGACTGGCCGTCCTGGGCAGCGACCTTGACGCCGGCAGCCTCGGCGGTGGAGAAGTGTCGGGCGGCAACGGCCACTCGGGAAACACCCCGAGTCATGGTGGATCGGGCAGACAACATACTGGTTGTTTTTTGTGTGGGGTTGGAGGCGGAGTTGGGTGAAGGGGTTAGTTCTACAGCGTTGGTGAACTGACTATTGGGTGTGATTTGTGCGAGCGCACATTAACCTTTTCTGCCAAAAAGACCTTCAAAGCGTCGGTTTTGATTGGTCGTGCAGTGTCAGGGTTAGGGCTGGCGGGCGGCTGGGACTCGGGAGATATCAGGCCATGGGCATATGAGGGGAGGTTGGAGGTCTCGTCGCCGAGGATATGTGCTATTTTCGGGCTGTCCAGAGCTCAATTGAGACGGGCCTGTCACGTGACACCCTCCCCGCTGCTCCACCCCGCCTCAATCGTGTACTGTGTGGCTGTCTCGTCTTTTCCCACCCTACAGTCCATCCGAATGGTGAGCCTTAACAGTGGGAGGTGGATGGGATGTGGATGACAGTCACGTGAGAGAGATGGGGAGAATGTGGAATCGGTTTTGGATCACGTGACTGAATTGGGTGGGGGTGGGGGAGTGACGTCACTGAACTCCTATTCTCGTACTCCCCCCTCATGAATGTCCCTCAGTCTGTCGTTCATCTATAAAATCTCGAAGCTTGTTTACAGTTGATGCAGAGTTGGCAAGTGACGTTATTAGGGGGGTGGACGTTGGTGTGGAAGAGACTGGGAGGGTTTTTTGGTACAGTCTGGGAGACAAATTGGCAAGGTTGTTATGGACAACAAAACCTGTCATAAGTGCAGATTTTAGTACTACAATAGGTCTATAAAATGATCTTGTAAGAAGCAGAAGAGTCTTGCGAATCGGAATCTATGATTCTTTTCACCTATCACCATAATAAGTTGTGGCCTAAATGTCCTTTAAACACTTGAAAACGACCTCGCCAATTCTGTGAACTTACTGTACGGTTGTGATCCTTGTAATTGGGTGAGTATGTCGAACTTCTTAGATTGAGTGAGTATGTAACCTCTCAGATTGAGTGACTATGTCGAACCTCTCAGAGTGAGTACGTGGGGGCTTGAGTTGGAGCAATCTACAAGTAGCTAAACGGAGTGCATGTCTAAAGACTTCGTGCTGGGTGTTTCGATTAAAAGCCATTGACTCGCTCTGAATGGTGACTAAGTTGATTTGTGGTCGGCCGGATCTTCCTGAACTTCAGTCACGTGATTGATGGCAGCATTCTAATGATCCCTACCAAAACTCGACTCGAAACTCCCCGTTCCATCCACATGTCTGACTTTGTTACATCTCCAAGTCAGTTAGAGTTTCTAGGAGGTCAATATAACTGGGTGAAGAAACGTCCGATGGGGCTGGGGTTTGAATGGTACGATACTGCCGTGTGTGTCACTCTGCTATCGAAGTCTCATTCCTCCACCGTCAAAAATGCCCCAGCTTCCGTACTGGTACTGTTGTAAGACACAGCCCACTCCACCTCTCTCCGTAGTGTCAACCTTGATCTGTCTGGACTCGTGACCTGTGCCGTTCGAACGAATATCTTCTAGCCCTGAAGAAGACCCAATTCTCCCGACTTTTAACACCCTCATCTTCCAGAAATGACAAACTGCTGGAGTTGGGAGATTAAGGTTCAGAGGCACTTTTGTTGGTGAAAATGTGGTTCCTTGCCCTTAGACCAAATTGGGAAACGTTGGGAGTATTTTCGTGCTCATCTAATTTTCAAGCAATGAATATCGGCCACAAAACGAGCGGAAAACAATGATTCTGAATAGATTTTTGATCGGAAAAACGGACCACATGTTTATTGAGGCATTCGGTTACAGTGGCAGTATATTCATACTATAAATCATGGATGTGTGGCGTTGTTGGGGGCGTTTCAAAAACGACGTGTTCCAGGACTTGTTGAAAATCGCGTGAAAATCTTATTATAGCTGATTTGGGAGCATTTAGGAAAACTACAAACATACCTCCCAGTTGAACGATTTTTGCCATGTAACAACGTATAGGTAAGTCGATTAAAGGTAAACCCTTGCCCCTATTGTGCGTTCAAAGTCCCAACTCCAGCAGTTTGTCATTTCCGACTTGAACCACGTCTCCCCTGAATAAATCTGTGCATGCATGAGGTATGCACAATGATGGATGGGAGATGAATTTTTAAAATGGAGGGTTTCCGAATTAATTTGAGAATTGGAAGAAAAAAAAAGAAAAAAAAATAACACTGGCATTCCAGCAATTTGAGACCGTGGTCACGTGACTCCCGGGTTTGGCGTATATTCGTGAAGCATTTTCCACCACCACTTGAACACTCTAAATGACATGTTTATAGTGTATGCTTAGAGACAGAAGTAGCAGTCCGTCAAGGAGGATTAGTCGGCATGAAAATGACAACAAAAGGCATAGACACGATACAGTCGGCTCGGTCATCACTTTCCAGTTCCCCCCATCCCTCTACGACCTCTTAATCCCATCCAACCACTGTAATAGTGTACACCCACCACTCCCACCTCCCACGGTGCATATGCATGAAAAAAATGTGGCTCAAAATCTTGTCGATATTTGGTCGAAATCTTGTTCAAATCTCGTTTGAAAAAATCAGTCTTGTTCAAAAACACAACAATCACTATGAGCGAGCTGCACAACCCGGACCAGTCGTCTCGGGCGCTGTTCGATCTGTGCCGCGTGCTTCTCAAGGGCATCTACGGCGAGCTGTCGGCCGTGCTGGTGGGCTCGTTACTGGACTACGGACGTCAGACGGCTGCTGAGCTCGCCAAAACCACCAAGCTGCCTCTGTCGGCGGTGCACAGCGGGCTGGCGGCACTGGTGCAGAACCGCTTTGTGCTGTACTGGGCCAACGACCGCAAATCTGGCCGCGACACGGACGATATCGGCGACGCCAGCGCCATCCACTACGTTGCCAACTGGAAGGAGATTTACCAGGTGGTAAGAGCCGGCGGAATGGTGGACGCGGTCCGCAAGGACTTTGGCGAGGGCCCCGGCGGCAAATCCAACCCCGAGTCCGGCGACCGGTGCGCGGAAATCGCCCAGAACCTGCTGGTGTACGGCCACATGCGGGTCAGCGACTACCTGGAGGCCACGCCGGACCACGACCGCGACGGCGTGGAGGCCAGCATCGCCGTCATGCTGCGCAAGCGGTTTCTGGTGCCGGTCCAGGCGTGGCAGTTCAAGCCCGAGACGGATCTGTACGCGCGCATGTTCCGCGAGCATCTCAGTAAGCTGCCGCTGTCCATGGCCGAGTCTGCCCGCAAGAACCAGGCCGGGCTGAGCGCCAAGACGGAGCTGGAGCGGCTGCAGGAGGAGCGCAACTCGCTGAATCTGGGCTTTGTGTCTGGTTCTGTGGCCCGCCAAAAGGGCGTCTCGGTGCTCAACCGTGCCGAGAAGCTCGACCACCAGGCGGTGCTGTGCGCGAACCCAGACAAGTTTCTGGTGATTGCGCGCAACGACGAGCTGGCCAAGCTGGCCGAGGAGCGGTGCGGCAAGACCGCCGCCGAGGTCTACAGACAGTGTCTCAGCAAGTACGTGCCTCGGCTGCATTCGTGTGCCCAGGAAACGTCTCCGGGCGCCGAGTTCAACATCACGTCGATGGAGATTGCCAAGACCATTGATCCGCGTCTGGCCGGTCTCAGACACCGGGGCAAGGGCTCCCGATCGGCGTCTCCGCCCCACAGCAAGCGGGTCAAGACCGAGGACGGGTATAGTAAGACTGGAGACTACGAGGAGGACGACGAGGAGGAGGAGGACCTTGAGGAGCTGTCCGGGGTGGCTCTGGCGACCGCCGTGAGCAAGCAAATGCAGATTCTGGCGGCGTCTCCGCTCAAGTTTGTGCAGAACGTGGGCTCCAAGGGCGGCGGAGAGTGGTTCGTCAACTTCAAGGACGCCACCGAGAGTCTGCGGGGCGCCCGGTACGAGCAGATCATCCAGTGGAAGTACGGCCGGGTGGCCAAGCGTCTGCTTCGGGCCGTCAAGGACAAGGGCAAGGTGGACGAGAAGCTGCTGACCAACATTGCGCTGCTTCCGGTCAAGGAGATTCTCAACCATCTGCACGATCTGCATTCCGTGGGTGCTCTGGACGTGCAGGAGCTGCCTCGAACGGCCGATCGGGCTGCTTCACGGACCATCTTTCTGTGGCACCATCGCTGCAACCGGGCGTACTCGCTCATCACGCAGGACATTTACAAGTCGCTGTCGCGCTGTTTCGAGCGGGTGGCGGCCGAGCGGGCCAAGCTGCCGATTCTGCTGAGCAAGCTGCAGCGAGAGGATGTAAAGGGCCATGAGGATGAGTTTTTGACGGAGCAGGAAAAGGCGGATTTGAAGGGGTTGAAGAGCAGAGAGGAGAAGCTGTTGGTTCAGATGAGTCGGTTGGATGGGATGATTCGGGTGTTCAGAGACTATTAGGACGATGAGCGGACGAGGAGTGAAGGACGATGAGCGGAGCGAGTTGTCCGTTGTCCGATCGTCTGACTGGCTCATTCTGTTGTCCGTCGTCTGACTGGCTCATTCTGTTCTTAGCTCGTCTGACTGGGTTATTTTGGTTCTGACTGGATTCCGGCTGCCCATCACCCTCTCGTCTGTCTCTCGTCTGTCTCACAAAGGACTTGCTCTGAAAAAAAGTCGGCTCAAACGGAAACCGGATCCATCCTAGCGCCTTCTCTTCCACCGCCTCAAACTAACAAGTCCCGGGCTTGTCGTATATAATGTATAATTACTAATTGCATAAGAGTGAGAATGAACAGAGAGTGGAAGTAAAAAGATGCGAATGGTGAGTCAATATTGAGGTTGATCATAGCCAGTGTCAGAGATCACCGGAGGGGACTGCACAATGCTTATACTGCTCCTTTACTTGTACTGGTACATATCGGTAGATACTGGCATTTGGGGACCTTGAAGTGAGAGGGCGAGCAAAGCTGAGTCGAGTTGTAGATCTGAAACTGCCTGAAAAACGACGAGACATGTTTGGTTGGTCTGAAACTGGCTGGTCTGAAGGTTGGTCTGGTACTATTTGACGCCACCCTATAAACCCGTGTTTGGAATACATACTGTACTCGTACTTATATGGCACCATTCAGATAGTCAATCATATTCGTCTTTATATCGAGAGAATATTCTCGACAGACCGAATTGGAGTGCACAGAGTGAGGAGACTAAAAGTACCGTACTCCGTACAGCAATGTTCCTCACCATGAATATGGGCTTCCAGGACTTCAACACCTCTTTTGTGACCTCTTTCCTATCATCAAAAATATACGTATGCTTGGCGGCTGTAAATGCCTGTCCAGAGTGTCGCAAAGAGACATTCCCGCTAAATGAGTGTTGAAGAAAAGCTCTATCCAGTAGGTATGATACAGTGCAATGACTACAGCTCGTCAATCGTTTTCTCTCTCATTCGAGACTAATGACCATTGAGTAAAGTATCCTCAATCCTTTGACAGAGACACTCTTGATAACCAAACGGATTATAAACTGCACTTTTCATTCATGGTCTTCTGCTGTTTCTTCCGATATTGCTTGAATGTTCAATTAGGACCCCACAGTTGTGGTTCCTGTACAGTCAGGAAGGTGAATTGGCAAAGAACTTTTGGGCAACAAAACCAGCCATATCAGCAAAAATTAGTATTACAGGAAGACAATAAAATATAATTGTAGGAAGCAGAAGAGTCGTACAAATCGGAGTCTACAATTTTTTTCAGCTGTCATCATACCAAGATCATGAGCGAAGCGAATGATCTGACTACATCTTGGGACGGGTCCTTCAATCGTTTACGGGTCCTTCAAACACAGACCGTGAGCATAGCGAATGTTCTGTCCACATTTTGGGATCGTCCTTCAATCACAGACCATGAGCAAACATCTTGGCATGGGTCCTTCAATCACAGACCATTCGCTTCGCTCATGGTCTGTTCGCTCATGGTCTGTCTACATTTTGGGATCGTCCTTAAATCACAGATGATTCGCTTCGCTCATGGTCTCAATTTGTTTCCCAGACCGTACGCTCAAAAACTGTTAATTAATCTATTTCATGCACCATGCTAATCAGTCGTTTGACCCATGTGGGTCGAGACAAGTGAATCTGTGACCCAATCCAACTGGTCTAACTCTCACGTGACCTAATCCATCTCTGAGTGTGACCCAGTTCGTCTTGCTGAGTCGTGACCCAGTTCGTCTCGTTGCTGAGTCACGACCTCATCTCTCTAGGTCATGACCTCATCTCTCCAAGTCATGACCTCATCTCTCCAAGTCATGATCTCAATCCTCTCGTCCTGACTCATGACCTCATCTCTCCAAGTCATGATCCCACTCATCTCCAAGTCATGACCTCATCTCTCCAAGTCATGAACTCATCTCTAACTCATGACCTCATCTCCAAGTCATGACCCACTCATCTCTAACTCATGACCCCACTCACTCGCTCGCTTCGCTCGCTCGTTCGTTATAGGTCCGCTCGCTCGCTTCGCTCACTCGCTCAGCTAGTCCACCCGCTTCTTCTTCTTACTCCAAAACGCGGCGGGAAGAGGAATATCAAACGCCGGCCGCTCCACCACCACCAGCTCATTGCCGTCCACAATCTCCGCTGCAATGATCGGTCTGTACTTGCCAGTGGACCAGAACGCCGTAGTAGTCTGGTCCTCCGAAGACACCGGCTTGGCCGTCTCTTCTCCGTCCAGACGCCGCTTGGGCACCCGCTCGACCGGAATATTCGCCGAGGTGTCGACAAACGCCAGCCAGGTGGCGCCCCACATCCACACGCGCTGCGAGTGTTTGGGGTCCACAAACATGCCTGTGCAGTGGTCGACCGACGACGCCACGGGCTCGGGAATCTCGGGGTTGGATCGGCTCCATTCCGTCAGCAGGCCCGAGCCCAGGTCAAACTCCACGACCTTGTTGTCGGCCGTGGCCACCACCAGCGTCTTGGCTCCAGTGAAGGCCATGGCCGTGGCCGGGGCCGCCGACAGCCGCATGAGCGTTCGGGCGTGTTTGAAGCCCCGCTCGCCCCGCACAAAAATCTCCGTGTGGCCCGATCGCCGCGACAGAGCCAGATGTGTGTCTGAGAAGGCCGCCGCCACGATTTCCGTCTCGTGGCCGTGCGCCATAAGATTGCCCTTGAGCAGCGGGTCGGGAACCTGCAGCTCGTCGACGGGCGCCAGCTCCTCGTTGAGCGACATGAGCGCGACCTGGTCGGCCGACACCAGCAGCAGCTCGCCTTGGGGAGAAAAGACCGTGGTGTGGGCGCCCTCCAGATCCATGAGCTTGGTGGGCTTGAGAACGGGATGGCCCTTGGACGACAGCGCCTCCTCCAGCTCAAACAGCTTGGTCTCCTGCAGCGACGACACCGCCAGCAGCGAGCCGAACATGGCCACGGCGGAAATGTTGTCGTCCGCAGACATGGACAGCTTGCACACGAGCCGTCGCTGGCCGCCCTCCAGACGACGCCATAGCTTGACCGTCTGGCCGCTCCACATGGCCACAATGGAGCCGTAGACGAGCGTCTGGGGTCGCTGGGGGGCCACGGAAAACTTGCGGTACTGTCCCTGAGAGAATTCGTTCACTGAGGAAACGACTAGAACCTTTTCGACTCCTCCAGACGCCAAAAGAGACACATTTTTGGCCTCATAACTGGCGAGAGCCCGCACATCGTGGGCATTGTAGCCCCGCACGTTGGTCTGGTTCCACCGCTTGCCCACAGACTCGTAGCAGGCAATGGTCTTGTCGACTCCGGCCGAGAAAACGGCGTCTCCAGAAGCGTCCACCGCCAGACACAGCACGTCGGCCTCGTGGGTCTTGAACGACTGGTTGAGCGCGAAATGCGTCGTGTCCCAGAACTTGACCGAGCCCGTGGAGTCGCCGGAGACAATGAGATCGCCCCGGGCCCGTTTCACCACCGCCACGGTCCACACCAGAGTGGCGTCGTCCTGGGCAACGGGCCCCTTGGCGGTATCCACCTTCATAGTGGCCACGGTGGCTCCATCGTCGCCCCAGACCCGGATCCGCGCGTCCGAGCACCCGCCAACCACCTGCGGGCCTCTCCACGCCAAACTGAGCACCCGACACGTGTGTCGCTGCAGCACCCGCAAATGCTCCATGACGCCAGGACCGCCAGACAGATCGACGACGACCACAGAGCCGTTTTCGCAGCCCGCAGCCAGCCGACGGCCGTCCTCGCTCACAGCAATGCTCCAGATGACGCCGCTGTGGCAGTCGTAGTTGACCCGGGGCTGGCCGGTCGCCACGTTCCACTCGGTGATGGCGGTCGATCCTCCAATGGAAAACAGCCGCGGCTTGCCACCCGCCTCGCCGGAGTCCGACCACGCCAAACCCTCGACAGACCGGCCCTTGCCGCCCCGCAAAGTCGTCTCATGAAGCCAGTTCCACCGGGGGTTCCAGATTTCGATATCGCCATTGTCGCGGCCCACGGCCAGTCGCAGGTCGGGCGACACGTTGAGGGCCAGATCCGAGCGCCGACTGAACGCCAGCGCCGTGATTCCGGCCGGATTGTAGTCCACAAAACGGCATCGATGAACGTCCATGTTGTGTGTGAGGTTTCAGATTCAGGTTCACGATTTTTTTGGCTCGCAATATGCATATGCAGATTTTTTTTGTTTAGACTTTGCACGTGAGGAAATATCAGGTGGAGGGATTGGGGGGGGTGGAGAGAGGGGGTGGTTAGGGAGGGTAGGAAATGGATGGAATAGTGGGTGTATGTTTTTTTGTCGGGGTTGGTGAAGTGTGGGAGGAGTTGGGGGATAACTCGGTGGAAAGTGGGTGAAACTTGATTCAGAGAGTGGGAGGTTGTAGAGCTCAAAGAGTGGAGCAGAATGAATACAGCCACGGCCACACTGCTACTCTTACACCGTGTTCTGTCCGTACTATCACATGTTCTGACGATGCTAGACGTATAGTTAGGTGTGATGTTTGAGGGAGGGCATCAAAAATCGAGTGATAGTGAGCAGATTGATGTGGGATTTGGCCAGATAGATAAGTAGGCGGTTATGAACAATTTGCACCCTTAGGCTAGTCAATAGACAGCCTGTGGCAGTGACAAGATGGACTCTCTCCACTCAAGTAAAAGTCAACTATACTCTCAACTATTAAACTCTGAGGGTGACTAAAAAGGAGTGCGGTTAATAAGTCGAAAAAGCGCAGCCAAAAATACCAAAGGCACCATGAGGGGTATATAGACGGTGTTATGAACCAGATTAATTTCACAAAGTCACTTATCTGCAACTTTTTATTTCAGCCCCACCTCGAATCGAACCTGGGACCCGCCTCGAACTCTATAATTCCTCCGTTACCGTGGCAACCGCGTTTGTTGACGCGTCCAAAATATACCTTGTTACGAGTACGATGCAACTCATTAATTTCGTTAATTCATCGACCCACCATGACAACAAAAAAAACCCATGTTGGCGTTACAGCCAAGAATCGCAACGAAGCCAAGCTGTACTCGCTACTCGGGCAGTATTTCCAGGAGGCCCAGCGATCTCTCGTTGCTCAGAGAAAGATCATTGTGTCGATGCACCAGCTTCACGAGGGAGCGGTCCAGTGGAACATGGAGGAGCAGTTCACGCGCAAGTTTCTGCTGCTGGTGAACCGGATGCTCACGTGCAAGAAGGGCGACAAGTCAGCTGACCGCATTGTCGAGCTCATTGGTTCGTACGTTGGACGTCTTCAGGAGGAGGAGGAGGATCGAGAGGAGGACTCTGACGACGAGGAGGAGAGCACGGTGGCGTCTCGATTTTGCGAGGCGTTGATTCGTCACGTGCTGCGGGGAACCCAGGCCAAAGACAGACACGTGCGGTTTCGATGCTGTCACATTCTGTCGACGGTCATCAACTCGCTCAGTGACATTGACGACGATTTGTTTGAGGATCTGCGCGACTCCATGTTTTCGCGTTCCTACGACAAGGACGCCAACACCCGTCTCAAGGCCGTGCTGGCTCTGTGTCGGATTCAGTCGTCGTCCGAAGACGGCGAAGAAGAGACGGCTGAAGAGAAACAGCTTCAGGAGCTGCTGCTGAGCCTCATTCAGAACGATCCGTCTGCGGACGTGCGACGGGCCATTCTCTTCAATCTCAAAGTCTCCAAAAAGACGCTTCCGTATCTTCTGGAGCGAGCACGAGACACAAACTCCATCACTCGACGCTCGGTCTACGGACGGACAATGAAGAGTATTGGCGACTTCCGGATGCTACGAATCGGCATGCGGGAAAAACTGCTGCAATGGGGCCTCAAAGATCGCGACTCTTCTGTCGAGCAGGCAGCCTCCAAAATGCTGGTGACTCAGTGGCTCGAAACCTGCGACGGAAGCGTGCTGGAGCTGCTGCAACGGCTGGATGTGCTCAACTCGACCGTGGCAGAAACGGCCGTGGAGCTCATCTTCGACCAGAAGCCCCACATGGTGTCGAATCTGTCGTTCAAAGACTCGTGGGATTCGCTGACCCCCGAATCGGCCTTTTTGGCCCGTGTCTACGCCCAGTACTGTCTCAAAAAGGGCTACGACGACCTGGTGGACGCCCAGGTGCCCGAGGTG
This sequence comes from Yarrowia osloensis, assembly GCA_900519015.1. Classification (NCBI taxonomy): domain Eukaryota; kingdom Fungi; phylum Ascomycota; class Dipodascomycetes; order Dipodascales; genus Yarrowia; species Yarrowia osloensis. The sequence goes on from ULGU01000003.1 coordinate 1,650,615, forward strand.
ACGAAAATCGCCTTTTTCATCGAACGAGACCTGCAGAATCTCACTCTCGACGAAGAAGGGTACTCTGAGCGGGAGTTTGTGCTGGAGCAACTTTTGCTGCTGGCTCGACAGCTCGATTTCGGCGACGAGATTGGCCGACGCAAGATTGTCGACGTGCTGACTAACGCGCTGACCAACAAAGACCTGTCCGACTCGCTGGTTTCGGCCGTGGTCAACGTGTTCCACAAACTGTGCACGCGAGAGCGAGACTTCATCCAGGTGCTGGTGGAGATTGTGGTGGACATTGAGGACATTGCCCGCGAGTCCGACGATCCAGACAGTGTGCTTTCGACCACTTTGCGGTGTCTGGCCATCACCCAGACGGTTCTGGAGCAGGTGGAGACGTCGCTGGAATCGAACGTGGAGCTCAGTGGTTTGCTGGACTCACTGGTGTTGCCGTCGGTTCGATCCCACGTAATCTCCATCCGAGAACGGGGTCTGCGATGTCTCGGACTCTTGTCTCTGTTGTCACGTGAACAGGCGTCCGATAATCTCATGGTGTTTGGCCACTGTGTGCACAAGGGCGAGGCCGAGTTCAAGGTGGAGGCGCTGAAAATCATGTCGGACATTCTGGTGCTTCACGGCCGATCGGTGCTCGATCTGCCCGACAAAGTCGACTCCGAAAGTGTCCACAAACTGTACTACCAGGCGTTGAAGAATGCAGACATTCCCGAGCTCCAGGCCGTCGCGGCCGAGGGCCTGTTCAAGCTGCTTCTTTGCGGCGTCTTTTCCAACGCCGATCTGCTGGCCGGAATTCTGCTCAACTACTTTGACCCCCAAAGCGCGTCCAACGGAGCCCTCAAACAGGTGCTGTCTTTCTGCATCCCCGTCTACGCGTACTCACGTGACGAGAACCAGCAGGTGCTTGGGTCCGTGGCGATTCCGGCCATTGATCGAATCTTACGTCATCTGGAGGACATTGACGATGATCCCCTCACGGGAGCCACCGAGATGACTCAGCAGGTGCTGGACTGGACGGATCCTCGCCGGGTGGTGTCGATTACCAACCAGTCGTCGACCGAGACCACGTCACGTGTCCACTACAATCTCGCGTTTGACATTCTGGCGTTTTTGAGCACCTGTCGCGAGCGAGCCGAGCACAGAGCGTATACTGCCGCGCTGACCAAGCTGTATTTCCCGCCGCTGACCGGCGAGGAGCTGACTAAGCTGAGGGGGGCCGTGGCGCGGTGTCACGAGGCCATTGACGGGATCGATAATGTGTCCATGAACGCCTTTGGCCGGTTTGTTGTTTTGGTTGAGAGTTTGGAGGGGGTGGGGGTGGGGGAGGTGGAGGTGGAGAAGGAGGTGGAGGAAAATGGGGAGGCAGACACTACTGTTCTCAGACACACTGTTCCCGAGGATGAAGACGCTTTGGAGGCTCCCGAGTACCCTGAGGATGAGGTTGGAAAGAGTGGGGGTGGTGGGGGTGGTGGAAGGGCTTCGATTGGAGGAAGGGGATCGATGGGGGGAAGGGGATCGATTGGAGGAAGGGCTTCTCTTGGAAGTCCAGCCGGTCGAGCGTCCCTCGGAAGAGTGTCCCTTGGAGGAAGTCCTCTCGGTCGAGTGTCTCTAGGATCCCAGAGCAGCACTCCTCTAGGAAGAAGAGCATCTACGGGCTTGTCCTCTGGCCGACTTTCAATCGGCTCGGTGTCCGTTGGAAGCCCCGTGGGTCGACGTCCGACTCGACGTCAGAGTCGTTTGGCTACTGTGTCTGGTATTGAAGATGAAGCTGAGGAGAGCGATGGAGAGAGTAGTGAGGAGGTGAGTGTTGAGGAGAGTATTGAGGAGGAGGAGAGTGAAGAGAGTGAAGAGAGTGATGTGGAGATGGATATGTGAGGGGGAACAAAGTGTATGTATTTTTAATTAATGGGTGTATGGTGTGAGTGTGGGAGATGGTGGTATGAGTGGTGTGGTAAGAGTGTTGGTGGATTCAACTAGGGGATGCTGGCAGATGATGTTGGTAAAATTTGAAGTCGTTGGTGATTTTGAAGACGTTGGTGTGCCAGGTGCAATGCAATCAACAAAACTCGTACCAATACGTCTAAAGCATGTGACCATTTGGAGCTCGGTCTAGAATAGCTTCGTGTATGTCTTTGAACGAAATAGGCTGGACGTAAGTATCGATGAAGAGAACCCATGTATACTCAGACGAATCCGCGTATCAAATCACCTGGACGTCTGCTACACAAAGGCCAGATACATGACACTTCATCTTTCGACGTTCAACGTATGGTAGCTTTATTAAGGCGAGCTGCGCGTAGCTATAAGTCCACTTGTACGATAGAGAATCTGGAGAAGCAAAAACGTCACAAAACAGAGTATCAAATGAAAGAACCGATGTTGTTGGCACCAACTGATTTTTTCGTCTTCTTTTTCGAACAGCTGACGAACTGATTTTTCGTCTTCTTTTTTGAACAGTTCACGAAGCTGGCTTACAGTTTGATATCGTCGCAAGTCTGATGCTGAAGCCCCCGTTGAGCCCGTTGAGCCGTTGTAAAGCAACCGGGGATATTATAATATCGGCGGAATCCCCTGCGCCAGAAGAATACAACCCTGACTTCAGATTGTTGGTGTGGTGTCTGTAGCAGTTAGGGTGTGTCTTCACAGTTGATTATCAGAATTATGCCTATTTACGTATTTAATCAATCAATTGTATGAGAAAAGAAAAAAAAAGAAAAAAAAAGAAAAAAAAACTAATGAGGAGATCAGGCTCACCTTAGCCAACAGCTCAACTGACTAAAGCGGCATTATTTCGTCATTGTAGATCACCACAGCCTCTCAGACTGACCTGATTTGTGGTTCAGTCCAGACTGACCCGACTCGCTCTTTTTGGAAAGCTCAGCCAGCCCTGAGCTACAATCGGAGTCCCCAAATCGCTCACTTCTCGTCCGATTACGCTGAAAGTCGGCCCAGTTGGAGATGCCGTCAGTGCCACAATAATATCAAAAACTGAAGGCGTCAACTGCGAAACTGACCAGTTTATGGACTCATACTTTTCTCCCATTTCTCCCCAGATTAACTTTGATATTTGAGACTAACCGAGACGGCCAAATCTGGAGTGAGACAGTTGCCTACAAACAGCACTTTTTAGGTCTATAACATACCTTCACTTTCAGCTGCCTTGCTTGTGTCCCACGTGACCTCCTATCGGCCCTTTTCTCAGCCCATGCTTGCTGTGCATCTCGCTAAACAACTTTGTTTATTCGCCACAAGCCGGACTTGTACAGTCTGGGAGATTGTTACCGACAACAAAACCAGTCATAACTGCAGATTTCAGTACTACAAGAGGTCGATATAAGTATGTCATAGGAAGCAGACGAGTCTTGCGAATCGGACGCTATGATTTTTTCACCCTGCCATCATAACAAGTTGTGGCCTAAGTGTCCAAAAACCACCTGGCCATTCTGGGAACTCACTGTACACATTCGATATACACATGCATGGAAGGTGTGGAACAGGAGGAGGAATGGGAGCAGGCTGATTATCACACGGAACATGATAACGTGTGGGGGGGTACGAGTACGACGCAAGTAGGGCGAGTAACTACAGTACCGTACCAATACAGTACCAACAGAAAACAATAAGACAGTACCAACACAGTACTAATAGAAAACAATCAGTCTGTGTCCTCCGCCAAGTCATTCCCACCTCCCCACCTTGCCCCTCCCCGGCTCGGAACTAAACCGTCTTCAACCGCCTTCCACCTCCACGTAAGTCATCGCGACCATCGCTTTTAGGCGTATCTGGCCCGGGATGAGATATATGCTTTGTTTGGCGCGCCAGCTGCAGCCCGAGGGTCGGATCATAGAGTGCATGTGCAGTTAGGGGTCGGTGTGGTTTTAGTTCCGAGGGGGGAAAGGGAAAAAGGGAAAAAGGAAAACGAAAAAACGTGTCAGGACGTGAGGAAATTGTGATATAAATACGGTAAAATCACCAGAAAATGGAGAAAAATGAGAGCTCTGCTATGCAGAATTTGCCAAAATAATCCATCCACAGATAATCAACTTACCGCCCCTCCCATTCCCAACCCTCTTAAAATCGATACGACCTACACGGAGAGTGTATTTGGGTGTCCAGTTGGGTGGGCTATTATTGGCCTATAATCGAGATTTAAAGACATGAACCGATCAAACCAAACTCTCTGAATTCAACCCAACTCTCGCCATCTCTCTAGCACCTCTGTAACCCGAGATATTCCGTCCCCTCCCTCCTCCCCCCCGTCGCTCCCGTCGCATTCAAGTACGCTTTTTTCCCGTTTTCCATTCTCCCAAACTCTCTTGCCCATTAACCTCGGCGGACTTCCCGTTTGGGACGTTACAAACGCGACGACACGAGATACTTAAGCTGATCCGAATCGCCCCGTCACCCCAACACAACACAAACATGTCTTCCAACATCAAGCTGGCTCAGAAGGACTACAAGGGCGACAAGGAGTTTGCCGCCGCTCTGCACGGCAAGGAGGCCCACAAGCGAACCGGTCTGGGAGCCGTCATGTCGAAAAACAAGGACGCCCAGGCCGCCGCCGTGGAGGGCTTTTTCCGAAACTGGGGCGACAAGGACCGGTCCAAGATTGCCGACGAGGACGAGCAGGGCCGGATCGAGGACTACGCGGGGCTGACTAAGCACTACTACAACCTGGTGACGGACTTTTACGAGTACGGCTGGGGCTCGTCGTTCCATTTCTCCCGCTACTACAAGGGCGAGGCGTTTCGACAGGCCACCGCTCGTCACGAGCACTACCTTGCCTACAAGATGGGTATCGAGCCCGGAATGAAGGTGCTGGACGTCGGCTGTGGCGTTGGCGGTCCTGCGCGAGAAATTGCGCGGTTCACGGGCGCCAACATTGTCGGTCTCAACAACAACGACTACCAGGTCGAGCGAGGCACCCACTACTCGGAGGTGCAGGGCTTTGGCGAGCAGGTGACGTACGTCAAGGGCGATTTCATGCAGATGGACTTCCCCGACAACTCGTTTGACGCTGTTTACGCCATTGAGGCCACGGTGCACGCCCCCGTTCTCGAGGGCGTCTACTCTGAGATTTTCCGGGTGCTCAAGCCCGGCGGAGTGTTTGGCGTCTACGAGTGGGTCATGACCGACGAGTACGACGAGTCCAACCCCGAGCACCGAGACATTTGCTACGGCATTGAGAAGGGCGACGGTATTCCCAAAATGTACAAGCGGGAGGTGGCCGTCAAGGCTCTGCAGAATGTGGGCTTTGAGATTGAGTACCAGGAGGATCTGGCTGCCGATGACGCCGAGGTGCCCTGGTACTACCCTCTGGCCGGCGAGTGGAAGTACGTGCAGTCGCTGAACGATGTCGTCACCATTGGCCGAACGTCGCGACTGGGCCGAATGGTGACCATGAACGTGATTGGCGCGCTGGAAAAGATTGGTCTGGCGCCCCAGGGCTCGCGACAGGTGACGGAGGCGCTGGAGGACGCGGCGGTGAATCTGGTGGCCGGCGGAAAGAAGAAGCTGTTTACGCCCATGATGCTGTTTGTGTCGAGAAAGCCGGAGGAGAAGAAGTAGGGTATTTATAGGAGCGACGATACCGAGGCGGAGCCGCACGAGGCGAAGCCGAGTGAGGTGTAGCTGAGGTATCGGAGAAAAAGCGACCGTAATGGATTTTGAGTATACAAGTACACAAGTACGAGCGTAGCGAGTGCTTGTACATCGAGCCACAAGTACGAACGAAGTGAGTGCTTGTACATCGAGTGACTGTATTATTCACAAGTACGAACGTAGTGAGTGCTTGTACACCGGGTGACTATACACTACTCCGTGCAGTATACAAACACTCACTACGTTCGTGCTTGTACAAGTGCTGCAGTCAAGTGTGACCCATGTGGTTGAAGGACGACTTCTCGTGGTCTATCTACAACTCTCCGTGTGCTCCGAATGTGATGATTGAAGGGGTCATCATGTGCTGTAGTTTAAGATGAGCACCAGTGATTGTGAGCACCAGTGATTGTGAACACCGATTAGTGCTCGAACATACATGTGTTTGATAGATGTACGAGCGTGGTGAGTGATTGAGCACCTAGTATTCACAGGCACGTGTGGGAGTGGAGATGGGCATCAAATGACTACAAGCATAACACGACTTTATCACGGAGCATTGAAAGACGAGCCTATTGTTTATGACTGTATCGCATGTACTGTATGTGGTTGGAGTGGCCATATCATATTCTTAAATGGGCTGTACTTGTAGCTTGAGCTGAGCACCAAGTGTGTATCATATGGCGACGTGCACAAAGAGCACCGGTAGCACAAGTACGAGCGTAGCGAGTGCTTGTACATCGAGTGACTGTATTATTCACAAGTACGAATGTAGTGAGTGCTTGTACATCGAGTGACTATACACTACGGAGTACCGGTACAGTATACAAGCACTCACTACAAGTACCGTACCGGTACATCGAATGACCACACAAGTACGTGGTAGTTCGAGTACTCGTAGCGACGGACTGTGGACTGAGATGGAGTGTATCTTTCTTTTATCTGTCGGCTTTGAGATGGTCGACCGTTGCACTTTCTGGAGTCGCGCTTACTTGAAGACTCTAGTTGAGATTAGTGGGACACCGGGTTCAGCTGGGGGTACCTTTTTCGGTGTTCCAGGGGTGCCAAAGACATGGAAAGAGTTTCCCCTGGTGTATTTTAGACACGTTTCAAACGAATCTTTAAACATCCAAGCCTCTCGCCATACAAATATTCGAGATATTTGGCATTTAGTGTCAAGTTGTACTTTTTTTCAGTTGGGACTTTACTCAGCTTTAGGTGGTGCGGTTTATCTCCAGTATTGTGATTGAGAAAAAAAAAAAACAAAAAAAAAACCAAGGGGTATTCGTGGTACTTGTCTTAGGAGTGGACCGCGAGAACATGAGTGGCTGTAGCTGGACAAGCTGACAGAGTGACTGCACGTACAGCTGGGCAGTAGACATAGTTGAGCCTTAGTTGATTACATGTTCATGAGCTGGGGGTTGAGTGGAGTATTGGGCATTGAGTGAATGTGTAAAAACACATGATAACATTAATAATCTCGACTTGCACTCTCATACTGTACCGGTACACCAGTACCGTCTGGAAGGTGAATTGGCCATGAAGTTTTTAGGTGTTTGAAGACATTTAGGCCACAACTTATTATGGTGATAGGTGAAAATAATTATAGATTCCGATTCGCAAGACTCTTCTGCTTCTTATGACATAGTTATTTCGACTTGTTGTAGTACTAAAATATGCAGTTATGACAGGTTTTGTTGTCCATAACAACCTTGCCAAATATCCTCCCAGACTGTAGCATAGCTCAGGTGCCGTAAAAGAGACTAAGCATATATGGACAAAGTAGCTGGGCACTTAATGGCTAGTGAGCTCTGAGTGTAGCTTGGTTGAGCATTCCATGACCATCATATCGAGCACCTAGAGAGCTGAATGTAGAGCTATTGAACCCCGCTGAACTCATGGTCAGCCAGATTCGACAGCGTTCACAATCAATTAGGAGTCTGTTCTGCGAGATGCAATTGTCAAAAAGACAGTCGTCAAAGATTTGATTGCATCTTGGCTCAAGCCTGAGGCTGAGGGAAGACTTGAACCAAGATGCAATCAAGGCTACAGTACACCAGTCAACCTGATAGGACTCTTGGCGACACAGACAATGGCTGGAATTTGCATTGGCTGTAATGAACTGGACAGTCAATATTGAGCCACTCATTCTAAGACACATTTGTGACAGATTTTAGATGACAATCAAATTACAGTGACTGTGATCATTCAAAACAGTCGTCAAGTGGATCTGATCACAGATCATGAGCGAAGCGGATGATCTGACTACATCTTGGGATGGTCCTTAAATCACAGACCATGAGCGAAGCGAATGGTCTGTCTACATTTTGGGATCGTCCTTAAATCACTGTCTGCGGCACGTCTGAAAAACGAGATGACTCGTGAGTAGCTGAATATACGTCTAGAGACGAAATAAATACAACCAATCGAGCTGGCACCAAAAGAGGATCATTTAGAGACCAACAACGGTGTATTTTGGTAAGGTGTTGAATGTCTGGCACAATTATCCCTTCAAGTACACAGACTGTCAAGCTCAAATCCTTAATGCACCAAGACAACACAATGGACACTCTACTTGTGCAACCACCCCCATGGACACTCTACCACATGAGCTATTAACCACCATCCTCCGACAATGCTCGCTGGAGTCGCTGACGTCGCTGCGACTGGCCAGCAGAAATCTCTTCCTGCTGCTCAACTCCGTCGACTCTACTGTCGTCCGCACCAAGGTCCTGGAACGGGTGCCGTGGTTCGAGTCCGATTTCGGCTCCTGGAACGCGTGTGCTCGTGTGGTGGTGAATCGCACTCGGGCCAGTCTCTCCGGCAAAAACTGGTTTCTGGTCGCCGATTTCGACACGGTGATGGGTTCCAAACCCCAGACCACTCTGGTGGACGCCGAGGACATGGCCAGCTTCCGACAAGACTCCACACTGCTGTTTCCCGACTCCCTGATTGCGGCTCCGGACGGCCACAAAGCCAAGGGCACCAAACTGCTGGCTCCAGGCAAAGAGCTCGATCTCACCACCTTCAAGACAGACTCCAGTGAGTACTTTCCTCCGCGAGATGCACATATCACAATCTGGAGCCAAGACGCCAAATACGCCGACTCCAAGATTGAGATTCCCACGCCCTCGGGACTCACGCTGAGGTCGCACGACGGGGCCAACCGAATCCAGTATCTCGCCGAAAACGACTCTCTGCTGTTGCTCAGAGTCCAGAGTGAACCCAACCTGGAAGAAGAGCTCTGGCCAGGCGAAGAGGACCTCGAAATCCCAAACGTGTACACCTACGTCGACACGGACAAGAACCACCTCGTCCACAAGGCCTCGTGTCCTCGAGACAAGCACGGAGCTCTGCTCATCGATCCGCAGAATCTCCTGGAATGGGAATCCGAAAACGGCCCATCTGTGTTCAAACTGCTTCCGGGAGCCGCAGGCGCCTTTGTCACTAGACGCTTCCACCATGGAGAAAAGTCGTATCTGGCCTACATTGAGCCCACTCCAGAGCTCCGTCACGTGATCATAGCTTTCCTGCCTTATGTGCGCCATTCTCGGGAACCAATCGAGTACCTGGTGCAGCGTCACCGCGACTTTGTGCTGTTCGAGGGCTTTCTGTACCACTATTTTGAAGGCCGAATGTTTCGTCTGTGGGTGGATCTCGGGTTTCAGAAACCCGTGGATCGACGGTTGGTTCCTAGTCATGGTCATTTTCCCCAGAAACACGATACTCAGTGTGTGGCGGCCTCTCACGGCTTGTTTCCGGCCATGGGGACGTTCTGCGAGATTAGTCATGGCGCCGAAGACGTCCACACTTTGGTCCAGGGCAGCAAAGAGACCGGTCTGGACCGCTACGTGACCGTGGATCGGGCTGGAGGGTACTTTGTGGGCGATCTGAAAACGGGCCGCTGCTGGAGAGCCAACGAGTTTGGACCTCTGCGACACCTGATGGTTCCCTGGCTTGATGGAGCTGAGGTGCGGTTTTACCAGGTGCACAATCACGTGTGCAGAGAGCTCATCAAGACGTTGCTGAGGGGAACAAGATGCAATTACGCCAGGTTGTATCGGACTTTTAGAGACGAGACGAGAGACGGGACGAGTGATGAGAAGAAAGACAAGAGTCGAGATGAGAAGAAAGACAAGAGTCGAGATGAGAAGAGGGCGCAAATAGACCCACCCACACCTCTGTACTACGGAGAAAACGCTTCGTCTACGTCTTACGATGGACCCTACTTGAAAAACTCTTCTCTGCCGTTCACATTTCCGTGCACCAAAGACATGTATGGATCTGCGGGGGATTACCAGAGGGTGGGTTGAGAGATGTGAGTGAGAGGTGAGTCAGATAAACGAAACACACCATGGTACTACGGAGTACGAATACTGTACAGTGTATACTCCGTACGAATACTGTACAGTGCATACTCCGTACAAATACAAGAATCACACCGGCACGCACAATGTCCTAAACGCATGACCAGTCTTCGCCGCCAATGGAACAATGGATCAGTCTTCGCCGCCAATGGAACAATGGATCAGTTTCGCATCGAGGGTTGCTAAAGAGGAGGTTTTCGGCGTTTCCAGTTCTTTACTTGTTTGTCATTTTTATTTGTTTTTATTTGTTTTTATTTGTTTTTTACTGTGGAGCAATTACGTATGTACACTACGAGTACACTTGTAATTACAGTAGGTCTGATTTGATCTAATTTAATTTGATTTAATCTAATTTATTTCAATTTGTTTTTATACTCCAATTCTTGTTTTATTTCTTCAACCTCTGGCTCGCACTGAATGGAGCAACGTCTAGATCCAAGAGCACTGCTGGAGGATGCCCTTTGAACCAATCCCGACTTATGTGTCTCAACAGCTCCATATAGTAGACACACTCTCTTTTAACAGTTCATTGAAGACGCTGTATATAAAGGTCAATGCCGTAAAGATGCGTTTGTTACGTCAGATCGTACAACGCGTTTACCCATGTGACGTGATGTCATGTCCACAGACCAGTGATTCACGTCAATCCACAGCTGCACTCATACTCGTACTTGTACTGTGACTTGGCTGGTGTACAGACACCTCTTGTGATGAAAGCCATAGGACCCACTTATCGCGAGCCCAATTGTATGGAGTTTTGAAACCAAGCCTGTTGTTTTAGAATCCAGATCAACAGAGAGAGTACCGTATCGTACGTAAGCAGCCCGAAAATGCTGTCTACGTAAGAGATACATGGGTTGTATTTTGTAAGAGTCTAGATGTTGATTCCGGCTATAGAGCCACCAGATACATGTGATTCAAGTACTCAAAAACTACAATTGACAAGAATTTGCTAAGCAAACAGACCCCTTGAGGCCACAGACCATGAGCGAAGCGAATGGTCTATCTACATTTCCGCTCATGATCTGACCATATTTGGGGATGGGTCCTTCAATCGTTTTGGGATGGTCCTTCAATCGTTTTGGGATGGTCCTTCAATCGTTTTGGGATGGTCCTTCAATCGTTTTGGGATGGTCCTTCAATCACAGACCATTCGCTTCGCTCATGGTCTGATAAAAAGTGACCAAGACAACTGACAATAAACCGACACAATCCCGCACAAGCTGCCAATTGTCTCCTTTCCCAGTCATAACTGAATGAAATCGACCTTGTCAATAAGAGAACAAGTTCCGACTGTCAGAGATGATGCTTGTCATATACAACCCACTCATGCCTCTGTCAGAGCTATCACCATCAGACAGGCAACTGATTTGTGGAGGGTCAGTCTTCTCTGAAATAACTGGTTCCGAGTAGTCATTTGATGAAAAGCATTGTATCATATGTAACGACTTACAACCACTTGTCCATCTATACAGTCTGGGAGGATAATTGGCAAGGTTGTTATGGGCGACAAAACCTGATATATCTACAGAAGTTAATACTACAAGAAGTCGATATAAGTGTGTTATAAAAAGCAGACGAGTCTTGCGAATCGGATTTCAAGGTCATGAGCGAAGCGAATGACCTTGATTCGTCTAGGACATTCGCTTTGCTCATGTCCTAGTTTGCTCATGTCCTGGATAGTACAAGTCCTGGTTTGTTCATGTCCTGGATAGTACAGTATGTACAAGTACAAGGTCATCGCTTCGCCAGACTAACGTTTAACAAGGTCATTCGCTTCGCTCATGACCTTGAAGTAAACCCAGCGGAACTTCTGCTCCAACTATTGCTAACTAAAGCTGTCAACTAAAACACGTTGCGAATACGGAGCTAGGAGTCGAGACCCGAGTTGGCATGCAATCGAAGCGGATGTCCTTGACGACTATAGGTCATGTCCTCAATCGGCTGATGTACTTCTTGCCTAAATCGGTCCACCCAAATGTCCAAAACCTGGAAACGACCTTGCCAATTCTGTGAACTTACTGTACATATCCATCTGTGGAGATTCGAGATTAATAATTACAGCTCTACTTTGCTCATGTCAGCAGATAGCTCCTATATACAGGACAGACATCAGCCAAACACCAGTATTGTACGATACAAGTACTCCGTAATGGTAAGTGCAGAAATAGTATTTTCACGATCATCTCAGTCTATGCCCTCAACATACAGTATCAAAGTATCCCAAGTGATCACGTGATATGCTCAAAATGCGCCGCCCTGAGTACTCCACCAACATTTAATCTCCATTTGGTCTCCATTTATCTCCATTAGACCTCCATTAAATCTCCATTTAATCTCCATTTAATCCCCATTTAATCTCCTCCCTCTGTCTCATCTCTCCTGCACCAGACCCACCATGCACAATCGCGTTGCCCCGTTACGTTGTTGCCGTTAATGTCTTGCATGCATGCATGTGCATAGAGTATGGAACGTGACGCGCTAAAAGCGAGTGCAGTAATATTTAATAGTTACAGGAATTCGGCTCCATTTTTGGCCGTTGAATTTGAATTTGCTGAAATAATAAATACGTTTAGTTGAACTACGAGTCTTGATGAACAAAAATAGTTGCCTAGACCCTGTAAAACAGAACGGAGAGAATCGGAGAGATCAGAAGACGGTGAATTCGATGAAGGTCGAAGTGGTTGTGTTGTGATGTGTTCTATTTTACGGGATCCTACGGCTATATTTATATGTATCTCTTGATCAGGGAGAAACATGTAAGTACATAATGATTTGGAAAGTGCAACAGCATCGATGAGTTGCTGTGCAAGTGCAACAGCATCGAAGATGTTGCTGTGCAAGTCGAAGGTGTTTTCGGCGTTAATCAGATGATGAAACAATGAATATATCATCTGTCATATTCGTTGCTTGATATTAATCTTTGACTCGGTGACATGTGATAAAGAAATAGTAGAGAGTTATACGAAGTATTCCTCCATAAAAGGAAACTCTTACTAGTTAGGAATGTAGACACAATTCATAGAGAGCAAAGCAATCTACTAGGATGTCACGTGTCTTACAGAAGAAACAAAAAGGGCATACGGAAGAATTTTGAGTAACAATAACATAATAACATTGAGCAATAAATCCATAACAATAACACACACAAAGAACTGTTGTTAGTAAGTCGAAGCAAGGACGTCAATGTCGGTAATTAGTCATACTCACAAGTAAATCCTTCCCAACGAAGTAATAGTGAACCCCAGATTCCAGTTTCTCCAACAGAATTAAATACGGAAAATTGCGACAGTCATCCAGTATGAATCTGGTCATTTCCTATTTTTCCCACATCAAATATATATATATTTTATTCTGCTTTTCGTCTGGCCAAAAATAGAATTCCCACACGCCAAACTCTAACTTGCACGGAGATAAGCCGAGCTGAAAAAGGCCAAGAACGATGGACAAAGTGACACCATGGAAAAGGACACCTCAGAGGTAGATCGAGTACTCCGTACTTGTACTGTAGACAGATTTGTCGCTCTTATGAACCATCTATGAAGCATATCGCCTCGGACGCAATACACCACCTCAAACCAACACGGTGGTACATATCAATTTCAATGTTATTACTATTGTATAAATACATCAATCCGGGAGTGGGGTGGAGGGGTTGAGTGAGGTCATCTGAGGTCATCTGACGAGTGAGGTCTCTACGAGTACTCGTCAGGCCATCTGACTTCTTCTAGTCCGTCAGAAGCGGTCACCACGGCCCCTCGCGGAAAAGGCCCCTCGCGGAAATCACTCGCAGATGACTCGCGAGATGATTCGCTGCGCTCATATCTCTGCTCGTAATCTGCTCGTGATCTCGCTCATGTTAACCGAGGACCGGAATATCCCCCTCTCCAAACCCATGATACGCCATCATCTCCTGATACACCTGCGTGTACCACTCCAGCACCTTTGTCTCTGCGCACGTGGTTCGACACCAGTTCTTCTTGCCCGGCTTGGGCTTGCGGGTGGTAAAGTGAACCAGCACCGCCTCGTCCCACAGCTCGTCCCACGACTCTCGATGGTAATGGTACATGACCAGGTTGAAGTTGTACTTGTACGGCAGTCCGTAGTATCGGAACTGGTAGTAGTTGTTCAACAGCGCCTGGTCGGCATCGTTCGGCGAATGCATTTTGGGGTCCGACACTGCCTTGACCAGCGCCCGGAACTCCTCCATGTTGGGCTTGAACGAAATCACGCCCGAGTTGAACTTGTTGTCGGTCAACTTGTCCCACCACACGTCTGGAGCCGCCGCCAGCGTGTCTCCCGGCATCAAAAGCAGCTCCTTGAGAGCTCCTTTACACAGCACGTCGGCGTCGATGAAAATCACCTTTTCGTACTGCGTCCACGACCACAGATGCAGCTTGTTGAGATTGTGTTTGTGCCACGGCCGGATCTGGTCAATGTCCACGCCCTCAAAGTCAATGCCCTCGGCCTCCTTGACCGTCCAGCCCACCTTTTCCAGATTGGTGATATTCTGGGCCGTCACGCCGTCGTCGCCGTTCACCTGCGCTCGAACCAGCAACACCAGGTCCGCGTCCAACGCCCGCAAATCGTTGTACTTTTGAATCGAGTACCCCAGATTCATGGCCAGACCGGTGAACGACGCGGTTTGAACCGACGACGTGATGGCAAACCGCCGGTTCTTTTTCGCGCCGGCAAGAACCCGAAGCTGCGCCAGAGCCGCCTCCGAATCGTGGACCTTGAATGCAAACTTGGCCTTGAGACGGTTCGGAATGTAGGCGTTGATGCTGGACTTGACCACATTGACGGTGGAGGCTGCCTGAGGAGTGGGATTGGAGGGCTGCGAGCCGACGGACACAAAGAGCACGAACAAAAGGACGGCTCCAATGGCCATCGCCAGCCGAATCAAAGGTCGCATGATGGAGTGTTGGGGAGAGAAATGTTGGAGACACAGATAGAAAGAGAGTGCGAAAATATGCTTTGACGTTAAGGTTTATAGTATAATCTTAATGTAGGGGGTAATTATAGCCCACGGGGGCGCGACATGGACGGTGTCGGGGGTGGCATCCTCTATGTCGTCCCATTACATGGGCAATGTGGTGGCACAACATTGTCCATGTCGTGAGGTGACATCGTCCATGTCACCCATCACACAGTCCATGTCACCCATCACATAGTCTAAGTCGCGGGTGGCTCATGCACGGCTGAGTAGCGACCTCATTATCGGACCTTAGTCTCAGAAGCGTAGCTCGGGTCACGTGACCAAAACCGACGCCGTACTTTATGCCACCACGCACTTATCGCCGAATGCACTGATCTACAGCCTACAGGTACAAGGTCTGAGCTAGATTGCTTAGTCAGATGACGTAAGGCCGATGCACGAATTGAGTTAGCATTACGTAAACACATGCTTACGTAAGTCGTCTTGATTACACAAGCCGACTACATAACAACCTGGTGGCGGTGGCAAATTGTATTTTTGAGATAACGTAATAGCGCCGGAAAAACCACGCTTCTCCGGCGAGTCACGTGACTCCCCCACATGGCAAAGTCTAAAATTCATCATTCCAGCTAGGGTTAAACCCTAGATCGCGTGACTTTTGCCCGATCTAACTCTCCCAACAGTCACACACGTGATTCGTCTGCACGTCCGGTCCCAATTAGGCAACCCACGTTGGGAGCGGTTCTGCTATCTGAAATTTGCTTCCGTTTTCCCTTCGACAGTTAGCAGGAATCATCGACAACAAGTGAGTATTATGATAGGATACGACGAGACGGCGAGACGAGAGCACGACCTGAGGAATGTGGTGCCCACGACACGGACGACGAGATGACCACAACGCGACTGTGGTGGCCACGACATTGGCCAGGTGGTGGCCGTGACATTGGCCAGGTGGTGGCCGTGACACTGGCCGAGTGATACCTTTTGCCACCCAACAGAAAACGACACAGAAGGAAAATACGTCTCAGATCAGCTCAGCGAACGACCGACGCCGAATGTTTCTCCCCCTCCTCCGCTAACCCAGTGCAAATCTTTGTCAAGACCCTTACTGGCAAGACTATCACCCTCGAGGTGGAGTCCTCTGACACCATTGACAACGTCAAGTCCAAGATCCAGGACAAGGAGGGCATTCCCCCGGACCAGCAGCGACTCATTTTCGCCGGCAAGCAGCTCGAGGACGGCCGAACCCTGTCCGACTACAACATCCAGAAGGAGTCCACTCTCCATCTGGTTCTGCGACTCCGAGGAGGTATCATTGAGCCCTCTCTCAAGGCTCTGGCTTCCAAGTACAACTGCGAGAAGGCCATTTGCCGAAAGTGCTACGCCCGACTTCCTCCCCGAGCCACCAACTGCCGAAAGAAGAAGTGCGGACACACCAACCAGCTCCGACCCAAGAAGAAGCTCAAGTAAACTATTCGCATCGGTATATGTATAAAAATGATTGCAAAGCGAGCAAGACGTGAGCGAAGCGAGCGTCGAGCGTGAGTGTAGAGAGTGAACGTGCCGAAGGCATGTGAACGAGTGTTTTGTGATTGTAGTGAACGAGTGTTTTGTGGTTGTAGTGTTTTGTGGTTGTAGAGAACAAGCCGTACAGTATGCATTGTTTTTTAGGACTCCCAAAAGCCTCTGTCTATTTCCGTACTTTCTCGTCTATATATTCTTCTCTTTGTGTAAACGGTGGCAAATTACTGCTGCCCTGTGGTGCTCCCCTGTGTGATTAGAGCGGTCACATCCGAGCAGTCGAGTTGCAGGCTCACTCTCAACAATGAGCCCACCGACACAAAAAGACCTTTGCTAGAAAGCCCGAGTCACGCGGAATCCAGCCATGTACTTTTCGTCCTTTCCAAGCGGCTGTATCACGGGCTAGATGGTTTCTACGTATCAGGGCTAGATGGTTTCTACGAATCAGGGCTAGATGGTCTCATCACCAGACTGCCCGTATACAAGTGTGCATTTTTCGTCTCATCACCAGAGAGCCCGTATACACTGTGCGTCTTCCATCTCAGGCCGAAAGAGGAACAAAACTGTAGCCGAGATGTACGAGTACAGACAAGTGCATACAAAGACTGACCCTGTTGTACATCCGTCCACAGTAAATCCACCTGAACAAGTAGCAAGGAGTATACACGGGTCTAAGAGCTACTGGTACCACTGTCCAGCCATTTTTAATTTACAGGCATCTGAACAGTTTTGAGATATTCAAGTGCAGTGTATACTCATAATAATTATCACTTGAGTCACACTTTGAAGCCATTACAAGTGCCGTCCTTTGTTCAGATATCCATTTGCTGGCTTCCAAGGGCTCCAGAATGACCATCAGTATTATTGTAGCTTTTTTCTTTCTTTATTCTTCTATTTTTTAATTGTTTCGATTTTTTCTTTTTTTCAATTGTTTTAATTGTTTCTTTATTCAAGGGAATGCATTCAGCTACCAGTACAAATACCGGTACTTGTACAAACAACAAGCATTCCAGACTCTTGTTATTTTTGACCACATTTCCATAATTCTTCCATATACTGTAGCTACGTACTGGTACGGTGCTGTAATCAAAGTACCGTTTCTACAGCTCGGAGCCAGATCAGTCATTTTTTGCAATTAAATCGAGTCGAAGAAATAAAAAAAAAAAAAAAAAAAAAAAAATTCAAAAAGAAATCAAAAGATTCTGTAAATATACACAAAATGATGGAGCTCTGATACCAGACTTGTGCACACTGTTCGAGTTCAGGTGTCTGAAGTGGTCAACCTGATTGATGATAGTCTGAAGGGTTCGCAGCAGAGCTCAATCTGAAAGATCTGAGAGCTCAATCTAGTTGAGAATGGTAAAGAAGAGCTTTGTGTGAATGAGCAATCTGTGGAGCTGCCCGTGATCGTTTTGAGTGCCCTATAGGGAGGAGATAAACACAAGAGTCCAGAAAAGACGAGTAGCCTGGATGTATTAGCTCGTTGCACAGGATGGGCTTCAATCTGATGAGTCCATTGTGATTCGAAGAGCTCGGTATACATCGCTGACTTGGCACCATGGAGCTCAAGCTGAACAACTTGACATTTTGATCGAGTTGATTTGCACGACTGGTAGTGTCCAATTCGAACGGCTCAATCTGGACTTGCCTGAACGAGGTCATTCAACTCGTGTACTTCAGTCGAACGAACTAGCAATCTGAGAAGTGGTCAGGGAAGAGATGGCAGCCTACCCGACAGCCTGTGAAGGTCAGATATAGTGCTATGGAAATCCAAGTGTCATTCTTGTAGTTAGCAACCTCTGAAAATGAGAATAAAAATCGCTCACGATCCTGAGTGGCTACTGCTTTGCTTTTATCTGTGAACGTCACTGAGATGCTAGACGTGGACACAGAAGTGAGGCAAGCGATTCTGGGATGAATAAACGGAACGGTGGTACAAATACTTACGGTTGTCTGTCTGTGTCGGCTGACTGTTATAATGCCGGATTCGAGATGGATGTGGGACTGAGGACACGTCCACAGATAGGTTTGGAGACACAGAACCATCGGGATGCACAACGCCAAGAACTGACTGAGATGGAAAAAGTACACTGTGAAACCTGACCACCAGAATGCACGCCAAGAACGCACTCCGCCGTGAGACGGAAAATGTACATTGATGCAGGGGTGCGTCGGACAAAGCGCTGTATAGTGATGGTCAGCTGGAGCTCACAATGGTAGTGCTCCCGAAGTATAATTAGCCCATTTGAGGCTCAAGAGTCACTTGTTTGCGCCAGATGGATGGCTTAATTCAATTTGGCTGCATGACACCATCTTATATCTCTAGGCTGGCAACCCTCACATGTCTTAAATGGGAGTCAACAAAGACACTGACTCGCTAGGACAAGTAATGACTGTACTGTGAATGTGCATGTCTACGTACAGTGGAGTATCACTGGTGTTGACGATAGAGCGTTGACAAGTGTGTCGTTGTACGTCCTTTTGACACGTCGGGAAGACAGCCAAGACGGCTTCAACAGTCGTCTGTACCTCCTCAAACCATTTTATTGTAGGTATGAGCGCTTCCTCAAGTCAAATGGGGCTTCGGAGTCTCTTGAAGATTGCTAGCATCTGTAACCTGATCCATCGACTTTTCGAGTGCTGAGATGTGCTCCGTTTTGAACTCGTGCACAACGGTATAGAACAGTTAAACTCGGATTCACAGTAAGAATAAATGGTGTGTATCTCTGCTAGCCACAGTCAGAGCGTCTGAATCCACTCCAGCAGATGTTATTCCTACAGTCTGCTCCTCTTGCCTCCGAGTCCACACACGTTTTACTGTACTTCTCATTTTGGGAAAATGTACTCTTACTGAGGTCCACCTCCAGCCAACCACTCAGTCTCCATCGAACGCCTAGAAAGCCGTGGAATATATCAAAGTGGCAAACCGATGCAGAATTTTCTTCCACAGTGTTTTCGCCACCTTCTTTGCCACCCTCAATTGCTCACATTGTCTTGTGAGTCGACAGTGCATTGACCAGAGATGGGCATCTGAACGTGAGTTCCAAAGCTGCTGTGGAACGGTGTAGAAGTGCGTGGAAGTCTTTGGAGAGCGCTAATACTCGTCTTCTAGCTGAGATTACTAACCAATGCTTTTTATTTATTTTCGCCACATTTTCGTGATTTAGTTATTCAATCAACTCTTTCACTCATTTCTCGGAATCATGCAGCAACCATACAAAGCCGTGTAAAAGTGGATACGTCCCCGTAGATGAGGCGCGTAACCGGAAAGATCTGAGACGGCTGGTAGAGGTGCTTGTACTTGCTATTGTAGAGGAACAGGGGTTTTCTCAATTCAGAAATCTTTCATCTTTCCAGCTGTCACTGATCCCTTCATCACTTCTTGTGACCCTTGATCCAGGTGTCTATAGTACATTGTTGGAGAGAGACAGAAAGACTTGATTTTTGAGTCTACAAGTACAAGTACTCGAGATAAGTTGGGCTGGGTATCGGCGCCAATGTTCACGGGACACTCATCACCAGCTCATTTTGGTCTTGTCGTGTTGTCTTGCCCATTCTCCACTGTAAAGGAGACACTTAGTAGACCGTCTCAACAAAGGCTTTCCAGAACCGGAACATTGGAAACATCTTCAGTCGGTCACTTCTATGTTAATCATGATACTGATTTGATGATACAATTCACGTCGGACCTCCCCGCAGTAGTGGCAGTCAAACGTGAACGCTGAAACCACAGAGCAATGCTTCAGCATATCTCGTAAGAGTAAACAAATGAAGACGGACTATTTCTACTTCGAGATATCGATCCTGGGTCGTAGTAAAATGATCTCGGCTTCATACTCATGTCATGGTACAAAATGCCGTTCCACGGATATCAAAAGACGTCACTGTAGCGTGGTCCAGGACCTTGTAGACCGAACCAAGACTGAGATCAAAGACCCACTACAAGCGAGATCTGAGGGCTCGGACCAAACTCGAGACTCTTGTCCAAAATCCCATGTCTCTCGATCCAGGTCTATGTCCACTCCTGAGATTCATGAGACCGTGAGTAAGAGTCCAGAATGATGTGTACCTAACAGTCAAAGTCCAGTAACGGTGGAGATGCAGAAAGTCAGAGTAACTGGCCAGTAGCCTCGATTGTGACAAACGCTCCAAAAATAATGGAAATCGAGTTACCAGCGAGGGAGCTGTAGTGTTTTCTCGAAATCATGGATCCACGCACCCTGAACAGAGAGTTGCTTGACTGTATTTAGAACTAGATCCAGAGGAAGCGGTTCGATACAAATCATCTCATTCTCATCAGAATGTGATACATTATATACCCAGCTCCTGCACACCAAAGACCCGGATTCGAGAGATGCCTCTGTCGGGATTTGAACACCCTGTTCTCAACAGGGTACGAGGAGCGTCCTGTCGGTCAGGAGTATTATTAGCAATGCCCTGAAACTACAAACATGAAAGATTGTACGACTTGTTATAATAACCTCTACTCTAGATCACCACCTCACCTTACTCTACATCTACCCCCCTCTACTGACATCACCACCTCTCTACTCCACACCACCACTCCCCACTGTGTATAAATCTTAACAAGTACGAGCGTAGCGAGTGCTTGTACATCGAATAGCTGTAATGATGAGAGTGACTGCTGTTGACAAGTACCACAACCCATCGCGCTACGGGCTCTGGATTGTCAAGGGTCCGTTCACTCCTTACTATAAATAATGCATTATAAATTAGATATCCATGTTTTCCATGTCATGCTTTTCCGTCAATCGTGCGACACCGAACTCCACATTAGTCCTCCAGGGAATACCAGTCCTCCTCAATCGTCCTCAATCGTCCTCAATCGTCCTCCACAATCATCCTCAAGTAAACTCCAAGTAAACTCCAAGTAAACTCCAAGTAACCCTCCCCACCTCCCACCCCTCAATCATCGTCAACAACCTCCCCCCCCACCTAAATATCCCTGTTGGGAGTCCTAGCAGGCTCA
Organism: Yarrowia osloensis; assembly: GCA_900519015.1. Lineage (NCBI taxonomy): Eukaryota > Fungi > Ascomycota > Dipodascomycetes > Dipodascales > Yarrowia > Yarrowia osloensis. Next base: position 1,672,030 of record ULGU01000003.1, read on the forward strand.
ACAAACGCTTTCGTGGGACAAAACTTGACCAACGTCTCGTGCAACGCCGACCGCCGAATCGGCTTGGACAGAAAACCCGACATGCCGGCCTCCTTGCACGACTTTGCGTTTTCGTCGTCGTTAAAGGCCGTGAGAGCGACAATGGGATGGGTGTAGCCGAGCTCGTTGCGAATGAACCGGGTGGCCGCGATTCCGTCCATTTTCGGCATCTGCACGTCCATGAACACGAGATCGAACGGTTTGGCCTGCTGCATGGCTTCTCGGACCTTGGCCACGGCCTGCTCGCCGTCGTTGGCAAGCACAATGTGGGGAATGTCCTCGAGTTTGAGCATGCGTCGGATCACCTGTTGGTTGACAATGTTGTCTTCGGCGACGAGAATTCGGGCCCGTTCTTCGACTGGCAGGGTAAAGTAGGAAGGTTCAGACTTGGCGGGGGGTTTCCTAGGAGTGTGGACTGGCGGAGGAGTTGGTCCGGTGGTGGTCACGGTGGGGGGTGAGGTGGCACCACAGACGCCAGAAGTGGTTCCAGAGACGTCAGAGACTCCAGAAACACCCCCACCTCCAACACCACCCCCTCCAACACCACCCCCATCGGTGACGTCATACGAAACGACCCGGCTCACTCCCTCCCCACCTCCCTCCTCATCATCATCATCATCGTCGTCATCATCCGACGAAAAACTCACCAACTCGGCCCGCCGCATCGCGGTACCGCCATAAGTAAACGCGGACGGCGAATACCGCGGTTTATCCGGATGAACAACGCCGAGAGGACTCTGGCCAGACGACCCGGACCCACCTCCGCCCGAACCGCCTCCGCCCGAACCGCCTCCAGACCCGCCGCCACTCGACGAGTACGCGTCCTCCTTGCCAATCACGCCCAGCTGCTTGAGCGGAATCTGGACCGTGAAGGTGGAGCCCTCGCCGACCTTGGACTTGAGCGTCATGTGACCGCCCATCATTGCCGTGAGCTGCTTGCAGATGGACAGCCCCAGCCCGGTGCCTCCGTGGGTCCGACTGAGCGCCTGTTCGCCCTGCACAAACAGCTCGAAGACACGTTCCTGCAGATGCTCGGCGATTCCGGGCCCGTTGTCCTCGACCTCGAACTCCATCACCAGCGTTCGGGGCACCTCAAAGCGCACAGATTGGCCCTTTGGAGCCGCTCGCAGTCCGCCCGACGACGAGCCCCCGGATTGCGAGCATCCCGGACGTTCCTCGTTGGGGGTGGCGGTACTGGAGATGGCTTCGGACGGCGAAAAAGTGACTGAAGATGGTCCCCCAGTCACGTCAACCCCATCAGATCCCCCTTCCCCTCCACCTCCCCCTCCACCTCCAGTCACTCGGGCCACCTCATCAACAGTCGCCAACGGAGTATGAGGCTCACTCTTGGTGTCATTCCCCGCTCCGGCCATGCGGAAATAACTAATGGGCGACTCGGTGAACATCTCCCCCGAATTGAGATCCAGCACCATTTTCTCCTGAGGCGGCTGTTCCTCTTTCACCACCAGACGCTCATTTCCGGTGCTCGCGGTGGCGCCAGGATCAAACTCGCCGTAACTCTTGATCCGCAGCTCGACCTGGCCGCCAACGGGTGTGAACTTGAGAGAATTCGAAATCAGATTGATCATCACCTGAAGCATTCGATTGGAATCGCCCAGGAAGACGAAATTCGACACTTCCGGCGGCTCCACCGTCACCGTCAGCCTCACTCCGTGATCCCGCGCCTGTTTCACGAAAATGGCCGAAATCTGCGACAAAATCTCGTGAAACACAAACTCCCGCTCATCAAGCACCATCCGACCGACCTGAGACTTGGAAAACGTCAACAGGTCCGTCAAAAGATGCAGAAGCAGCTCGCCAGACTTGAAAATGACTTTCAGCGACTTTCCAATCTTCTTGGCATCCTTCTCCGAAAGCGAAACCGACGTCATTCCAAGAATACCGTTCAACGGGGTTCGCAGCTCGTGAGTAATGTTGGCAATAAACAACGTCTTGGCCTCATTGGCACTCTCGGCCTGAACACGCGCAGCCTCCAGCTCCAACGTCCGCTGCGCCACCCGCTGCTCCATGATCGAATACTGCTTATGTAACTCTTCGGTCATGGTGTTGAACGTCTGAGTCAGCTCCGTCAGCTCGTCCTCAATCACCACGGGATGAATCTCAATGTACCCCTGGTGGCCGTCGAGATCCAGAGCCTCGGCCGTGAACCGCGTCATTCCGAGCGTCCGCAAAATGCGCATTCCGATCCTGGAACATTGGCGCCACCACGTGACACGTCGGGGCACGTGATCCGGAGACTCCAGATCAAACTGCCCGGAACCCACATCTGTCGACGATGTCACGGGCGAGTTGTCCGGCGCATTAGGCGGATCCTTCTCCACCGTTCGGTACTTGTAGGCCGTATGTTCGGTGGCCTTTTGAAGCCGAATAATCGGCCGAACAACGTAGGCCGCAATGGGAAAGGTGAGAATGACGGTGAGGAAGGCCAGACCAATGGCGGCGCCAATGACAATGTTTTTGAGCCGGTTGATGGACGCATACACGTCCTTTTGGGGCTCCTCCACAATGACCGCCCACGATGCGAAAAGAAGATCCACGGGCGCGTATCCGGCCGAAATCTTCTCGTCAATCATATTCTTAGTCATCAGATTGTTGGGCGTCGCTGCTGACAACGCTTTTTGAGCCGGCGGATACAGCTCGTCCGAGTACGCCTTTTGGTCCGTTTGAGTGGACGTTAGATATGGCGCCACAATGTACCGGAAGTAGTTTGTTGGTGGCGCCGATTTGTTTGTGTTTGCAATGATTCCGTCGGCCGAGTCCAGGGGAGAAGGGGTTAGGGCGTGTCCTGCCAGGGTGTCGGGAGAGTGGGGTTCTGATTCACCTTTTTCTTGGCGAGAAATGAGATGACTTGGTTGCCCCGGGAACAAATTGGTCTTTTCTTTCTCCCCAAACTCCTGCCTCTTCTCCAACGACCTCCTCCTCCGAGCTCTATCAACCTCCTCCCTCTTTGGCGGCTGAGTAACCAGCACCATGCCCGTGCGGTTAATATCCTGCGGAGTGACGGCCTCCACCAACACCACAGTACCCTCCTTTTCCACCGGAGACGTACTATCGCTTTTGGACACGTCCATGACCGTGTTGGCCGAACACGAGACCGTCAGGTACCCCGCCAGCGATCGCTGGTCCACCAGAACCGACATGTTGACGTAAATGGGCACCGTGAACGACATGACGGGATTCATGTTGCTGGGGTACCGGGAAAAGTGCCGGGGTCCGCCAATCAGCGCGCCGTGCTCCACCAGCGACTGCGGCACGTCCTGGGCTCCTCTCAGCGGGAAAATGTCTGCAAATTCAGACAGGTTAGGAGCCGCTCCAGAATAGAACGTGTCTCCTGAAACCAGCCCAGCTCCAGGCAAGTCGTACTGCACCTGTCCGCCCATATCCAGCACCGTGCTCAGACTGCGGTCGTAAATCTCCATCTGAAAGAAGGTGGACGACGAGTCCAACGACGACTGCATCAGAGTCCGAGTAGCAGCCCAGTTGGCGTCCGTGTTGTTGCCGGCCTTGGCTCGAGCCATCGCCACCTGAAGCTCGTCACGATTGGCCAACGCCTGGACCTGGTAGTAAATCGCCATGACGGACTGTACCAGCTGAGCAGCCTTCAACATGGACACGATTTTGATTCGTTCCTGACGCAGCTCCAGAACCGAGTTTGTGTACTTGACGCCGGTGACGATGGCCAGGATTAGTAGCGAGAGAGTGATGACCACAATCACCAGCACGATCATTTGCGTGCGGATCCCGATTTTTATTTGGCGCATGAGGGGGGGGTTGGAGATGTACTGTAGTTGTGGTGAGTACAAACGTACAGTGGTATATTGAAGATGGAATAAAGTTTGAGGGTTGAAGATGAATAAAGTTGCAGGAGTTGAAGATGTAATAGAGTTTCAAGTATGGAATAAAGTTACAACTATGAGGAGGTTGGAGGAGGGAGTTAAAGGCTACCGAGGTACATTGTAGTTCGGCGTAAATGTGAATAAAATGGGGAAAATAAAATAAGCCCGTAAATCGGGTCAGAATGATTTACTTCATATACTTCCAATTTTACCCCATTTCCCCGCACCTCTCCAACATCAACCACAGTGAGTGGGTTGTATATGATCAACCACCCCCCTCCTCATCCACTGTATGCACGGAATCTTAGTTCTAAAGTTAGAACGAAAAGGAGTGCAGTACCAGTACTAGTGACGAACCACCTAGTGCCCGCTACAGTGGTCGGATCTCACTCGGAAGAGGTTGATTTTTGAGCCCCAGAATTTATCTATTTATTGGTTGTTTTTCCCCAACTATACCATCCCTGACTGTTTTTTTTTTTTTTTTTTTTTTTTTTTTTTTTTTTTTTTTTTTTTTTTTTGATTCATCTTCGAACCCCCCCTAACTAACCATACAGCACGCTTGAAAATGCCTAGCGCCACTAGCGGAACCCAGCCCACTCCTCAGCCACTCCTCAGCTGACTCAGGCAGTCCACTCCCTCCTGTCTGACTCATCCAACCCTCAACATCTTCTCACCCACAATTTTTTTATTTTTTTTAACCACAATCTTTTTACTTTTTTTAATCGCCCAAAAATGTCAGATCGTCACCCCATCTTCGCTTGCCTAAACTCTGAACCTTGAGGCAACGGATTTTTGCAAAACTGACGTCAGCAAAATGAGGGAAATTGTGCTCTTTACTAAGGGTTCACGTGATATTGCTTACTAACCGGTTCACGTGATCTTGCTTGCTAATCTGAGAATTTAGTACATTTTTTGCACCTCAAAAACCACGTCATTTAGTTCGACCTTAGTACGGAGTATTACGTCAACTTCTTCCCACCACACAGCCGCATTTGAGGGTTGAGGTAAATTGGGGGAGGAAAAGAAATGGAAAATCGGCCGAAAACCGCCGGAACATGGAAAAAAGCGTAAAATACGCCCGACAAATCTGAAACACCCTCTCTACACGTGTAAACTGCTTTCCTCTCTGTCACATGTCACTGACGTCAAAACACGACCCCCACTAGAATCTCGCCGCATAAAGTTGGCGAATACAGCCAAGTGAGACATGCTGTGATTCTTGTACATACTTGTAGGGATAATGGGCGTATCACGTGACCGAAAGAAATATGTGAATATAATTCGGCGAGGGAGAAAATGTCTGTGAGTATTTAGCTAGATTTGGGGTATTTTTCTGACGATGCTGGATTTTTTTCTTTTTTTTTCTCTTTTTTGCAATATTCCCGTACGTACTTGTAATTGAGATTATTGGCCATTTATAAATCCTTTTGAGACAAAGATCAACCTAATACGACGACATTGTGAATGTCTACAAAACATCGACGAGGAGGTGTATCACAATGGGAAAAGTAGGATTATGCTGAGATTGGTGCAGGGAACAAAACATCTCATACAAGCCAATTGACAGGACCGTTGGATATGTCATGATCGAGACTTTCATTTGGTTTGTCCGAACCTTGTAGAAAGATACGGAGATCGCTGTACTTGTAATAGTCTTTGAACTATATCAGCAGAAGCACCGTGGCCATGAGTTGAATCCGTCCGATTTTCAGACTCTTTTCACGACAATAATTGGTCATTTTTCTTACTGGTCTACTGTAGAGTTTTTTTTAATTTTTTAATTTTTTTAATATTTTTCTTGTTGCTTTACAAGTACTGCTCGCTTGGTCCCAACTATGTCACCAAGTAAAGCCAGGCGCTAGAAATTGACCAGCTCGTCTCACGGAAATGGACAGCCTCGGAAGAGCTAATATTTGTTAATAAAGCCGCTACTGCCTTCAAAATGATACACGTATTATTGCTGTCAGATGTTTGGAACCATGTGAATGAACCCCCAGCGGAACTTTTAGGGTAAGTATTTTCAACTAAACAGGCTTAGAAGGTTGGGCTTGCCAGTGCCAAGTCAGTCAAAAGACTGTAGCCATATCTACAGACGGCTGTACTCAATAAAAATAGTACATCTAGAATCAGCAAAAATTTCTGAGCAGGATGACAAAGTCCAGATCAAAATCGGCCCTGTCAATATTGTCCTGGAGACTGTCGTAGTGGTACAGTATGGTTGGTCGGCGGAAACTTGCTGATCCTGTAATCGCCTAGAAAAATGGAAACTTGTAGCACGTGACACACACGAAAGGGCATCGTAATTAACTTGATCGTAAGGTCCCACGTGCCTAACACCTTATGAGCCGATCTGGGACCTTACACTGCTTACTTATCCGTTCGGCGGAATTTGCTTATCCAGTAATCGACCAGAAATGCATAATTTCAACTGGCTGGAACTGCTGTCGCAAACACGTGATTATCTAGTCAGTATAACTGCTCACGTGACTGGATTCAAGTGTCACGATTTGATGACTCAGAAGAATCGCTATTCGAGAGCTGGAGTGGAAGTGATGCAGATGTATGGACAATGACATTTTTTCAGAAATACATACACTACCCTGAGCACACTGCTGCATCTCAAGAAACACCACCTGTCATGTTATAATCCCATAGCAGGAGCAATATCATACCGCTGTTGTCTACTCCTCGGCTTTACGGGTTGAATTGAGAGGGTCTGGAGTTGTGCTGGAGTTCAGCTTATTGGTACCAGAAGCGGTATCTTTCTGGCCCCAAAATTTCGATAATGAGACATCAAGGGTTAGAGGCAAGCACGTAAGGACATAACATCAATGGAGGACCATGGATGTGATTATATAAGTAATGGCTCGGGCCAGGTCTGAGCGAACAACAACCCATTGTATGTACCGGTACTTGTAAGTAGCAATTGCAAACGGAAGCGTCAGACGGCACCGAACGATTCGTGGCCAGATGCGGATGCCCTCTGACGTTCAGCCCTGTGCGGTCAGGAGTCACGATCTGAGAGGGCAAAGGTCGTCCAAGCCACCACGTCAGACGCCAATGGTAGAGCTGTCATGGCTGGCTATCGTTTCACGAACGAATAGTCTGCATAAATGTCCCACACTTCCTCCTCCCATCTGCCCGATACTCACTTTGTAGATCCACCAGTTCCAGAGATGCGCCGGATACTCTTGACCTGTGACACTCCGCCCAGCCAACCTTAAACTTCTGTTGGCACGTGACCCGGGGTTTGTGTGGGATCTCAGAATCTGAGCCATTGTCAACACAACCACCGGCCACGTAGCCATCTGGAAGAGCCAGAGCACTCTTCCGGACGGCCGTGTGACGTTGCATGACTTTGGTGACTGACACCACCGTCTTGCCAGACAGGCATGCCCTCACATGGCTTCCTGTTTCGTGACACGACCGTCTTGACTAGACATGTGAGCATAGGCCATCTTTCTCCATCTCCAGTCCATCCATCTGTGTTCTTTACCCCCAGAACACGACACAGGACATGTGAGCGTAGCGAACATGTCCTCACCACCGTCTTGCCACTCGGTGGTCATGTCCCCCATCTTGCCAGACATGCTCGCTACGCTCACATGTCCTCCTTTCCTCCCCACGCCCGCCGAATTGGAGACAGAACATGATTGCGTCCGCCGCTTTGGTTGTGAGAATTCCAGATGACAAAAAGTGGTGTGGAGGAAGAAGAGATGGTTTAGGTGGTGTCTGTGTTTTAAGGTGAGGGGTAAAGTGGGGTGTGATTAAGGTGGAGGTCATGTGAGCGTAGCGAACATGACCTTAAGGACATTCGCTACGCTCATGTCTGAAGCCAAGGACATGGGGACATGAGCGAAGCGAATGTCTGAAACTGATGGTGCGGACATCATGACATGAAGACATCCTCGCCGATGTCTTGAGCCGACATGAGCATCTTGAACACAAGTAGTGACATGAAGACATGACCTCCGAGTGGCGAGATGGTGGTGTACAAGACATGTGTGATTGGCTCTTTATTGTGGCACTGAGCACTACGAACATTCTCTTGTTGGGTTTCCTAGTCGATTAAGGAACGAGTCATGCCTCTACAAAGCCAACGACAGGCAGACTTTGCGAGACTTGCTGGAGCTCTACGAAGGAGAATGTGGTGTTGCCTGTGGTGGAGATGGTGCCTCTTCAACATCTGATCCTGCTAATTGCGTACAGAATGTCAAGACCGGATCTTCAGACAAAGGTTTCCCTGCTTTCGATTCAGAATCCCCTCAATCTGCGATACTGGGGATGTCTCTTCTACTGGTGGAGTCCCTATCCCGAGGTTAGATCCTTGTGACGACGAGAATAAGCTGTGTCTCACTTGGAGAGTCTAGGTTCTGGGCACTATCTGGGTAAGTCTGGGCGCTTTTGTGACTCGACTGCCTGCTATTATGCCAGCTTCTGATGTACCCCTCAGGACGTCTTGTTCAGTACTGTCTGCCTGACTGGGGATTCACGTTCCGAGGTCACAGGTACACTTTGAATCCGGGTGAATGGTCGACTAAAGAGCAGCTGCTTGCAACCGTCGTGCTCGTGCTCCAGTGCAATCTCGTCCAGTGCATGCCCATGTTCTACAACCAAAGCTGGGCTGGAGGGTTCATAAACGAATTTTTGATGATGCTGGTGACTCAATTCATGGGATTTGGTCTGTCTGGACTTCTTCGAAGAGTGGGCTGTTACCCTGTGACTGCTCTATGGCCTACATGTCTTCCTACCTTGGCTATCAACAAGGCTCTCCTAGCTCCAGGCCAAAAAGGCCAAAGTATCAACGGATGGACGATTTCACACTACCACTTTTACTTTGTCATCTTTATCATCTCCTTCCTCTACTTTTGGATCCCCAACTATCTCTGGACCGCTACTTCGACCTGGAACTAGATGACGTGGATAGCTCCACAATGTGCTGACCTGGCTATTGTTACTGGCTCAATTTCTGGTCTGGGCTTCAATCCAGTGCCGCCTTTTGACTGGAACGCCATCACTGGTATCATTGAGCCTGTCCTCATTCCCTTTCACTCCGCTCTCAGTCTGAACTGTTCATTTTGGCAGTCTACTATTCGAACAGCAAATGGACCAAGTGGACTCCCATCAATGACAATGCCCTCTACGACAAGACCGGAACACCCTTTGACGTCAACAGAATACCAAATCCATTTTCGACGTGCAAAAGAACAGAAAGTACTCTCCTCCTAGTCTGGTTTTGCTAGGCGCAAACTTCGCTCTGTATCCCATGGCGTTTGTCTACTCGGTTATCTGTCACTGGAGAGAGATGGCTTCGGCTATGAAAGACACCTGGGAGACTATGCGACATTTCGAGAGATCCAACTACGAAGGTCTAGACGACCCGTTCTGCCGGATCCAGAATAAACACCCACAAGTGCCGGACTGGTGGTACTACTCGATTCTACTCATTAAATCCATTAAATTCATTTAAATCCATTTGAATCCATTGAAAATAATTAAAAGTCATTAGAAATCATTAAAAATCATTAAAATCCATTAGAAATCCATTAAAATCCATTAGAATCCATTAAAAACCATTTAGATCCATTAAACCTATTAAAAACCATTAAATCCATTTAGATCCATTTAAATTCATTTAAATCCATTAGAAATCCATTAAAATCCATTAGAATCCATTAAAAACCATTTAGATCCATCAAACCCATCAAAAACCATTAAAACCATTAAAATCATTTAAATCCATTTAAATCCAATAAAAATCATTAAAAATCATTAAAATCATTAAATCCATTTAAATCCATTAAAAATCATTAAAAATCATTAAAAATCATTTAAATCATTAAAAATCATCAAAATCATTAAAAATCGTTAAAAATCATTTAAAACCATTTAAAACCATTAAATCCATCAAAAACCATTAAAACCATTAAAACCATTTAATCCATTTGAATACATTTATTCTATTTAGATCCATTTAAACCCATTCAAAACCATTTAAAACCATTTAAAACCATTTAAAACCATTTAAAACCATTTAAAACCATTTAAAACCATTTAACCATTTAAATTCATTAAATTCATTTAAATCCATTGAATTCATTAAAAATCACTAAAATATCCATCTCATACATCGGTCACGTCCAAATCCACCCATTAAATAACATTGTCTTAAATACTCTACTTGTCTACTCCAGGAGATTGTCTCCCTCCCGTGACTCCCTTCGATCGCCTCCCTCCCTTGCCTCCCCCCTATCCCTACGATCAGCCTCCATGGACACTCGTGTCAACTCGGGAGCCACATCGGGAGCATCCTCTCCGTCATCGGAAATGCGGAACATGTCGTCGTCATCTTCGACCTCGGCAAACGGATCGTAGAGCCGCTCGTTGTCGCCCGATCGACGATGGGTGTCTTCGGGATACACAAAGTCGTCGTCCGAGTCGTCGTGGGGAATGAGATCAAACTCGAACGCCGACGCCGAGGGCGCGTCCTTGGACCGGTTTCGTCGCACCCGGTTTCGACGCGTCACGCACGCGTAGATGCCGATCACGGCGATGAAGCCTCCCACGAGTAGGACGGCTCCGTACATCCAGGCGGATTTTTTCGACGACAGGTCTGGCCACCATGATGTGTGACTGGAGGGGGTGGAGGAATCTGAGTCAGAAGAAGAGCCGGAATTCGAGTCATCGACGGGTTTTTCCGGGTTAGAGGGTTCTGAGGGTTCTGAGGGCTTCTCACCCTCCTTCTCACCCTCCTTCTCACCCTCCTCAGGCTTCTTCTCAGAGTCCTCAGGTTTGTCCTCGTCCTGATCGTCCTGACCGTCCTGACCGTCCTGACCCTCCTTCTCCCCCTGACCCTCCTTCTCTCCCTGACCCTCATCACCCTCCTTGCCCTCATCACCCTCCTTTTCCTCACCACCCTCTTTTCCCCCACCAACCGGCTTGTTCTCCGTCTGGCTCTCTCCCCACACATTCAACTGCCAATTCACCAACTCCACCTCATCCCCCTCACCAGTATTCTCCACCGTCAACTCCCACTCCCCTTCCCCCTCATCGGCCCAATGAGCCACCGACATGAACGCCCAGTTATCATACCCATCTCGGGACCGATCATCTCGACGAAGAGCCGCCAGCTCGGAAACCACCCCTCGGGGGCCCTTCAACAACACTCTCACGTGACCCCGGTACGACGCCTCGAGATTCAACACCGCCGTCACGTGTTCGGTCCGCTTGAAATCCACCCGGTCAAGATCCTCACGTGACACGGAAATGACGCTTTTCAACGGCTCGCCAAACGCCACCTTTTGAGACACGGATTTCACCGCCGAATGGAACGACGTCTGATTGTTCACCAGACTCCATCCCTCGGCCAGCTCCACAATCCGGGAAGCGTCCAGCTTGCCGTATCCAAACTGATGATGAAAACGCTGTCCAGACGCCGTTTTCTGCCATCCCTCATCCCCGGAATTAATCTCAACGGCCGAATACAGCGCCAAATACTGCATATCGCGCCACGTGAGATCCGGACGCACAGAAAGAGCCAGCGCAAAAACTCCAGCGGCTAAAGGAGCCGCCGCAGAAGTGCCTCCATGCTGATTCTGGCACCGAGGAGCTCCCGTCTTGTCGTCAATCGCATTGATATCGGTGCCAACAATATAATGCTCGGAACCTGACGAATACGTGACCACCATGTTCGCCGAACACGCCTCCGAATAGTACGGATGACCGTCGTTGAAATCCAGAGCTCCAACGGTGATGGAGTAAATCGAGTTTGTGTAGCCGTCGAAATTGCAGTTGTCGCCCCGAGACCCGCCGTTTCCAGACGCAAACACAAACACGTTGCCCTTGCCCTGACGACCGTGGGTGATGGCGTTCACCATGGCGTCCTTGACCACCTTACCCGGCCGAGCCATGGTCTGGCCATTGTCCGGAGGGCCCCACGAACACGAGTAAATGTCGTTCTTGTCCATCTCGTAGTTGATGGCCAGAGCCTCGACATCCTCGGCAATCTCCTTGGACAGAATCCGGATTCCGGCCACCTTGGAGTCATACGCCACCCCGACGCCACAAACGTCATTTCGCACCGCCGCAATCTCGCCGGCACACCGAGTGCCGTGGTAATCGTCGTGAGACGACGGCTTGGGATCGGATTTGTTGAAATTGAAATCCCACGAGCCCTCGGCGAAATAATTGGCCTTGATATCTTCGGCGTTCATATCAAGCCCATCGTCCACAACCGCAGTCACAATTCCCCAGCCGGTCACGTTTCGCAGCCACAGTCCCGTGACGTTGAGATCGTGCCCGGCTTTGTGCACGTTGTGGAGATACCACTGTTTCCACAGCGACGGGTCCTTGATGCCGACCTTGGAGGGGTAGTAGGAGCGGTACACGTCGTAGAGGGGATCGTCGGGCATTCCTCCGTACATGCTTTCGTCGACTGGTTTCCACTGGATTGGCATGGCGGGAGCATCGTCGTCGTCATCCTCATCGTCGGAGTCATCCCCCTCATCTTCGGTGTCACCCTCCTTGTCGTCACCACCCTCCTTCTGTGACTTGACAGCCTCCTTGTCGTTCCCACCACCCTCCTTCAGTGACCCCTCACCTCCCTCCCGTAACTTGGCAGCCTCAGTTTCGCCGCCTTTGTCACCCCCAACCTCCGTCATGTCACCCCCAACCTCCCTCTTGTCGTCGGCACCAACCCCGGTCTGTCGTCTGACCTCCTCCCGCCGTCTGACCTCCTCCCGCCTCACCCCCTCCAACCACCGTTTCTCCTCATCAGTCCACCGCACAGCAGCCCGCTTCTCCAGCCGCCGCTCGCTCAACACCTCCAACGACCCCAAGCCCCGCTCGGACCAGTCCCAGTCCAGCCGCTCCAACGCCACCAACCCTCGCTCCACCTCCTCCTCGCTCATTCCGTGCTTGGCCTGCAAATGTCGCCGCTTCCGCAGCTCCCGCTTGGCCAGCACCCCGCCCACAACCTCCAGACGGTCGTGGTCCCGAATGTTGGCAATGGGAGCCCACTCCTTGGACGCCGAAAACACATAGGTGTTTGGAATCGAGCCCACGGGATGCTCAAACGTCCATTCGCCGTGATCCAGCCCTCGCACAGACTCCTCAAAGTCACGTGGATCCAGCCCGTCTCGAAGACTCAGAGCAACGTACACCCGCGAGCTGTAGTCTCGTTCCTGTGGCGGAAGCTGTGCCAGCGTCTGAGCCGCCAGCAGTAGTGCCAAAATTGTTTTTCGTAGCATAACCAAGTGCTTTTGTGGCTGATGTGGTTTTGTGTTCTTTTGTGTTCTTGTGTCGTCTTTTTGTGTCCTTTTGTGTCCTTTTGTGTCCTTTTGTGTCGTCCTTTTGTGTCTGGACTCCTTCTGTGTCGTCCTTTTGTGTCCTAGTCGGTTTGTGTCGTCTTTTGTGTCCTTTTGTGCCGTCTGATCTCGCCACCTGTATCGTCAACTAGGAAAGCCCAAGCTCGCGTTTTATTTGGCTCTGAAACAACTGAAAATGTCCATGCATACGTGTCCAGAGTGGTGTGGCAGAGTTTAAGGGGAGTCAGTGGCAAAGGTGGCAAATGAAACCTTGTTATTTAGCCGCCTGGTTACTCATCTTCTTCTTACTCATCTACGATACTCACCTCCACCTTAGTAACATTCTCTACCAGTCAGATTCTTACTCAGCCCACTCGTACCCCGGTCCTAAACCTTGTATGTCACTTGCATGCAGTGCCTGCTGAGGTTACCCGGGGGAGGGGGGTGCGGGTTAGGGCGCGTGCAGATCGGGAAATGTTAGGGTTGGGGTTGGCGGGCAAAACACGTAGTATATAGGGTTATTACCAGTTGAGACAGGTTAGGGTAGAATCCCAATCGGGACAAATGTTTAGGGTTAGGTCATCATCCCAATTGGTAAAATAGCCAGGGTTAGGGTTCAGTACTGGGCGCGGTTAGGGTAACACCCAATTGGGCTTTACTCAGGTTAGGGCTGCCGTTTAGCCACGCCAAGGTTTATGATTGACGGTCTGGCCAAAGAATATTTACCCGGCCGAGGTCACGAGAACCCCTGTATAGGCAGCCGTGATACAGGGGACACAGGGGTTGTGATGCTCTGACTAACCCTGAAACCGGTTTTGCTCGAGTGCAAATCCCAATCGGGAAAGACCAAATCGCGTGGCCTAATTGGGAAACGTGAGGCACGCGTGGTCGCTTTTTCTGGCGTCTTTGTGCTTGGTATTTGTGCTGCGGGCTGCCAGATTAGGAAGGAGGTTTTCCGAGAACGAGGCGGGAGTCAGATGTGGTGTCAGATGTGTGCTGTCAGATGTGTAAGCAAAGGTTAGCTAAGCGAGGAGATGGGGTGGGAGTGTGTACGAGTACGGAGTACATGTTATGAGTAGATGGGGGGGAAACGGTGAAGTGAGATTTGGGGGTTAGGAGAGGGTGGAGAGGGTGGAGAGTGATAAGAGGGTTAGGTGAGTGTGTTCCTAGCCCTGTATACCTCTCAGACGACACTCTTCAACTCCGTACCCGTACCCTGCTCAGTTCAAATACATGGCATGACAGATTGAGTTGCCGATCTGTGACCCCCTACTGAGTGGAGAGATGTTAGGGGTAATAATGGCGGGGAAGGTTAGGGGTAAAATAGGGGAGGCTGGGGGTGGTTGTGGTGGTTGTGGTTGATTACTCAGCTTTTCTGGAGTATGACTGGTGACTAATTGTACAGGTACGAGGACTTGTACTTTGTGCTCGTCTCATATCGTGTACTCCCCCCTTTGTTTATAGTCCAAACATGAGAAACTCAAAGTGAGCGTTGTACTTGTAGTGTGGAGGTTGGAGAGACGTATTTACACAAAAGACACAGACACGAGCAGACGAGGACACAAAAGGACACAGACACAGCAGACGAGAACTCAGACGAACACAAAAGAGCAAAGAACACAAAACCAAAAAACGACTCTCCACTTTCACTTTCTCACCTTCACTATACGTTGTTCAACTTAAACTTGTCTCAATTCTAAACCACCACACGACATCACCATCACTATTGACAACGGAGTGAGTATGAGGGGAGGAGATGGAGGGATGGACACAGATGGAGGAGATGAGGTAACAGACACAGACACAGACACAGACAAACGACACAAACACCAACAAAACAGCTTTTCTCTGGTCTCTTTCCCCCAACTTCCCACCACTAACACAGTGAGATGGAGTCATACAGAGGAAGGGTACGGTACCCTCCTGACGAGCCTCTGCATCCGCCCGCTTTGCCGCCGTCCACGCCGCCCGGCTCGGGGTCGCGTTCACGGTCCGGGTCTCAGACACGAATGAACTTTTCGCGCCCCACCCACAAACAGCCGCCGGTGAGACGGTCGTATCATACTCCGACTCATTCGAGGACGATTGGGGATGATGGTGGTGGTCTGGGTAGTCCGGGGTCACGTGACGGTGTCCAGAGCTCTCAGAGAGAGTCTCAGGGCGGTGAGGGGGACGGTTCCCACGACTTTCACGTTTCCCAGGAGGTTCATGACATTACTGGAGTCGGTCATGACATGGGTGGAGTTGGTCATGACATGAGTGGGGTTGGTCACAACATTTCCAGGGACACCCACAACACGTCTAGAGTGTCTCACGACGTTTCCAGGGACACCCACGACATTTCCAGAGAACCCCACAACACTACCAGGGACACCCACAGAAACTCCCAGAGCTCTTATGACACGTCTAGGGTTTCTCAGAGCCCTTACGACACTACCAGAGTTTCTCAGAGCTCTCACGACACTCCAAGAGACAGCCACACCCACAGAGACTTACACACTCACTACAATCACAATCACAATCACAAGAGAGATTCTCACCTTTCTCAGACTTCTCAGACTTCCCTGAGTGCTCAGAGTTCTCACACGGCGAGAGACACTATGAGAAACGGCCCCACTTCCCAGGGTGACAAAATGAGCATCCGACGAGTCACCCATGAGCCACCAACTTCGTCCCACTCTCACTCGCCCCACTCACATCCACAACCGGTTTCGGCTTCCACTGCCCCAAAAATCAACCAGCAGCTGGACCGTCACAAAAGCATGATGGTGATGAATGAGATGGTTGACGATAGCAAGCCACCAGTTCCGACGTTGCCGTTTGCGCATCCACCATCACCGGATTTGGAACGCTCCACATCGTCGGCCGCGTCCAAATCGTCCTCCAAGTCCCGAAAAACCTGCCGAGAATGCAACAAGCCGATTTCGGGCCACTTTGTGCGCGCTCTAGACGCCGTTTTTCACGTCGACTGTTTCCGGTGTGCAGATTGCTCGTCTTTGTGTTCGTCCAAGTTTTTTCCCGTCGAAGGTACCAGTAGCGCTTCGTCTGGGGAAAACACACCGCCAACGTCACCCACCACCCAGGTGCCGTTGTGCGAGACGTGCTACTTTAGCCGTCTGTCGCTCCTGTGCTTTTCGTGCGGAGGAGCGCTTCGGGGAGCCTACATTACCGCTCTGGGTCGAAAGTACCACGTGGAGCACTTTTCCTGCTCCAAGTGCAACTCCGTGTTTGGCCCCGAAGACTCGTACTACGAGCACCAGGGCGACATTTTCTGCCACTACCACTACTCGACGGACTTTGCCGCCAAGTGCGAGGGCTGCCAGACGTCGATTCTCAAGCAGTTTGTGGAAATGTACCGGGGCGGCAAACAGCAGCAGTGGCACCCCGAATGCTACATGATTTTCAAGTTTTGGAACGTGCGCATTAGTGGGGTGGATGCGCCTCAGGTTGGTTCAAAGGACCTGCTGGCGATGCTGGAGACACGGATGGAGGAACGTGTTCTCGGTGTTTGGACCACTCTTTGTGGCTACGAAGAGTGCACGGCGGCGTGTATCTCCGACATGCTGCAGTACTCGGCGTCCGGCAAGTACCAGCAGGCGTTGTCGGCGACCGCAAGGCTTGTTTTCAAGACCGAGCAGCTGTTTGTGGGTCTTGATCGTCTGCTGGCTCTTTGTGGAATCGACGAGATTTCGATCCATTCGGGCAAACAGCAGGGAGTACGGCCGCCCAAACTCTACGACGAGCTCGGCAAAACGCCCAAAAAGCTGTGCAAAAAGATTGTCTCGTTCATGTCCATGGTTTCCAAGGCCAACGAGAAGAAGCTGGGCAGGATGGGCGTCACTCAGGACTTGTTGTCGTTGGTGACCACGTTGGCTCATTATCTCAAGGTGTTGATTCGGTTTGGACTGAGCACGGCTCTTGAGCATGACAGGAGGGTGGAGTTCAATGATGAATCCGGGTTGTCGTTGTTTCTGAGCGCAAAACCGGCGAGAGAACCGGCGGTAGATGTGCTTCTGGAGGGCGTTTCGAACGAGGATCCGTTTGAACAGCCGTTGATGCATCTGGGGGTTACTGCGTTGACTCCGGACGTTTGTGTGGCGTGTGGGAAGAGTGTGGAGGATGTTTGTGTGGTCCTTGAACCGACAGACCCCTCAGCGTTAGCTGGGGGGGATGTGGGTGAGAGGGGGGCAGTGGGGGTGGCTGGCGAGGGGGTGGGGGCTAAACCGGGTGACTTGGGTAACTCGGCCAACCCGGTCAACCCCTCAACATCGTCAATCTCGTCTGCGGGCTCCCACCGCTCCCACCCCCACCGCTCCCACTCCAAACGCTGGCACCTCGAGTGTTTCCGGTGCTCGAAAAGTGGCGTCATTCTGCGCTCCATGGACTCAATCGCCTCCGCGGCGTATCTCCACGGCGAGATTGTCTCCGAAGGCTTCTACCCGCCGTCTGCGGCCCAGCCGTTTGCGGTCGAAACCCGGCTTTCGCAGCTCATGTTTCTGGCCAAAATTGCGCTGGCGCGGCTCAACATTCTCCTGAGCCGTGGTCAGCCGACGGTGGGGGCTCTAGACGCTCCCAGACGGTCGTCCGCCCCGGATAACCGTGTTGGAACGGCTGGAACGCTGCCGGAGATTCGTAAACTGCGCATCGAGGAGCGCCGTGGTTCGGCAGATACGGCAGGTACGATTGGTCAGGACACCGAGTCGTACAAAATGTCGCCGTCGATGTCGGACGGCCAAACATCGGCCGCGGAACGGGCCAAGGACCGGATGAAAAACGAAAAGTCGCTGACTCTGGACGACATTCCACGCATCGTCGCATCCGAACAGGCACGTGACATCCGGCCCAACGCGTTCAAGCACCAGCATCTCGGCGAGTCCGTCAAGCATCTGGTGCAAGGCGGCAACGTGTCGTCGTCGGTGCAGAGCGCGCTGAGTTCGGCCGAGGTGTCGGCGTCGTTTGCCACGGCTCCCTCGGGCTCGCAACCTGTGCGGTACATGTGCGATTTGGGCTCGGTCGAGCTTTTTATTGTGCGTCACGTGGCCGTGCTGATGCTGCGCGATCTCGTGCGCGAGTGGCTGTCGTTCGACGAGCTGCTGGACATGATTGAGGTGAAAAAGTCGCTGTCGTTCTGGGAAAAGTTTGGCAAGGCGTTTGGCGGCAAGACCAATGATGGCGAGTACACGGCGTCGTGGGATTTTGATTATCGGGAGGAGAGGGGGGGAGGGCAGGGGCAGCCGAGGGGACAGCCTCCGAGGAAGGGTTCCAAGGGGGACAAGACGGATAAAGAGGCAGTTGTCGTGTTTGGCGGCAATTTGGACGTTTTGACGGAAAAGTTTGGCGTCGAATCCCGCCTCGGAGTGTCTCCAAACCACGTGATGCGCATTCCGCGGTTTGTGGAGGACTGCATTGAGGTGATGAAGACGCAGGATATGACGGTTGAGGGCGTGTTCCGAAAGAATGGCAACATTCGGCGGCTCAAGGTGGTCACGGAGGAGGTGAACAAGAGTGGGGGCAAGACGTCGGATTTCGCCAAAGAAAATTCGGTTCAAAACGCGGCTCTTTTCAAGAAGTTTCTGCGAGAAATGCCCAACCCGTTGTTTACCTTTAAGCTGCACAAGTTGTGGATTTCGTCGCAGAAGATTGAAGATGCCACCACGAGAAAGCGGGTGCTTCATTTGGCGGTTTGTTTGCTTCCACGGTCTCACAGAGACGTGACCGAGGTGTTGTTACACTTTCTCAAATGGGTGGCGTCTTTCTCCCACATTGACGAGGAAAGTGGGTCGAAAATGGACGCCCACAATTTGGCCACGGTGATTACGCCCAACATTTTGTACCCCAAACCGTCCGGCAAAGATCACGGGCCTGGCAGTGCCGGCGTTCCCGGATCCGCCGATTCTGCCGCCGCTGCTGCCGCTGCTGCTGCTGCTGCTGCCGCTGCCGCCGCTTCTGCCGGGGGAGGCGGCGACGGGTACTTTTTGGCCATCGAGGCGATCCACACGCTGATTGAGCACCACGAGCTGTTTTCAGAGGTGCCCGCCGATGTGCTGGAGGTGCTCAAGGAGACGAATCTAAGGGCCGCCACCGCGGATATCACCACCAAGGAGATTATGACGCGGTACGAGCAGATGATGGGCGATCAAGCCGCCCGACAGAGGATTGATGCGATAAGGAAGCGGCAGAGTTCCGGGTTCAGAACGCCGTCCATGCAGGTGGGTGTACCTGCCGAGCCGAAGAACTCGCTGCACCCAGAAGACGCGGACAGAATGCACTCCATGGTGAGCACGTCGTCTGTGGGCGAGCAGCGGCCGGTGCCGATCCGGATTAATACGGAGATGATCCAGAAGATGGCGAGTCGGCAGGAGCGGAATACGGCGATTGTCTAGCGCCGAGGCGGCCGACACCGAAGCCGAAGGCTGAGGTTGAGGCCGGTGAGGCGGTTGAAGCCGGCCGCCGAAACTGAAGCCGAAGGCGGAGGTTGAGGCCAGGAAGAGGGACAGGCTGGACGAGAGCCTGGATGAGGCCAGGAAGAGGCCAGGAAGAGGCCAGGAACATCGCCAGGCTGAGACTGGAGCTAGAAGGACCAGGCTGGATGCCAGGCTGGATGAGGCTGGACGAGAGCCTGGATGAGGCTGGAGGACCTGTCTGGAGGCCAGACCGGCCAGACAAGGACCGATGGGTCCTTCAAATTCCAGATCATTCGCTTCGCTCATGATCTGGAGCCAGCAGGACAACTATTTATGATAATGACTGTATATTAGTAATGAGTGGGTTTTGTATTTGTAGGCGTGGAGAGGATGGAGAGTGGGGGAGAGGTGTAGATGTCTTTTTTTTTTTTTTTTTTTCATACAATTCAATTCATTATAACATTAATAAGCATAATTCCAATAATCGAATGTAAGTCAACGTAATACTAACAATTCAGGTCAAGACGGGGACAAGAAAACAAGTGACGGTAAAAAAACTGGTTACCAGAAAAACCATGTGTCACAGGGTACTAACGATCACAATACAACGACTTTACTCTGATCCTGCTGGACTACCTCCTCCCTGTCCAGTCTCCTCCAACCACAGCGCCACTGCCTCAGTATCCTGTGATTGACTACTCTCCGAGGCTTCATATTCCTTGACTCTGAGATAGCAAGACTGCGCCTTCTCAAGCATGAAACTGAACTTGTCCTGGATTTCGATCCGGTTCGCATCCTCCCCTGTCCGTCGAAGCTCTCGCTCCAACTTCCAGATACCATAGGCCATCTCACGATAGTAGTGGCCTCTGATCTTGCGCTCGATCTTGTCCTGCTCGATCTTGTCCTCGTTTTTCGACTCAGTAGAGTATACGTTGTGCGGTGCCGGTACTGTAGGTGGTTGTCTTAGGCCTTGAAGGACTAGTTGGCCGATTCGGAGACTCTTCTGTTTCTTAGGAACATGGACTTGTTCAGAGATGGAATCATTTGTTGTCTAAAACTTGCCACTTGAGATTTTTTTACAGCCACATTGTTCAGATCAGGGCACCCAAGTGCAGGATCAAGTAATTGCAAAAGGCCACGACCGTGGATCCCGTCCCATCTAGACATGTTGGGCTCAAGGTTTAGATTAGTTAGCTCTTTTATAGACTTGTAACCTGTCACACTTGGTGTGTGGCCCTAAGAATTTGGGGTTGAGTGATTCCCACTTTGCTGGCACTTACCAGCACATGGGACCACGCCCCCAGTATCTCAGTTGCCCTCAGCCCCAAATTGCCCTCAGCCCAACCCCAGTTGACCTAAGCATGAGCCAAGTATGAGCGAGCCCCAGTTGAGCCCTCAATGCCCAGTTGGTCAAGTAATCGCTTCGCTCATACTTGACCCCAGTTGCCCTCAGTACCCAGTTCACCCAAGTATGAACCAAGTATTTGCTTCGCTCACACTTGGCCGCTTCGCTCATACTTGGTCACACCTCACCCCACTTCACCCCGAGCATTCGCTTCGCTCATGCTCGGGGACAGAACATGATTGCGTCCTCTGCTTTGTTTCGTGTCTGTGTTGTGGAGAGTGGTGAGGAAGAAGAAGAGAGAGATTAGAGTGGCCGTTTTTACTTGTGTGTACGTGTCCGTTTACTTGTTTGTACGTGTCCGTTTACTTGTGTGTACGTGTCCGTTTAAGGTGGACAGTGTAATTCACGTGACTGAGATAGAATCACAGTGGGGGAGTCAAAGTATAGATATCTGAAGAGGAAGTTTTGAGCCATGACGGTGGTGGTCGTGTGACTACGATTCTTGTGTGTAATCTTGTGGTGACTTCACCAGTAAAAATGAGTGCTTGTAATGGAGAACTACCAGTAGTGAAAATATTCAATGTTGGAGGACGTCTTTGAGGCCTCTCATGCAATACGACAAAAGAGGAAGTACAACAGGTCACACGAGTGATATTGAACTTTGTCAAGTGTTGGACAAGGGCTGAGCAGACTCCTTGTTCTCATTGACAGCAAATCATCTGGACTTTATGCGGTCACCTCCATGATGTGGTGACGGGCAGTGAGAGAGAGATGGCCAAATAGCTCCTGCTATAGATGTGCCACTGACATCGTAGTACCAACGTTTGAGTCAGCTTGTCAAGGGCTTTCCAGTGGCCTGGTTTGTGTACAAGCCCGGTTAATGTCTTGACCCAGTCATTATCTATCTGATCCATCTATCCATGCAGTCACACCAGACCTGTCTTATTCGGGTGGGGTAATGAGCGGAGTAAGACAACTCGGAGGCTGAGGCCGAGGAGGCTGTCGGTTCGAAGCCGGCGGAAATCGAAGCCGGCAGAACCGTAGGTGAAGCCGGAGGTTGAGGCCAGGAAGAGGCCAGGAAGTGGCCAGGAACATCTCCAGGCTGAGTCTGGAGCCAGAGCTGAAGCAGGAGGCTGAGGAGACAGGCTGAGACTGGAGCTCCAGCTGAAGGACCAGGCTGGAGATCGGACAAGGGCCGGACCGGCCAGACAAGATCCGATGGGTCCAATTCCCGATCATTCGCTTCGCTCATGATCTGGACTCGTCCCGCCAGCAGGACAACTATTTATGATAATGACTGTATATTAGTAATGAGTGGGTTTTGTACTTTAGAGTGAGAGTATGCTAAGCGAATACACCCCCTTGAGGCCGCACCCCCTTGAGGCCACGGAAGTAGAGCTGTAATTACTGGTCTGGAATCTCTTTCTGATAGATGGACAAGTAACGCCCGTTATAGGTTGATGCATTACGTTAATATAAAAAAGTATCACTTTTCTGGTGGCATTATTTTCAGTACCGGTGCCAGTACAGGACAAGTACATCGTCTAAAGAAAGACAACAAACACCTCGTCTAAGCGTAATCAACCACAAACACACAACGCTACACTGCTCGGAATAATGCATGACAACAGCAGATCATGGGCGAAGCGAATGATCTGCGATTAAAGGACCCGTCCGAAAATGTAGACAGACCATTCGTTACGCTCATGGTCTGTGGTTGAAAATGCACATGGTCTGTGGTTGAAGGACCATCCCAAAATGTAGACAGACCATTCGCTTCGCTCATGGACTAAAAACTCGGTAACATGACCCAATTCATGTAACTGAGCTCAGCTGTACTCAATGTGCGTTTCTCGTCTTTGCAACCAATGTGGGGAATGTAATGGGGGATGAGGGGCACGACTTTGCAGAAACTGAGATGGCGGTCTGTGAGAATAGGCGCTAGAAAGCTGATTCTGGCTTCGTTGGGAAGCCCCGATCGAGCTGGCTCCAACCATGTACTTTTCTTCTTTGTGGCTCCATGCTAGCGGCCTCCAGAGAGAATGTCTCCGTTTCTGGCCTCATCACTGTTCATTAGAATTATGTCCCTTTTTCGTCTTCAGTAATCATCCTGCAGTTCGCTTTGAGATGGCCACACCAGCAAGCCTGTTTCTCCACCAACCAAACCGTGTTCTGCTCCGAATAGACCAAAATCGACTCCACTGAAAAGCCCCAGTCGCGCTGATCATGAACATGTACTTTTGTCACAACCTCGACAACTTTACAAGCACAAATACCGGTGCGGTACTTGTACCGGCTGGAAGAACCAGAGCACATGTCTAGGGTCCACTTCCCCAACTCCGGGTATCCACAAGTGCTGAGTAAGAGCACGTATTGGTACACACAATTGGCCAGGTTGTACCAGGTACAGTATGTACTCGTACACAGGTTTTGAAGGACATTTAGGCCACAAATTATCGTGATGAAATTAAAAAAAAATTAAAAAAATTGGATTCCGATTCGGGCGGCTCTTGAAATGCCATTGAATCGACTTGTTGTACGAGTACTACTAATCTCGCTATTTTTGGAAGAATATTTGTTACATAACCGTAGACTGGCCATATACTGGTGTGCTTTGTTTGCCGTCAACACCTCTGGATCACGTAAACATGAAAGTGACAGTCGATGTGAGCAAGTTGGCACCTGTTGATGTGCATAAAATCGCTTTACGAAATTGGTAAAGAGATAAAAGTGACATCCAATCGTGCATAGCCGCATTATTGTGACAGGGACGATGAAATGGAGATGAAGATATATATATCCATCATTTCCCACAAGACTTTGCTGGCGAGAGAAGCTCAACCTCGGCTCGTTCAACAAGCACGTCTACGGCGAGCCAAAATGGGGATCTACTGTGCCCTCAGGAGACGTCGACGAGGCGCCAACGGCCACGGAACCCCTTGTGCAGGCACAATTGCAGGATCCAAGAACGGCGTGGCCAAACTGGCCAAGATTGTGGCTGTCAAGGTGCTTCGTTCGGACGGGTCTGGAACATGTGCGACGAGGAGAAGACCAAAAAGCCGCCAAAGTGGTCCCTGGTGTAGGCTTGAGTCTCCACTTGGGTTAAATAAACCGGTTAAACAAGTGAGAGAAAATTGGCTCCTTTTTGGAGGGAAGAGTCGGCGGGCAAAATCATTCTCCGATTCTTGAGCGATTCAGACACACTTCAGGTCGCCGAACAAGGCCGAACAAGACCATACTACCACCTGTTTCTGAAAGGTAGTATGGTCTTGTTCGGCGACCTGAAGTGTGTCTGATAATCAGTTTCGGCCAGGATGAGGGACAGGCAGAGACTGGACGAGAGCCTGGATGAGGATGGAGGACCTGACTGTTGGTCGGATAGCGACCCAGATCAGACTCGTCCCGTCTGGAAGACACAACTATTTACGATAATGACTGTATATTAGTAATGAGTGGGTTTTGTATTTGTAGAGTGAGAAGGGGAGAGTGTGTTAGAGTGGGGAGAGGTGAACATGTCAGGAGAGCAAACGTTGACAGTTGATTAGAGAAGAATAAAGAAAGAAAAAAAAAAAAAAAAGTTCTTTACCCAGTGATTACGTAACTGAAAACAGTCAAGTAGGCCGTGGAATCTTCATTCAAACTCAGCGGTGGAATTGCTCAATTCAAGACGTTTGACGGTGTGCATTCAGTGACTGGCTCTGTGATGCTACCGTCGGATCAATGTCTGCAAATGAGAAGACATACGACTGTAATTAGAACCAGGTAGGATGGACCAACACTCCCAGTTCATAATCTGTTTCTAGTCTTTCTAAAGTTGCAACACAATTTTCTGTCATACAATTACAACACAATTTTAGTGAGCACTTTCTTACTGAGTGCAAACCCCCTCAACATGCTCAATAATGCTTCGATTGGGGGGATCAGACCAGCGCCTTGCTCGTCCAGCCTCGTTGACCACATTGTTTCAAACAAATGAGTCCATAACTGTTTCGTATCTCCCACAGATTACAACTAAATGTACACATTCCTACTCCAGACCACACCACCTTAATTAAAGGTAGTGAGCGGCCGAAGGTCGCGAACGGACAACAGCCAATTGGTCACTTTTCTACAAGGTAGTGAACGGCCGCAGGTCGCGAACGGACAACAACCAATTGGTCACTTTTCTACAGTAGCTAGAGTGACACATCCTCTCACAGAAGCTACAGTATCTCTCCGAGCCCCCGGTCACGAGCGGACATCAATGAGTTGAGAGCAGGTGTCAATCAGGGAAATCCAGCTACCTGCTGATGGCTCAGTTGACGCTACAGAACTGTTAGCCTTTGACACTTGTTAGCTCACTTGGCCCAGTTGTCAGAGCTACTTCAGTAAGGCACTCAGCTCAGCCCAGATTGAGAGCCAATCTGTGTCACGAGATTGAAGGACTGACTCGAACTCCAAATACAAGCTCAAGGATGTAAAAGTTCATTATCGTATAGCTGAGGGGATTTCAATCTCGGGCAAGAGCTGAAGAATGACCACTCAGCTGAGCTCAGCCCAATTTCTAGGCTGTCACCAAAAAAAAAACTCCCAGGTACGATTATTCTGGACCAAAATGCCTGTATTAGTCCTGCCACCCCCAAAACTTGCAGATCTCATTAATTCTGGTACAGCTGTACTCCCGAGATCTACAGAACTCTCCTGGTAGTAGTCTCGTCCTTTCATCTCTACTGCAGCAAAAGTTGTGCTCGTAATACCATCCCCTCGCAGTTCTCACACCTTATCGCCGCGGAGATTATGCACCAATTTCCGAGCCGCACGGCTGGGGGTGGGAGTGGAGGGAGTCCTTAGAATGGTCATTATGAGGGCGATTTGGATGAATATCTCACTGAGGTTAGTTTATGCCTATAAGAAGTCCCATGCAAAATCTCAGTCACGTGACATGAGTACAAGATGAGCTAGCTGGGTACTACAATCTCAGCCGAATGGATCACCCAAGTCGTGATATCTCGATATCGAAAAGTCACCAAGTCATCTTACATGGCTTCAAATTGGACCTGCTCGTCTCAGAAAGACTTTGAGTCCGTATTTTGTGCTTTGAGGTCACTATTGTTGAAAACATAAGATCTGTAATTTTCTGCTGATTGGGTGAGATCTTTGGAAGGTGCTTGTACACAAACGATACGGGGATTTGTAAAGAAAGCCTTTGTACTGATCTGGATTATATCCATCTATCGTAAGATCAACATTGTAGGGTCTCAAAAAGTGAAGATGTATATAGAGAATTTTTTGTTTTTGTTTTTGTTTTTTTAAATGTCTGATTTCCCACCGTTCACCAGTGACGAGGTGCAGTAATGAAAAGACGATCATAGGCCCTTACAACCGAGAGCTACAGGTCCACGGTACATACAGACTTGCTCTCGAGCTACAGGTCTAATCACTCGAGCCTGATGAAAAGTCACTCTCGCCTCGCTCTCATTCATCTATCCATTATCTATAACGTGCATGCACAATAAGTTAGTATCCTTTTTCCTTGTCTCTAAAACGCCAGCTCCTTGAGAGCCGAGTCCACGGCTGCCGAGGCGGCCGAAGCGACAGAGGCGGAAAAGTCGGATGCGGTGGAAACGGTGGGTCCGGCGGTGGGAGCGGCGTTTCCGACAATCTTCTGGGATGCAGCGTCGGTGGAGACGGCGGGGGTGGCCTCAGTCTTTCCGGGTCCGGTCTGGAAGGGGGCCGAGGTGGAGGCCGAAGAGGTGGAGGAAGACCCGGAGCTGACAGTGACGGTGGGGGTCACGGTCTTGTTGACGGTCGACGTGGGGGTCACGGTCACGTCCAGGTAGGTCACGTCGTCGGTGTCGACCGAGTAGGAGGCCGCGGCGTTGATGGCCGAGGCCAGAGCGGCGGTCAGCGAGTCGGGGACCGAGACGGATGCAGGGACGACGGCAGCAGCGTCAGGAGAGGCGGCAGCAGTGCCGTTCTTGGCAGCAGCGTCGGCAGCAGAGGCCGCAGAGACGACGGAAGAGAGGGCGGCGGCCTGCTCGTCGCAGGGAGGAGGCACGTAGTTCTCGGGACAGATGGTGGTGTACTGGGTGACCACGTTCCACACGGTCGAGGGAGCCTCGGCGGGGGCAGGAGCAGAGGTGACGGGAGCAGGGGCAGGAGCCGCAGGAGACTCGGGCTCTCCAGCAGGAGACTCGGGAGCAGGAGCAGGAGCAGGAGCAGGAGCAGGAGCAGGAGTAGGGGCAGGGGCAGGGGCAGGGGCAGGAGTAGGAGCAGCGGTCTCTCCCTGAAGAGTCTCCTTGGCCTTCTCCTCCTCCTCGCACTTGGAGCAGGGAGCAGTAACCACGTCGGTGGACTGGACAGTAGTGACAACGGTAGCAGTGACGACCTTCTCGACGGGAGAAGCAGTGACGCCCTCAGCGGTCTCGGGACACCAGGTGGTGGTCACGGTGTGTTCCTGAGTGAGAACGACGTCTCGCTCGTCGTTGGCAACGGGCAGAGCGTTGACCAGCGAGATGACAGATAGAAGAGCAGTGGAGAATCGCATTGTGTGTGTGTGTAAGGAGTGACTTAGATCGAGATCTAGAATTGGGGCGAAGGTGAATTAGGCGATTGGCAAAGAATGACTGGCGAGCCATTTCGGGAAACCCACAGCTATATATATCGTTTTCCGAGCTTTGCAGGCTTGCTACAACCTGACTGCTCTTTTAGACTTTTCAATCAAACTCGCTTAGCGTGACACCTGCAGGGTTGACGAGGAATGAGGTTTGACTGTGGATTTGGTGGGGGTGGAAAGAACGGTTGATATTAACATTTTAAGACCAAAATCCGAGCATCTCGGCAAGTTGAATTGATTCCAGCTTTCTGTTTCCCTCTACCACCTCTGGATCACCCACTACCCCCGTCCCAATTCTACACAGGGGCCGCTCCACATTTTTACCTCGCAGAAGGTTCGGTGGTGTGCAGATTTCAGGTAGGAGGTGAAGAGAATGTGTTTGGTCTAACGGCGTGGTTGGTGTGAGAGTGGGCGGAAAAGTGGGTGAATAAATGATTTTCTTGAGTCATCTTGAGTCATTCCTCGTCGAAATAGATTACTCCAGCTTCTCTCAGCCCTCTGATCGCCTCATTTTGTTTCTTTAACCCCCCCATTCCCTCCCATCTCAATCTCTACCCCCTCAGCCTTACAAACTTTGTCGCCCGTGACGCGCTAGAAATCTTCCTGATTGGGCTAAAGACGCGATCTGGTCGCGTCAGGGCGGCAGGAGAAACGCCCCGAGATCCCCGCTGCTCCGCCCAAAACGGCAACGCTTCTCGCGCTGAAACAACCCCGGGCCTGATACGGCATACTTGTGCATCAATTGGTCATACCGACTTCACCCTTGCTTTTGAGCGGTGGCCACGAGAGTGACGAGAGCAGTCTGTTTCTTTGTCTGTAGCAATGCCTCCAGTAAAAGTACTCGAACAGGTTCTTCAGATCAGTCTAGATCAGTCTAAAGTAGTTCCAGCATAGGTCTCTGACCGTCCCTTGCACACATCGCTACATACTGTACCAACTCCACCCTACATCCAAAAGTCACATTGTCTCACGCCCCATCCAATAGCCACATTGTCTCACGCCCCATCCGACCCTGCTTGAGCTCCGCCCCTAGACTGTTTCACCACCCAATCCACACTAACCCTTGTTCTCTCATGTCTCGCTCATCGCAAGCAGCCCAGTTCGGACCCCGTGTTTCAGATGCAGCACAAAGAGCGATTGCCCCAAGAGGTAATCTGTGCCAATCCGATCGTCGATACGAATGAAAATCACGTTGCCAGCGATCAGCAAGGGTCATCTTGGTCCACAATCCATACTGATAGCTGCGTCCGGTTCAGCAGGGTGTCTGTTTGGCCTGGTCACGTGATCAAACACGTGATCAAAGACGTGATCAAAGAATTGAACCGTCTGAAGCTCATCACACACGTGCTCCCCTTGCGGTTTTTCGGTCTTGAGCACCTCGTGTCCTGTATATTTTTGTATTCGCGGCTGTGACTCAGCAGTTGTCACAGTGTACTTGCCACATTTTCCCAATTTTTAAAATTCCGCCTTCGTGGCCAAGTGGTAAGGCGCGGCACTAGTAATGCCGAGATCATCAGTTCAAATCTGGTCGAAGGCAATTTATTTTTTGCTCCGCTTGAGCTGTAGGAACTTTTTTTTATCTTCCTGAAGACGTATTTAGTCACAGGCCAGCTCGTTTCAATTTTTTTATCTCTCATAACCGCACTGATATGGCAACCTGTGTGCCGTGGTACATTGACCTCTTAACTGAAGACACTTCCTATATACAACCCACTCTCTTAAACTAGACAAAAGCCGAGTACACTAGTAGAGAGCTCTTCGTGTGGTGATTCTTGCAAGCTCGAAATGGATCAATTCTGAGCTCTCCCTTTTTTTTTCTTTTTTGTTTTTTTTTGTTTTTGATTCTAAGGGAATACATTTCATCATAAGAACCGACACATTGCAGCTATAGGTACATTCAAGTGTATACTCACAGACCGCATACCACTACTTCCGGTAACGTAAGCTACATCAACCGATAGCTCTCGTTCTCGGCATTCTTTGAGTACCAAAATCCCTCTTCCATCAACATCTCCACAACTCTCATCCACTCAGGTATGTACACCTCAGGTACACCAAACGGCTATTAATTACTTGTACACCACATGGCTATTAATTACTTGTACTGGTACCTCTGGGGGCGGGGGGAGAAAGACATGCGGGAGCCACGCTCGAGACACACTCGAGACACACTCGAGACACACTCGAGACACACTCGAGACACACTCGAGACACACTCGAGACACACTCGATTCGCTCGTGTGTCTGCTCGTGTCTCTCAACCCTCCAACAACAACTCCTCCTCCTCCTTCTCCTTCACCCAGTCGATATAATGTTGCACGTCCTGGGCAATGGCCGAGGCAATGCTTTGGTTCTGGATCCACCGCGGTAGAAATCCCCTTGCGTCCGACGTCTGGGCCATGGTCCATCGCACCGTGTCTCCCTCGAGCCGCACGTTTTCCACAGACATGTACACCGCCTTGAATCCGTCCACCACGTTGTCTGCCGGGAACTGGATGATGTAGAACTCGTCTGGCAGACTGGTGGCGAGCAGCCAGACGGCCATTTTGCGGTTGGCCAGCCCAATGGGGAATTTGTAGTGCACCACAAGATTCTCGTACTCGCGACAATGGCCCACCTGCTCAAATCCCTGCAACATGGGGATGTATTGCACCTCGTTCGAAGTGTGGTTGACGAGCAGACCCTGGCGGAATTTTTCAAACAAATCGTAGGGCCGCTCGTTGGGGTCTTTGTGCTCGCTCACACGCACAAACCACGGCTCGCCAGCGATTTCTCGACGATAGGTTTTAACCGGAGGAATCCCCGGATAGTTGTACTCTTTGACAAAGGCCCAATCGTGAGGTACGGTCGAAATGAGTGAAGCTGCGGCGTCCACGGCCGTCGATTCGAGCGGCAACGTGTCTCTGCTTTTTTCCCGCAACGAAAACATGCTGGTTTGGGCGTTTTTGTAGATTGGCGAAAAGTCAACAAGGATAAATTAGCTCACTTGGGCACCGGAGATATGCGTGCTTAGATTATGCGTCTAACATGTATAGAGGGGAAGTGGGGTTGGGTGTAGAGTTGTCAGTTTGTGTCGGAGGGCGGTCAAAATTGGAAAATCAGCTGACAGTGTTTGGGGCAGTATTTTCCGGGTGTTTTTGTGTTCCCATTGGCCATTTACGGGAACATGGAGAGAATGTGGTAACGAAACGTAAAAGGGAATAAAGTGCAACGTTCTCATGTGACATTGTGATTGTGTGGAGATTTGTGTGTGAGCAGAACTGGAGGTTTTAGCACTCGAAGATATAACACGACCATCGTCACTGTCCGTCGTCACCTGTTACCGGCTCACGTGCACTTTCAAATACGAAATGTGCGTTTTCCATCTCATCTGTCTGTATACAGCTGCCAAGATAATATTGTGCTTGACTGGGCCCTTGTGATATGGAGATATGAGCTGTATGTTACTAGCAATAGTTCATCAGCTACAGTAGCTAATTACTTTGATCGAAGATGACGACACGATGATGGAGGCCAATTATCACCAATTTCATGGATATCCAGTCCTGGAACGATTATTTTCGTCGTGCATTATTGCCTAGAAGCAGATCCTTTTTTTTTTTTTTTTATTCTAAGGGATATCCAGGGGCCGTTCTGGATAAAAGATATACTCGAATTTTCAGCTCATTCCAACCATACCAGATATACCTCTTTCCGCCTCACACTGGATCCAAATTGATGTTACTCGCTGTCCCCAAGAGACCCAACTAGCCCTTATTGTAGGTACAGACAGGAGGGTGAATTGGCAATGAACTTTCGGGCAAGAAAACCAGACATATCAGCAAAAATTTGTAGTACAGGAAGACGATACAAGTTTGTCATAAGAAGCAGAAGAGTCTTGCGAATCGGGATCTATAATTCTTTTCACCTATCACCATAATAAGTTGCGGCCTAAATGTCCTTCAAAACCTGGAAACGACCTAGCCAATTCTGTGAAGTTCCTGTACCATTCAACTCGTATCAATCTTCTGAGCACAGTCGTGTAGCTGTCATTGCCACAGCTAAACTTATACAAATGTCCGATGCCAACTGAGCTGACTGGACTCTTGACAAACCAGTACAATGAATACGCGAGTAATCCTTTCGACCGATAACCGAAATGGAAGACGTCTAAAGATACTTGATGTATCTCGACTGTCAGTGGTATGTACAGGTACAGTACCAGTCCCCCCCCCCACACCCCACTTCTAACCGTCACGTGAACTGCACTCTTAACTGACCACCTTAAACGAACACGTAGACACAAGTAAAAAGAGCCACTCTAATCATCTCTTCTTCCTCCTCACCACTCTCCACAACACAGACACAAAACAAAGCAGAGGACGCAATCATGTTCTGTCTCCAAACCGGCGTTAGTGTCAAGTGTGCCGAGCATGAGCGAAGCGAATGCTCGGGGTGGAGTGGGATCAAGTGTGGCCAAGTATGAGCGAAGCGAATACTTGGTTCATACTTGGGGTCAGCTGGGACAGAAGGCAACTGGGTACTGAGGGCAACTGGGGTACTTGGGGTCAACTGGGGTACAGAGGGCTCAATTGGGGTACTGAGGGCTTCATCACAACTGGGGTACTTGGGGGCTGATCACAAAGGCGTCAGACCCCTTACCCAATATTTTGCCGGGCAACACGCCAAGTGTGACAGGTTAAGAGTCTATACATATGGCCAACTAAATTACACAATGACCCCAACTAAGCTCAACAAATGTGTAGGGCAGTCGAATTCAATGGGTAACGAAGCTGTCATACCTGCACCTGCTTTTGCAACAAAAATGGTCTACCTGTCCCCAGTCGAACCATAGACACTTATCAGCCTCACCATAGACACTTTTCGCTCTCATCTTTTTCACCCTCCTCCGACTTTGGCCTTCCTGCGTCTTCCCGCGTCTTCCTCCACCTCCATCTTTGTGTCCATCACTCTTGTCCACCTCCTACTCATTTTACACATAAATAAACAATCTATAAGCTATGAATACGGAGTATCGCGAGACCGATGCACATTCACTCTATGCCTTCTATTGTTGGAAACGACGGTCTCAGCCTGCAAAGCTCTCTCTGAACTCTTTCCTTGAATGCTCCGTTTATATGCTCAGTTTCTCCCTCTATCTGCCCTACTCCCCCCCAAACTGCTTCAGCTCCTCGTCCGATGGCTCTTCAAAGTCCCTCTCACCCTCTCCACCCTCCTTCGTTGGCCACACCTCCTCCCCAAACTTAACACCCTCCTCGTCATAATACACCGAGTACGGGTTCGTCGGCGGAGTTCCGACAAAGTTGCCAAAGTGCTCCCGCATACCGTTAACATGGTACGCCGGCTGTCTCGCCACTTTGCGGTGCATCCATTCACCAATCCGTCCATCTCCCACCCGAATGGTCGGGGACTGGGTCTTTCCGTTTTCCGTGCCACGCTCAAAATTGCATTTCAGAGTTCGGGGGTCTCTGTACCGCGTTCCATCCGTGTGAAGCCACTTTCTGGCCTGTATCGCGCCCTGAGGCAACGGCTCGACGGGACTGGACTGGTTGTCGGGCTGAATCAGACCTCCTCCAGGTCCTCGATTGCCCCTAGAGAATGGAAAAGGGCTGGGCTGGCTTTTGCCCGTAGCAATCTCGTTTCTCAGCTTTGCTCCGATTCTCTCAAAGTACTGCTTCGAAGCCTGCTGGTCTCTTAGATGGGGCAGCTCCTGACGCCAGCATGCCACCTCTCCTCCCTCGTCGTACCGGTACCGCATCAGCCGGGGCTTGAACTCGGAGTCCAGTTTCTGCTCCTTCTCGACCAGCAGCTTGTTGACGCGAGACGTCACTCGCGAGTACTTGTACGGAGCAGCATGGGCCAGCATCCGCGTCAACCCCGTCTCCATGATCTTGGAGTTGCGAGCGTCCAGAATCTCCAGCATCCCCGTTTCCTCCTCATGCATGATATCGACCAGCAGGGGCACTGGAGCCATTTGGTTGGGGTACACGTGCTCGAGATCGGGCTGCTCGTGTCCAGAGTGAAAATTATCACGCAGCTCTTCCATGTAAAACCTGTACTGATCCTCATGGAGGGCAGCATGAACTGCACCTGGTCTGTCTCGATAAAGCGTCCAATCAATCTCACCACTCTCAATCTCCTTCTTGTAAAACACTTGCTCGTGCAGCTCGAGATTGTCCACTCGCTTCTGCTCCTCAAAGCTCAGAAACTTCTTGCGGTCGAGTCGAGACATGTTCTTCACACTGGCAGCAAGCATGCCCGTATTGGTGTACAGTTTCGGAAGAGCGTCCTCCTGAATCGCTCGAGCACATCGAAGACCCTTTTTGTCAATGGTATATTGCGAGACCAGAGACTCGGGGAACCCTAGAGTGCTCGACATGTACTCGGAGCCACGAGTGCTCGACATGTACTCGGAGCCACGAGTGCTCGACACGTACTCGGAGCCACTTCGCTCAAAATAGTGCCGGAAAAAACGGGCCACGTTGGAGTACCGCAGTCCGTCCACAAACTGCACGCTGCGACCGACTCGAGCAAGCTGGTCCCCGCTAGTGCCCGAATCCACCGTTTTCCACGTTTGCAGCAGCTCACGTGTTTTGTCGATGGTGGCGACCAGCAGTTCCTTGAGCACGTCGCCTTGGATGCCCTTGAACACGGGCAAGTCCATATTGTACTCTTTGCTCTCGATATCCATGCCGTTGGCGGGATTTCTGTAGAAGATTTGAGCGAGGTCGAGGAGGCCGTATGAGGAGATGATGGCGTCGGGGTCGGAATCGGGGTCGTTATCGGGGTCGTAATCGATGTCAGAATCGATATCTGAATCGATATCAGTCGTCTCTTTGTCGCCGGTCTTCCCGTTGTCGCCGGTATCTTCTCCGTCACTCGTTTCCTCTCCACCCTCCACCCTCCTCCTCTTCCTCCTTGGTCCACCCCCCACACCCTCACCTCTCCTCTTATTCCGCCCTTCTTCCTCCAGGAAAACCGACTTGAACGGAACCTCTCCTCTATCCACCCTTTCATCCTCCCGCTTTGCAATTCCACGTGCAAACGACTCCTCCAAAGCTATCCAGCGATCAGACATTTCACAGGCCGCAGGAATATCTTTGAACGAAACGGGTCTGTCTTTAGCCGGAATGAACTTTTCCCCAGCCTCGACGCGAGCTCCAAATGTCTCTTTGAGATGCTCCGACGCCGTGAACAGCAAATCGTGGTACTCCTCGACCTCCGCCAGCGACTTGGAGCCCAGTTCCTCCGCAATCTCGCCCAGTCTGTGTCGTCCCACTCGTCCTAGAAGCGAAAAGAAGTGTTCTTTTTCTTCGGGGGTCCAGAAAGAACCGAAAGAACCGATGGTATCTGAGTCCGTTTCGCCGCTGTTTTCATGTTCAACATCGTCAGCAGAGTAAAACCTCTCTGAAAACAGTCCCTCAGACG
Organism: Yarrowia osloensis; assembly: GCA_900519015.1. Lineage (NCBI taxonomy): Eukaryota > Fungi > Ascomycota > Dipodascomycetes > Dipodascales > Yarrowia > Yarrowia osloensis. The sequence goes on from ULGU01000003.1 coordinate 1,707,003, forward strand.
TAGCTTCAGACCTAGCTTCACCCCTTCTTGTCACCCCACCCCTGCTCTCAACCTCTCTCGTCTGAACGGCCAAAAACCGCCGATACTCGCCGTCCTCTCCACCCACATCCCCTCCATCCACAAACTTATCGTAATACCCCTTCCGGTACTTCCGATCACGTCGATTTTTGGCTCCCAAATGATGTTTGTCCTGGAACACGCCGTACTTTTCAAACACGTCCGCAAACAGCTCGGCCTCGACTTCCAGCGCCAGCCGTTGCGGGAACCGGCCTCCCCAGTCTCGGACAGGTGTCGGACGGTCCAGCTCAAACGTGGGAACGTCAATACACCGTTCCAGCTGATCCGCACTGAGCTCCAGAGACGGACCTGTTGGAGCCCTCGAAAGCCGCGGAACAACCGGGCCACGTGTCCTCTCAATCTGCAGAATCAGACCTATGCACGCCAGATCGAATTCGTCCATCGTATCCTCACATATCGTCCTGTTGCTGTCGGACATGGTGCGTCCCCAGGGCACACCTTCGCCGTGGTACGACAGAAAGACGGTGCCCGGCACAACTCGCTCGTTGACGTTCTGGGCCCGAGCAACGTACTTGGCGCCTACCCGGTGGGCTCCGAACGGAATCTGGGAGCCGGAAGTCGACATTTAGCCACGCCAGAGAAATGGTGAAGATACAAAAATCTCAAATAGAGTTCGATACTGTACATAAACTTTGAGCGTGATATTTGGTAGGTGGAGTCCACTTGTGGTGTAGTGGCGTTGAGGGGGTTGAGACGGCTTAAATGGTATCAAATTGACGCCCTCGTTGAGCTGAATATATTAGTATAGTTTTCGTAGCTTTCCAATATACACAGCGGTCAGTGTACGATTTCAAACTTGTTCAGTCTCCCAAACTCCCAAATTTCAATTGCATTTCTGTCACCAAAACATGGCTTCAAGGACTGTTACGTAAGTTCATCAATATAGATCGTAGAACTACAGAAACACCTTTATTACAACCGCCTCGCTCCCTCAACTCCAGCCATCTACTTCCCGTCTTCATATCTCCAAAACTGCCTTATCTGGACAACATGATAATCTGACAGTGGCAAACGTGGGGTTTTGGGTGGTCCAGTGATGAAATAATTATACCAATCCACAGCCACCAATTTTCTCCATTTTATCCCCATTTTCCCTCAATTTTTCCATTTCTCCAAATTCCAAAGGTACAAGTACTTACTCCCTAGAGTGGGTTGTACAAGTACAGTACTGGTACGGTGAGTTCACAGAATTGGCAAGGTCGTTTTCAAGTGTTTGAAGGACATTTAGGCCACAACTTATTATGGTGATAGGTGAAAAAAAATATAGATTCCGATTCGCAAGACTCTTCTGCTTCTTACAAGATCATTTTATTGACCTCTTGTAGTACTAAAATCAGAAGTTATGACAGATTTTGTTGCCCAAAATAACCTTGCCAATTTGTTTCTCAGACCGTACAAGTTTTTCGAGAATTAAGGCTTTCTGGAAGGACCACTCGGTAATGCTCACAAATGGAGCTTGTATTTTCGTCCAAAAAAGACCAGATCGTTTCGGCTAGCATTTTAGGGGTTGTAGGGGTTGAAGGAGCTGAACAAGTGAAATTGGAGAGGTTGAACAAGTGACCATCTCACAGATCTGTCTACATTTTGAGATGGGTCTGTCTACATTTTGAGATGGGTCTGTCTACATTTTGAGGAACAAACAGAAGAAGGAGAAAGAGGGCAACATGTCAAGAAGACACTTCCCATATACAACCCACTCATGCATGTCAAGAAAGCCACCACTGCTTGTTAAAAGCACTGATACAATCGAATGAAGTAAAAGAGCCTGCTTCAATTCTATTTGCGAGTCTCAATTCTTCAGATTCTGTGAAAGTATCGGCTTTTTCTTTTTTTTTCTCATCAATTCAATTCATTATAACATTAATAAGCATAATTCCAATAATCGAATGTAAGTCAACGTAATACTAACAAATCAGGTCAAGACAGGGACAAGAAAACAAGTGACGGTAAAAAACTGGTTACCATTTTTAAAAAACCGGCTCACGTGACTTTTTCAGCCCCGTAAATGGACTCTCACCACCCCAGAAATCAGTTGCGGCCATATCCTGGTGAAAATACGGCTTCCCGTGCGATCAGCCATAGTCAAGCACCAGAGAGCCCAGCCCATGAGCGTAGCGAATGGGCTGTCTTTCTGCTCTTCTTTCTGCTCTTCTTTTTGCTCTTCTTTTGCTCTTCTAATAGTATGCTGATATCTTTCTCTTGTGGACATCTATACAATTACCTGTTTTAAAGTCTCCTTTGGTTTCAACGTGTCTAGTTCGCGGAGAGCTTATGAGGGAACATCTCCATCATCCAGCTTTCGTAAAAGTAACGATACCATCAAAATGACGACAGTTTAGTAGTGTAAAGTGACCACGAGGATTCCGCTGCTATATTTTAAAAGTCTCTCCTGGCACTAATTCTACGTCTGGAGGATGTCTGCCACCTTCAACCTCCACAGTTGACATTAGTGAACAAACCTTGTTAGACTTGGACAGTTTCTTGCACTCTTTGTGAGGAAAAGCGCTACTGTAGGGTCAGTATTGTAGTGGGAGACCATACGAGAATCCTGCTGCAATTTTTTTCATATTGAGAAGAAGTTGTCTTTTTTTTTTTTTTTTTTTTTTTTTTTTTTTTTTTTTTTTTTTTTTTTTTT